>CM057809.1:110977886-111360386 GCA_030067965.1 Latrodectus elegans
AAATAGATTTCTCGTTTACTTATTAGGAATTCCATTTAAAATTGTCACTGACTGTTCCGCATTCGAAAAGACTATGCAAAAAAGAGATTTGTCAACTCGTGTTTCTCGTTGGGCTTTACTGCTCCAAGAATTTGATTATAGTATTCAACATCGTTCAGCTACAAAAATGACTCATGTTGATGCACTAAGCAGATCCCATGTAAACATATTTGGCATCTCAAGCGATACTATTATACCGAAAATAAAATCGGCTCAAGAAAATGATGATGAAACAAAAAAAGATCAAAGAATTATTAAAAATATCTAATTATAAAGATTATTTCGATAGAAACGGAGTTTTTTAAAAATTTGTTGATGTTAAGGAATTAGTGCTTGTGCCAAAAAGTATGCAGACGAAAATTATTAGAAGTGTGCTTGAAAAGGGACATACTGAAATCAAATATACAGAGAAAAGCATTGAGGACCATTATTTCATTCCAAAATTTAAACAGAAAGTAGAAAATGTCATTTCAAACTGCGTTCACCGTATTCTTTGTAAATCACATAAGCAGAAAGAAAGAAGGCTTATTACACCAATTTCACAAAAAATGATGTACCACTATACACATACCATATTGATCATTTAGGGCCTATAGAAAGCACACATAAAATTTATAAATATGTTTTAACAATTATTGACGCTTTTACTAAGTTCGTTTGGATTTTTCCTACGAAGACCACAACATGTGCTGAAGTCATTTCGAAATTAAAAACTCAGTCTTTGGAAATTCTTACCAAATTATTTCTGATAGAGGTACAGCTTTTAGCTCTAGTGAATTCAAATATTATTGTTCTAAAGAGAGAGAATATTAAACACCATTTAATAACCACTGGTCTGCCAAGAGCTAACGGACAAGTTGAGAGGATTACCAAATTATCATACTGGTTCTTTCAAAGCTACCTCCTTTAGAGAATCGAGCTCAGTGGTATAAATTTACGAACGAACTACAACAAACGATTAATTCAACAGATCAACGAAGCATAGATACCACACCTTTTGAGTTGCATTTCGTTCGAAAATGAACGTTGGAGGTATTAGTAAGCTCAAAGAAATGACTGAAAAGGAATTTCAAGCTAATTTTGAAGCTCAAAGAGATGAACTCAGAAAACATGCTAAAAAACAAATTTTCAAGATACAAGAAGAAAACAGGAAAACATATAATTTAAGAAAAAAAGAACCACTATCTTATGGAATAAACGATTTAGTCGCTATTAAAGAGAACTCAGTTTGGACCACACTTAAAACTGAAACCAAAATATTTAAGACCGTACAGAGTTACTAAAGTTAAAGGAGACAACACCTACGATGTAATCAAAAAAGGAAGTCATGAATGACCTTACGATACCACGACTTGTGCTGAATTCCTAAAACCCTGGTATAGTATGCGAAAAGACGAGAATGTTAGGCAAGTTTGAAATAAATTAAAGTCGAATTGACGAAATTGAAGCTAAAATTAAAACTGATTCATTTCTTTATTTCAGATCTAAGAAGATAAGAAGCTGAATATAAAATTTGTTTCTTTGCAGAGAATTATTCTGCTCTGCTTGTTTCTTTCCATATTTTTCTGTTTTGCTTTTTTATATATTTGCAGTGTCGTCTGGAGGGCCAACCTATTCCAGGACGGACGAACTGTGGTGGATGAACCACTTAATAACCGACATCACTATTTCAAGTGACAACTTGGGAAGGGGTTCGAGAGGCGCAACAGTTTCCCCACTGAGCGGAGGAAAAAGCCTAAAGACGGAAGGCATTAAAGACGTTCCTTTTGATAGCAGCAAGAAGACTGCTCTTGTCTCCAATAATTTAAATTTCATTTTATTAAGATGATTAATTGTAAATATCCAAACTTGTATATATTTGTATTTTTAAATATATGTTAATTAAATATTGGGCTCTCTATATAAGAATTCTTAATTAATTAAATTACGCCCCCCTTGGCCACTCCCCGTCCCAAAATTACATATATACATATATATGTAAGTAGTGAGAAAAGTAGAGTTCTGCGACACTCGTAGAGCGAACAGGCTCTTATCAGCAGTAGTAGGGACGTCAAAGGTGTGTAGTCTTATACGAGGGTTTAGAGTGACGTCATGCGTTTGTGATCTTATACGAAGGTGTTATCACTAAACAGATTGTGTAACGTCATTGAATAGTGATGCCATCTATTGAGAAACTTTCAAACTTTTTATTTTAATGTTGAGATTGACGTCATATTTAGTGCAAGAATCGTGCTGCTATCTATTAGGAACTTTTCAAACTTTTTATACTAATACTGCCTTTATGGGAATAATTTTGAACTGTCTATTTTTATTTTTAAATATGAACATTTCCAGACGTAGGGATAGAACCTCGAACCAAAGAAGTGGTAGTTCGTTATCTTACCCACTGAGCTACTCGGGCTTCGTTGAGGGAAGAGCTTCTATGGTTTATTATCAGTGGAGATGATTTGTACTTAGATTTTTTTGTAGTGATTTCCAACAGAATTTTTATATTTAAGGATTATAATGAATTTTAAAGAGTATAATATTAATTTATTTTTAAAGTAATAGAATTTAATTTCAAATGGAATAAATTTTTCATAATTTAAAATTTACACCTAGAATTTTATTTTAAAAGGAAATGAATCCTCAATTCAATTGCAATGTTGAGAATTTTAGAATATTAATCAAATTTTATTGGTGAAGACAGAATTTATTTTTATGATACGAATTATTTTTTGAATACTACTGACAGAATTTATTTTTTAAAAATATTAACAGAATTAAAACAGATATGTTAATTGTATTAATTTTAGTTTAGTAAATAAAAATGTTTACAGTGAGAACAAAATGAGAACTCTTTAAAAATTCTACCAACAAAATCATTTACTAATTATTTTAAGCATTGTACCAAAAAGCTAAGCCAAAATAAGTAATCATACAGTTTTAAAAGAATATTTAAATCGACTAACCATTTAGTTTAGTGCTTAAAATTCAGTTATTGCAAAATTAATGTATTTATTAGAAATTTATGTAGAAAAATTTACATTTTGAAAGTTGAATAATTTAAAATGTGCATTCTGATATTTAATTATTTAGCTAAATACCTTAAAACCTAGTACAGTAGCTTAAATGCATTTAATTAAAAAAGTATTGATTAATCTGTTAAAAGAATATATGTAAATTGAATGTAAACATTTTAGATAATAAATTATAAGTACACATTTTATGCTTTTGTTCGATGATTGCAATAGCGATATTTATTTCTAATAACATTTTATAGATTATAATACTTTTAAGAAATAAAGAGAGAGTGTATTTATTACTATATAATTTTGTTATTAATATACAACATCTAAATATTTTATAATCGAATACATTACAATATTAGAGTAACTACTTTAAACTGTTATTCAAATAAAATATAGTTAAAATATACGCAATTTACGTTTTGATTCTTTGGGATCTAATAACAAGAAACACAAAAATTAAATACATCGAGAAAATTATAAATAACTGTTTTATGCTTTTCTTAGATGATTTATTGTTTTCTATAGCAAGATTCATATTTAGTAATATTTAAAAGAAAAATTCTCTAACATTTTTGAAGGATAAATGTATAACTTTTGATTACTAATAAACATATCTAAGCATTTTACAATAGAAAATTCATACGTTAAAATATTAAAATAACCATACATCGTTTAATGATGATTTCCATGATTGATTACCAGAGGGATAATATTATTAATAAGAATATTTACATTTTCAATAGTTTAGAACATTTTGTTTTTCAAATAAAATTATGGATGTTTTTTAATGATTTAAATATAGACTAAATGATCAAATTGGAAATTGTACAAAATTCATATCTATAGTTTTTGCAAAGTTCTTAATGAAATATATAACTAGTTTAGATAAAATTCATAACTATTTGTCAAATTTCACATAAATTATACACCATATAAACATTCGACGCCATTTGTTAGTACAGCGCATTATTTTCCTATTGCAACACTGATTAAATTATTTATAGGAAATATATATAATTTATTGGTCTTCGAGTAAACATTAATAAATTTAATGAACGCAGAAATATTTTCACAAGTCCTATTTTCAGTTAAAAATATATTTTCATAATTGTTGATTTGTGAAGAAGTTCATTTAAAGCTTTAAATACTGATTTGCAATCTTGAAAGTAAAAGTTAATTGAATTTTAATATTTTAAACTTAAAATTAGCAAATCTTTAATTAATAATTAAGTAATATTTATATTCACAAAACACATAAAAATGATACATTTTTGTGGTGTCACATTCTACATATAATATTCAATATTTATTAATTTACTTACTAAATCAGTGATATAAGGTATCTATATATACTTACTAAATCAGTCTTATATACTATACTTACTTTATACTATACTTACTTCTTATATTATACTATACTTAATCTATACTTACTAAATCAGTGATAAATCAGTGATTCTTAAGAAATTTTATAAAATACTCTCTTTACAAGATGTTATTTTTTAAATCCCGTGTAATGCGATTTCATTATAATATCATGATAGTATTTGCATGATATTGTATGATAGTTATTTGCTTAAATCACACTCAGTAATGTATTTAAGATATTATTATTTCTTTACCCTAATTTTACATTCAATGAATGAATTTATTGTTAGTATATGAGCTTTACTTATCAAAATGTGTTGTAGAAATAATCTACAATTCTTAAACAACGCGAACAAACACAGATATGTTAGCATTTCTTTATATTTTAAAATTAAAATTTGGTGTAACTTTGATTTTTTATTCTAATTTTAAAATTTTCCTCATCTCGGACTTGGAATTTAGTAACGGTTCGGAATCCACTTTACGTAAGACCCTCTAATTAGACTTAATATACCAAAAATAACCGACGAGTGTCAACCAAACCAGAATGTTTATTGTCACGCTTCTCTCTCTTAAACATGTATTTTAAAACTATATTTGCTTTACTGAAGTGAGATTGCTGAGTTTTACGTAAATAAATTTAACTAGTTTATAAAAAATTTAATTTGTCGAGTATAAATTTAAATGATACTATTTCCACCTTTTAAAATGCTTGTGTAAAGTTCTAAATGATACTTAACAATTGTATTAATTATTCCTTTGCAGAAAAATAAAGCTTTCTTTTTTTAATGTATTATTCTTACGAAATTTTATTATTAAATTTTACATAGACACTAATTAAAAAGCAAATACTATAGAAATTTTAGTTTATTCTTTTTCTGATTTAGGTGAAGAGCTCTTTAGAAGAAGAACAAAGCTCAAAAATAGTCAACTACACTTGCTTTGCTGTCGTCAAAAGCAAGACCTGAATATGAAATATATTTATTTGTGGACAATGAGTTTATTGGTATTGGATATGCAAGATTAAAAAGCATTCGGAATTTTATATAAATGTCATCATGTATTTAATGTACGAGTATAAACTTACTGAATTTTATCTTTCATGGACTATATGATATTTAAATTAAAAAATGGTCCAGCTGGGACTTTAATTGAAACAATCTTACTAAATGCGATCAAGATCTAAAGTTTTCAAAAAACATACATTAAAATGCATATTATTTTTATTTTTTGTTTTTTAAAAAAATCAATTCAAAGAAATTAAGCTCTAATATTAATTTAACATCATAAACATTAGAATTTCTGCATACATATTTTATTTTATTTTTTTCTGTATTAAAAGTTGAATAATTGCTTTTTGTTTAATCTTGCATTTTATTTTTAATTTCCTTCTTAGTTTCATTGAAGTTATTTTCAGTTCACACTAAACTTGGAAAATATATCATAAAACAAGAATTTTTTTTCAAAAACATAAGTCAGTTTTGTTCAACAGAATAATCCGTAAATATTTGTCTTTACCCTCTTGTAACTTCAGAAATAAATATTTAGCCATATACTATAAATAAATAATTTGTTCAAAAAAACTTAAAATATACTTACTCATATGAAATATTAAAGTATTGTTTAAATTATGCACAATTTGTTGTACTAATAATGTTTGTAAAAGTTAATTTTGTATTTAATGGGCTCATAGTAATCTAAACTGAAAAATAAGTAGTGTGACGATTATTTCTTGCAAGTGCTACACTCACATGAAAAATTAAATAGATATAATTAATTCAATAAATGGCTGAACAATTTGTTGGATATTGTATACAATTTAAAACCACTATAATTATCAAAATCAATTAAAATGTCATATTCAATTGTATTGTTATATTATTGAATAAAATATAAAAATCTCATATTTATATTATAATTGTCATAAATATGCATAAAATTAGGAATTCAAAATCAAATTTCTGCACTAAATTGTCTGTATAAAAAAATCAGATATACTTATATAAGCGATTGAAATTCACTCATTTTTTCAATCTTATTTACTCCTTTAAACGATTTGTTGTTACTCCCCTTACAAAGAATAGTTCACCCGCATCTTTCAAAAGAGTGAATTTCTATCTTAAAGGTCAGAATGAAAGAGGGAAATTTAAGTCCTTCTGAGTGTACTCGAAATTTTTAAGAGTGTATGAACACAGTAAAATATGCGCAACTCGTTTACGTTGGATAGAGAGGGAAAAAATGTTTTAAATCTTAAATTTGATTAATTACATGGAAACATATAAAAGCTATTTTTCAGTAGAATATATTTATATCAAATGTTATTGAAAAAACAATTTTTTTTTTACAAATGAGTGTTCTGCAAGAGGCCACATAAATATAAAATGTATAAATAAAGATACATGACCGAACTATTTCTTTTGTTTACTTTGCCTAACAAAGTGGAAAAAAATTGTACAAAGAAGTATTTTAAAAGTACAAAACAATTGAATTAAAAATGATTATATATATATATATATATATATATATATATATATATATATATATATATATATATATATATATATATATATATATATATATATATATATATATATATATATATATATATATATATATATATATATATGTATATATATATGTATATATATATATATATATATGTATATATATATATATATATATGTATATATATATGTATATATATATATATATGTATATATGTATATATATACATATATATACATACATACATATATATATATATATATATATATATATATATATATATATATTGTAAAACAATTGAATTAAAAATGATTAACAATATGCATTATAAGTACATCTTTTTAAACGTTTGTAATCCTAACTATTTTGCAGTAGATCTTCTATAATCAGAATGAGTTATTGCTGACTAGTTTACTTTTGATGATATGAACAATCACATTGCCAAAAGAAAATCACTGCCAAAGAGAAGAAATCAAACATAACAGGAATTCTAAATTTTGATTTCAAAATCATTTGCAATCATTCTTGTGTGAATTCAGCATGTTAATGTATGAAATATGAAATATCAGTTATAAAATATTAAATGCGTAGTTAATAAATAAGACATAGATTGTATAAACATAAATTGTATAATTTTTTTCACATAAAAAAATGATAAAAATATTCTCAAGATAGACATCACAGAACTTTGCATGTTGCATAATACGTGGTGTTATGAAAAAATTCACTCAATATTTTGGCTTTAAATTTAATCGTTTTACGTAATAAATTACAGTAACAAAAATAATAAACAAAATAATGCCAACAAAAAAGTGTCTATTATCAAATTGTTGATTTTAATTTTTCTCTATAAAAATATAGCATGCATGCATGCATTCATTCATTCATGCATGCATGCCTGCATACATACACACACATATACACACATACATACATACATACATACATACATACATACATACATACATACATACATACATACATACATACAATATTTGCCGTGAAATATTCAAATAAAACCCACAACAAAAGAAATTGTGCAATTAAAAACAATTAACAAGTTTAACAATCACCTTGATTATGGAAGACTGAATATTTTATTGTTTCAATATAGTAAGCCTAAAAATGTTAATGTTATAAGTTTTCAAATGCAATATTTTAAACATTATTTATTATATATATTATTATTTTGAAATTTTATAGTGAATTTTAAATACAGAATTAACTCTGAAATAAAAAATAACAATAATATATATATATTGTTTTACAAAATATTATATATATATATAATATATAATATATATATATATATATATATATATATATATATATATATATATATATATATATATATATATATATATATTATATATATATATAATATTTTGTAAAAGATATATATACATAAAAGATATATATATATATATATCTCTTTTCAAGATTAAATATATTATTAATCCATTTAGCTGTCAACCATTTACTGTAACTATAAAAACATTCATATTAAAATAAAAGAATTTACCACCAAGTGTTTGAAATAATTCTAAGCACTTTCTTCAAAATATAAAGGAAATGTTAGTTTTGTTACTGTAGTTAACTCTCTTATATGTTTATTAAAAAAATTGATTAAAACTATTGTTAATTCATATTTAAATATTTCAGTGATAAGTAAAAACATAAATAGTATAATAAAATTTGTCACAGTAGAGGAGTAACCTCTAAGCTGCAACGTTTGACGATATTCTAACATGGAAATAGTCAACATATTATACAAGTACTTTAAATAATAATATAGAATTGTTTTTCTCATATGAAAGTTTTTTCTGATACTTTCATATTATTTTTCCAGCCCCATAGAATGCCAAATGATTTTAACTTAGTGGCGATAAATTTATCATTTTTCTACAGAAATTGTAAAATATGTATAAATACTATTTTAACACTATATTTTCAAATCATACAATCTTCGAGTTTTTAATATAAATATATTTTATTATGAAATTCACAGAGATTTTATAGGGTGACAGTTTAATACATAAATACCATGTTATAAATGTATAAAATATTTTCTAATGTTTTTCATTACTTACAATAGAGTTTTAAGATGTTTGAGAAGTATGAAAATTAAAACAATGAACTTTGATAAGATAAAATATGCATTAGTTGTTTATTTCCGTCAAAAAATTGATTGAAAATAATTATAAATAAGAAATCATACTAAAAACAAACGAATTAAAGTTTATATGGAATTCACACACAATTTTATGATCATAAATAAATGTTACTAGATCTTATATAGTGTTTATATAATGAAAATAAACAGTTAAACCTTTTCAAATATAATATTTTAGACTGTTATTTACTCCATAAACTTGCTAGTAATAACCGCATTCTATTACAAAAGAAATTGAACATTGGAAAATTTAATCCCATATTATAATTTCTGATTATATTTTGATTGGTTAAATATAACATGTGTTATATTTAACCAATTAAAATGTGAAATCAGAAATTATATAACTTATATGTAATTATAACCATTTATGTAAATGTAATGAAAAAATGCTTCTGTGCTCGATGCATGTTTTTTATTCCTAACTCAGCCATGAAACTATTCTAAAACATAAAATGATTAAAACGTTTTCGAATGTCGTTATCTTGTTCTCATGTCATCAACAGCTTACGAAGTTTTCTTATCAATGAATTAATAATATTTCAACATACAATAAATATATCATTCTTGAATAAATTGCAACATTTATACTCTGATAAAAACAACAATAATAAATCATGTCATATTTCTCTTGGCTCACTGAGGAAGCCTTGAATTCTCCGATATTTCTTATTAATGGCTGACAGTGTTGAGACAAGCACTTTGCAGTTTTCGATGTTATACTATTAAGCAGTATAACTAATAAACAGCAAAAAATATATTTCTTTCTAAAAATAGTTTTTAGGATTAAAAAAATACGAAGTTATCTGAAAACTTGTCATTAAAGTAAAAAAACGTTGTTATGAAAAAATATTTTCTACCAATAAAGTTAAAAATAGCAATGAAAGCAACTGTCTTAATTTTGTTGGTCCACAGTTTCAGTGCCAACAATTGCCAGAGTCTGTAGTCCACTACTTAACATCCATCTTCAGCCCAGTTTAATTTTGGCAGCACTCACCCGTGGCATTATAGGCCGGAACTGGGCCATCAAACAGACATGAGCGGCTTGGAGTGGCCAACAAAAAAGCAGTGGCCCAGACACAAATTGCCAGCAGTACCGGCAATTTGTGTCTGCTGGGTGTATATATATATATATATATATATATATATATATATACGCACACACAGTAATTTTGCTTTATGCATATATTTTTTCTTCGACTGTTTTACATAATTTAAGATACTTGCCCCAAATTAGTAAAACATTCTATTACAGAACACAGGATGAACTACCAAAAGGGAAGTACACTGATTCTCTTCCTACCATTTATTTCATTTCACTCCTTCTAAAAACAAATAATTTAACAAGTTATGTTACTATGCATGTCATTTATAACTGTGCCTTAATACAATATTCACCTTGTTTTAAAATTTAAAAGTTCTAAAACGAGTGATTGTTTCTAAAACTAAATTTCAGAGAGTCCACAAAGGCAGGTTTTTCACAGGAAAACTTACAAAAAAGAGGTGCCGCATGAGTATTTTGAAAAGGGAAAACATTTACTGGGAAACGAAAATAATGAAGAAAATTATTCATTACATACGTTATCACTGCAATAAAATTACGATTCAATAATATTCTAGAACACATTCCAAAATCTATTTTGATAAAATAAAGCTTAGAGCATTTTTCTTTGAAACGAAAAGATGGAGATTTGCACTCTCTCTGGATGTCGTAATGAGATTCATGGTCTTGTTAGATAGAATATGTTATGGAATACTCTTCTTAATAAAATGTATTTTTAAAAGTCGAAGTTAGAAGTTTAAAATTTCAGTCAGAAAATTGCTCCAAAATTGTTGACAAAAAATAAAAATCTTATCTCATGGTAATAACGCTTATATTCGATAACATCAATTTAAGATTTTTGTACTCCAGGAAGAAAAGAGCATGACATTTTTCTTTCCCATAAACTGCTTCAAGAAATTGGGAAGAAATTGACTCTCTGGATTCTCTGAAATTTTGTTTTATTTGCAATATTCAACATATTGCAAAATTTATTTTTAAGATATGTTGAAATTTGGCAATATTAGCAAAATTTAGTCAATATTTTTAGTATATTGGTGGATTTATATTTTATTATGTAAAACCAATATTTATAGTCATATTTGACAAATTTGGGCTGCATATATTGGTTCAAGTCTAAGTTTGGTAATCGATATTGGATAATTTTGTCTGCCAGTATTATTAAAACTTGGAGACACTTACAGCTTTGTCAGTATTTTATGAAATTTATATATTGATAGCAATTCAAATTAAAATATTTTGTTAAGTTGATAAAGAAACTAAAGAAGCAATTTCATTTCTTTTTCACGTAGAGTTGTATTGTTGTATTTTATATAATTAAAATAATTATTATGATTAAGATTTACTATTTAACATTCCATACTGAAAATTAATAAAATATTAATATGTATATATATTTTATTAATTTTCATTAATATATAATATTAATGAAAATTAATAAAATTATTAATAAATAACTATACTATTTTTTTACACTACAATTAGAAATTATTACTAACTAATGAAAATCTCAGTAAGTTAATATGAAAGAAGAAATGAAGTACAAACAAAGCACATATTTACCACCTACCAATTATGAAAATGTAAGCTATAATGTCTTCAATACATAAGGTACATGATACATAGATTGCCAGATATTAAAAAAAACTATATTAGTAATGCAGCAAAGCAAATTATATTTCTGCATTACTAAATCACATTGAATCAGAAACTTAATTTTTCTAAAAAATCTATAATAATATGTATAGATTTTACTTTTATTCCACAAAAGATACTTTTCCGTCTTATTTGGCTGGTTGAAAATGAAAAAAAATTAAATGTTTTGGTATCCTTCTGGAAGAAAAACTCAATTGTTATTAACCATAAATTTCCTTAAAAGCTGCAATACTAAAAACAAAATGAGCTCTCTTAAAGATTGATTCATTTTAATAACAGAAAATTTATGCTCATTATTCCAAGGGATCCTAGTAAAAATATTTCTCGTTCAAACATAAAATTATTTCTTTCAAGATGTGGCTCAATAAATGGAGTAAAATTATCATCACTTTATCAATATTATTTTCTTATAATGGATATTGGCCCATGTTCGATACAGAAGCTAAATTTAAAAGTTATTCTTTGTTAAGACCTTTCATCTTAATGTTAGTTACTAATTATTTTTTCATAGATTTTTTGAGTTTATATAACATTTATATAACAAAATGCACGTACTTTCAAAAATTAGATTTCTTTTTATGCCAGAGACATAATAATTTCAATTCCACTTAATTCCAACTTTAAATGTATATATATTCTTTAATTTGCTTCTAATTCACCGCAATATATTAAGACATGTAAAGCACCGAGAGAGAAAGAGAGAGATACTTTACTAAAAAAATATAAATTATTAGATTAAACGAAATTGTTTCACATTATACATACAATACATTTAAATACATATTGTGATCCTTTTATACCTTAAGAAAGTTTTCTGGTTTTAAAAAATTTGGAATAAAAAGAGATCTGAAAAATCAAAATAATTTACTAAAATTCTTGGTTCATTTGTTAAACAGGTTAGCTGACCTGCCCAATACCTATAGTTTAACATGGGGTCCGTAACGTGGCATTCATCCAAGTCTAAGATATAAATCGAACCCATGGATTGTTCAACTCTTCTGGCGTCACCAAATAATAAAATTGGTTAGTACCACTTATAGGTACTAAGCAATTTTATTGTTTGCTTGGCGATTGTGTATGTGTTTCAATTGTTGACTCCTTTCACAAGAAGCATGCAAAATTCCTGTGGTAATTTGAATATCAAGGTTTTTAACTACTGTAACCTTACATTGTTAGAGAACACAAATTAATGCAGATATAAACGTTGAATGAAATACTCTGAAAAAATATCTTTCAAGATTGTATTTTGATTAAATGAATTCATAATGATAGCCAAAAAGGTTGAGTATGAAATTTATCAATGTTTCACGTTATGTCGAGAGAAGTTATTATTTTATGACATCAATGGAAGCTAAATAAAAGCTTAAAATTTTTCATGCAAAATCGTTTATATTTTACAACTTCCAATAAAGTATTATTTTACAATATTACATTATTGGAGGACGGCGAAAATATCACCAGTTATACCATTACATAGCTATTAATTTTAACTTAATTTTACTAATGATCAATTAACATGAAATTATAACTTTTAGAGATTCAAATTATATGGGAACCATGTCATTCAATTTAGAAAGAAATATTTTTTTACTGGGGAATTAGAGATGAACAGAATATGTAATGGAAAATATTTTTTGCTATTATTAAGTTGGGAGATACAGAACTTAATAAAAAATATTTTTATAGAAATTCTTATTGTTTAAGCAACAATTATAATTGGTGGGGCTACACAACTTTTTCCTTAAGAGGGACTCAATCTCTCTTTCTCTCTCATTATTATGACCAATATTATTATGTTGCTAAAACTTTTGTGTTATTTACAAAGATGAAAACAGTTAAAGGGCTATAAAGGATAACAAATAAAACAAATAAAGCTAAACCTGGAAAAAGTATAATATAAGAACAATTTATGGGAAAACAAAAATGGCCATAAACTGAGCTTAAAAGAAGGAAACCGAAGCAAACTTACATTTTGACAGTTAAAAAGTAAACAGAAATAAAAAAAGAAGTAAACACAAAAAATATGTTTAATAAGAAGTATGATCGCATCTAAAAGCTACAAAACTCTCGCATTGGTGATTGGTGCTTGCCAAGAGTTTTATTAATCCCTGTGGCAACATCACCCGTCAACGAACCTTGAGCATCCTCATTGGAGCAGCAATTGAAGGTTCAAGGGTGTCCCAGACATGTTTGATAGGATTAAGGTCGTGAGACATCGCAGGCCACTCCAACTTTTGAATATCCTCAGACTGGAGGCATTCATCCACTAACTGAACTCTATATGGGCTTGCGTTATCATCCATAAAATTTTCCATTTGGTTCATATGCTCCACTGAGAAGTCTTACAAAAGGGGCAAGGATCTTATCCCTGTACTGCTGACCTGTCAGAGTACCTATATAGAACACATGAAAGTCTGTACATTCGTCCGCCATGATGCCCAGCCATCAAGCCTATTCCATAGTAGTCCTTTTTGACAATGTTAGAGGGTTCCTGTGTTCTCTCCAGATAAGAATACATTTCGAGTCACTGTTCAGACCGAATTGTAATTTGTCACTGAACAGAGCCCGCTCGCTATCATGCTCTGTCCAAGAGAGGTGTTCTCGGCACCTTGCTAGACGGCTTTTTTTTTATGATTCATTGTCAAAGGGTTGCAGACTACAGTGCATCTCACATGCAGTCCACTTTCATTAAGTTAAAGGATGACAATTACATGTAAAATGAATACTCTTGTTGCCTTATACAGGAGGTAAGACAGTTGTGTCGTTGTCAAGGACCTATCCCGTTTTGCTAGAAATCTCAAATAATGGTCTTCAGTCAGCGTTTTTGCCTTTTTGCGGTGCTGACGTCACTGTGAACTGTTTCCACAGAGTAGACCCCACATTTCTTGAAACCTTGAAATCCTTACAACAGGAAGCAGTGATTGGCTCGACTCTACCATGCTAACTTTCCACCATCTGGTGGCACTATCTAAATGATGGCGACTAGACATATTAATGATAAGTAAACAAGGAAATAAAGCAAACATGAATTGACTAATTACAATGGTTCAAAACAACCTTACTTTATAAGTTTCGACAAACAAATGAGATATATCTACACAAATGCAATCACAACACCACTGCTCTACATCTTCACCTGCCACTGAGTAGCAGTATGTGTCCCCCAAGAGAATAGCCAACATTGGATACCATATTTGCACATATGCGTTTCATATTGGCTCTTTCGTTAAAAAATTGTTCCTACCCTTAATTGTTTTCATCAGTGTATGAATATTTCTATCGATATGTAAATGTGTGTGATATGTAAATCAGTGATCACATTGATCATAAATTTATTACAAAATAAAACTATGAAGACATTTCACAGACAATATCAAAATCCATTGCTAATTTTTCAAATAAATTAAAGATTGGAATCTACAGTCCTTAAACAATGAACTAAAAATGAAAGTACTGTTATAATAGAAATCATTGATGAATACTAACTTTATATGGAATAATGCTTAAAATTCCTCACTTTTTGGTACGGAACAAAATGTCTCAGATTTCAAAGCTGTGACAGTAAAAAATTCATCATCAAATGAGGGAATTATACTGAAAAATACTACGTTGCTTATGTTAGAATACAATAAGTTATTTATACTTATCAGAAATTTAATAAAATTAAGTTTTATGCCCAAAAATATTAATTCATTGTATGTTAATCAAAAGATAAATAATTTATGATAGTACTTAAAACTTTGTATGAACCACTTCTTAGGAACTTTTATTTCACTTAAATGAATGACTTAGAACCTGTGTTATAATGACACTCCTTTTTAATTCGCTTTATCTTTCAAAATAAAATTTCTTTATTTCAAAGTAATGCTTTCATAATGCAAGTTTTAGCTCAAAATTTATGCATAAATTAATGACAACAATTCTCGCGTGCACTTAGTAATATTAATGAGATCTAGGAAAAAATTGCAAATATTTTTATATAATATATAATACATTTGATTACTTGCATTCATACTATTGTAAAAACTTAGTTGAAAAGCATACTATTGTAAAAACATAATTGTTATAGCATTGCAAAAACATAAGAAAAAATAAAAATATCAAAATCTTATTAATGATATAAATAAATTATATAATAATATATAAAATAATGTATCTTTATTTTCTTTCATTATATATAAAGTATGACTTATTTTTAATACAATTTTATTGATAATCCTATAAAAATAACTTTTTTAATAGATTACTTAATGCATATATATAATTTCCTGTATAGTAAATCCTGTTATTAATAAAATGGATGCTAAAATTTAATAATTATGATAAAAAAATTCTATAAGTTAGCTTAAATTAAATATTTTCACTAAATACACATATTAATCAAGGAATTAGAAATCATTGAGGTTTTTTGATTTATAAATGCTTGCTAAAGATAAAGTTGTTAAAAGGCTAACGTAAACAAAGTGTGAAGTAAAATAGAATGAAACGATATATCTTTCAACAATTGAAAAAGAGTCTATTGTTGGTGCCTTTTATCAGTAGCTTCGATTTCGAAGGCAGCACATTTCACGTGATTCTCAAAAGCAGCCACATAAAAGATTTTAAAAGACAGTCTTTGTTTAGAAGACGTAATTGCAGTTGGAGCACAATTTTGTGAATTATATTGCAGAAGTGAATTGTATTACATAGTTGGTGAATTATATTACAGAAAGAATTCGTGCGCAGTGGGGTCGTGAAAAAAAAAAAAAAAAGACACTGAACAACTGTGAATTAGAAATGATTAATGTGATCAAATGAACCCCACTTTACCTCATTTTGAACTGATGGACTTCGAATTTGGCTTTAACCTTACAATATCATAAATTCCTCGTGCCTTGCTCACACCTGTAGTAAAATTCTAGTATAAATTTCATAACTTGAGTCATGTTCTGTGGCTTGAAAGTGGTAGTAGGGTGTTCTTCTAAGGTAAACAAATATTCATCAGATACTTATATAAACGGTAAATCAAGTGACAACAGAATGTTATATTTTCACCCTGATGGCAACAAGTACTTTATGGAGGATAATGTAAAAAAATTATGACGTAAGTTTTCAAAATTGGTTAACTTAACATCGGTCTGACTTTCAATACTTTCACTGGCCACAGTAAAAGTATTGAAAGTCAGACCGATATTATTAAGTTAGCTTTATCCGGATCATAATCCCAAACACTCTTAAAAAAATCTAGCGGTTTTTCACCACTCGATGAGCGATTGATATTTTGTACTCCATAAAGATACAAAATGAATCTTTTCTACTTAATTGGGTAGAAAAGTTCTCTTTCAAACACTCCATCCCCGATTCAAAGCGATTTTCACTCTTTTTTTGAAGTGTTTATGGCAATAAGCAAATGTGATGGGCTCTGATTGGTTTAAATCATCACGTGGCTCTATGCTGTCGGTTTAGTTTCTCTAAAAAGTGGAGGAATTTAGTACTCCATTTTGTAAAAGATATCGATTAGAATATTTAAAATATATAATTGGACAAAAAAGAGGGCCGAAACATTACGGTAAGCCTTTATTTCTTATAATTAGTTGAATGACTAAATCAAATCTTTATATTTGTGATATTTCACCATTATATAAATTTTGGAATTCAAAAGTGTGAATGAATGAATTCTATTGAATTCATATTTATGTAATATTTATAATGTTTGAAATTTCTGATTAATTGATAATATTTAATAACATAATAATGTGTTTGGAAATTTTATTTTTTATTTCAAATACTATTTTCTGCCAAAATTTAACTCATTATAAATTAATAGTAAATTATAGTGAACGCATTTTTAAATTCTTTTGTTTTCGAAACAGCTTGAATATGACTATTAATTTTCTCGTTGATTTAAATATCCACAATGTATATTATAGAAATATTATTTAATATAATGTATTGTACTGAATTAAAAGTGTGAGTTATATAAATACATCATTTTACCAATGAATATGAATAAATTTTTCATAAATAAAATCAGAAGCTTTTTAATTTAAATGTTAATACAATATAAAGCAAATATTAATCTGAAGAATATTACCTGACAGTATGTATTTCATTTATTAAAATTTTACTGACAGTATGTCTTTTATTTATTAAAATTTCACTGTCAATTTTTGATTTGATTGTTACTAAGTACAAGCATTCGTAGATAAAACGAAAAAAGGGGGGAATTGTATGTATCAAAATCTATTACTTTGTATATTTCAGGATTTACAGCTAAACATTTTGTCTATAGAAATATAATTTATATTGGTATTTTATGGTTGTCATTATTATCATCGAAGGAAAAAAAACAACAAAATTAGCAAAAACAAATCTGAAATATGGAGTTATTTTGAAGATGATGAAATGCAATATAAGGGAAGAAATGACTGATCAGGTAGATTCTGTATAATATGTAACCAAAATAACTTTTATGAAGACTGAGAAAAAGTTAACTATTGTTATTAGTAAAACTATTAATTTCATTGTGCTTGCAAAATGTATTTAAAAGTTTTAAGTATTATTCTTTGTTTCTGTAAGAATGCCGTGACTTAATGTTTTTAAATCTATTTTGAAGTAAAATTTTCTAAATTTTAAATTTGAAAATTTAATAGTTTAAAAAATAAATATCCAGTATTTATAATTCACTTGACTACAGTTTTTACATGTATGATGTTATTGAGTAAATGACATGAAAATTCCAATCAGTATTTTCAGTTAAAATCTCTTATTAAAATTATTTGGTTTTAATGTTGATTTTAAAATAATGAAAGGTAATTATGCATTAAATTAATATTACTTGGTAATAAGCTTAAGAAATTTTAATAATGTTTTTAAATCAATTTCAAAGTGATTTTTTTTACTGCTAAAATTAAATTTTTATTAACTTTATAGTAAATTTACAATCCATTTAAAATTTTCTAAATTTTTAATTTGAATTTAATAGTTTAAAAAATAAATATCCAGTATTTGTTCACTCGACCATAAATAGTCGTTATATGTATGATATTATTGAGTAAACACATATGTGTATATGAATGTACTTTTCCTTTCAGATAAAATGATTACAATTTGAAATGCCTAGTGAAATTCATTGAGAAAAAATATTTGAAGTTATAGAGAAAATTGTCTAAAATGAATTAACATTTTGTGATGAAAAATAGACCATCTATTGTTCTATTTTATTACAGAATTGATTTCTCTAAGTACCCAAAATTGGCTTTCAACGAAGCATTGGTAATATAAAATCTGTATTTTTTGTATACTTGAGGATAAATTTTACAATATTCATGAAAGTTCTAAGCTTTTATATCAATATTATTTTCTAAAAATGCCTCAATGACTTAAGCACACCAAAATTTAAATTCCTTACTTAATTTGTGTATCTGGAATTTTAATGGTAGAATATGAAAAATGATTGTGCATGCATTTCCAAGTTTTTGATTACATGTGAATAATGTTTTAAATTACTTCAATGCCAAAAACATTTAGCTGAAATTTTATAGAGAAAGGGTTTCTTTAAAATAAAAATGGAAGAAAGATCTTATTGTTATTTTGATATTTGTGTAATGATTCCATGATCAAAACTAAAGTAATTAAAATCTATATTTTACAATATATGCAGTATTATTTACGTCTTTTATTATATTGCAGTTTTCAATATTGTATTTTAAAAAATCATTTTATTTGTTATGTATTTGAATATTAGTGTATGTGATACAAAATCATATAGTTTAAATTTTTTTGTTTTAATTTGTAAAAAAATGAATCATTTATTAAAAAAATTATCTGTTTTTCAGTTAAAGTTGATTGATTCAAAAATGAAAATAAATAATAACTTTAGAAATAAATTTATGTAGACATGTATATATTTTTCTTTAATGTTTAATAATCCATTTTTTAAATTATGATAGGGGCTATAACTGCTTCATAGCAAAGAAAAAATCCAAAATTATTTTGTATTTGTTTCATTGTATATCAATAATTTATCATTTTTGCCACATTCTTTTAAAAATTTTCACAAACTACTAGATAATCATTAATTTACTAACTT
This sequence comes from Latrodectus elegans, assembly GCA_030067965.1. Lineage (NCBI taxonomy): Eukaryota > Metazoa > Arthropoda > Arachnida > Araneae > Theridiidae > Latrodectus > Latrodectus elegans. The sequence goes on from CM057809.1 coordinate 110,997,770, forward strand.
CAGTTACTAAGTTTTAATTAATTAATTAATGAGAATGCCATTTTTTAAAAAAAATTACTCTTTCTTTAAATTGCAATAAAAAGTTCTATTAATTTAATATAAATAATTATTCTCTTTATTACAGATAGATTTGGAATTTGATATTTAATATCAAGAAGCTGACTGCTTTCTTAGTAAATGTGCTGCATAATATGTTCCTAGAATATTATCATATGTTCAAAAACCTGTCCTATAACATGGAATAAATATGTGAGAATTGAGGATGGTATATTTTTTAAGATGAATATAAATTTAACACAGAATAAAATTACATAGATATGAGATTACTTGCAGAAAAATAAGGCTGTATTAAAAATTGAATAAGTGTTTTTTGTATAATCTTGAATACTATTTTTAATTTCATTCTTAGTTTCATTGAAGTTATTTTCAGTTTAAACTAAACTTGGAAAATATATCGTAAAACAAGATTTATTTGCAAAAGCATAAGTCAGTTTTGTTCAACGCAATAATCTGTAAATATTTGTCTTTATTCTCCTGTGACTTAAAAAAAAGCAATAATGAAAATATTTAAAAATAAATTTTTAGCTATACTTTAAATAAAAGATTTTTCAAAAGAACTTGAATTATATTTTTTTATATGAAATATTTATGTATATTTTTTAAATTGTGCACAATTTGTAGTATTAAAAATGTTTGTAAAAGTTTATTTTGTAATTATGGGCCTAGAATAAACTAAAATGAAAAATAAGTAGTGTTACGATTTTTTCTTGAGAGTGCTACACACACACGAAAAACTAAATATATATAAGTAATGAAATAAATGGCTGAACAAATTGCTTAATATTGCATGTAATTTAAAAACCACTGTAATTATCCAAATCAATTAAAATATCATATTCAAGTGTACTGTTATACTATTGACTAAAGAAATCATATCTTTATATTGTAATTGTCAAAATAAAATTTAAAAAAAAAAAAAAAAAAAAAAAAAAAACATAAATTTTTAAAATAAAGAATTCAAAATCTAATTTCGGCCCTATTGTCAATATAAAAAAAATCATCAATACTTCTACAAAAATTTAAATTTACTCTTTTTTCCATCTAATTTACCTTTTTAGACGATATGTTGTTACTCCTCTTTAAAAGGAGTGGTTTACCCACATCTTTCAAAAGAGTGAATTTTTATCTTAAAAATTAGTTGAGTTTTGTGACAATGAAAGAGTGAAATCCGCTCGATTATTTTAAGAGTACGGAAAATGTGTGAGATATGCTGGAAAAATGCATTTAAATAAGAGGTGTTATCCATGAAAAATGTGGTCACCACAAAATAAAATATTAGTCTTGGTTTTTTAATTTATTAGCCAATATATATAACACAATAATAATATATTAAATTATCTATAGCACACAAAAGATATGTATCAGAGAGTAAAGTAAAATCATTGTAAGAGAGTCATGAAAAATACATATCTTTTTCACAGTGAATGCATTCATAAGGAAAATTTATAAAATAATGAATTATGTAAAATGAAATTTTGGAACAATTACATGCTCTATTGTTAGCAGAATGTAGAAAGTTTGAAAATTTTATTCTGTAGTGCAATTGATCTCAAGTACTTACACTATAATATAATTATTGCTATATAAAATTTGAATTTCAATTAGAGTTCTAATTTTGAGTTTAAATGCATAAAAATGCTTCTAAATAATCAATATCTGGAATGTAAAAACTGACTTATTATAAATTAAAAGTTAGTTAACAAACTAAAACATTGCTATAACTTTAAAATAAAGAGAATTTTTAAGCATGTAAAAAAAAAGTTGATGAAAATGCTCTTTATTTTAGAGTTTTAACATTTCAATTAAATACTTCTCTAGTTTCACGGCAAACCACAAGCTTTTCCAGTTAAAAAAAATAATTCAAAACATGTAACTTTTTGTTCATTCGTTTGTTGGCAATTCATTACCAGTTGTCCTTATTGTCTTTTCAACGCTATTGTTAAATAAATGGATGTGTGCGACTTATTTGGTATAAACAATGTAAAAAATATTGCCGCTAATTAAAAGGTATTTTCTTCAAAAAGTAACTTCGAATATAAGTAAATAAAAATGAATATTAAACGAGGCAGAAAAAGTGGATCACTCCGTTTTGAGTTTAATTTGATATTCCCTATTTTGGCAGAATCTACGCTCCTTATACTGGTCCTATTTTGGTATACCAAATACATGAAGTAATTTGACTTCTGTTAGAGGACAAATATTGCCCTATTTTGGCCTGGGAAAAATTTGTCTGTTTTTTATTATTTGTCCAATATTGGGTTTTCCTGGTCTGTTCTATATTGGGGAAAACTTAATTCTCAATCAAAAGTCTTAATATTACTTTGTTTTGGCATTCCCAGTATTGGGGAAATTTTGGAGCCCATCTTGGGATTTTATGTATTGGAGAACACTTGGTGCCTATTATAGGTTTAATACTGGATTTTTCTAAGCCCAAATTAAGCGATTATATTTGCTCATTTTCAAAGAGACTCTCTTGATCAAATCCTATAAATTATGTAGATTCAATCATCACAACATTATCGTGTTTCTATATCTGGAAGTTATAGTCGACTAGAATACCAGATGCTTCTCTTCTCTAATATAAGGCTGATTTTATCAAGAATTTTAAAATTATAAAACAGTATTTTCAGATGACTTGTCAAATTTACTGATAAACAATAAGTCCTAAAAATCAGTCTGTTATCTTTCCAAGAATTATGCATTTCAAGTATCAGTCCTCTTCATAAGGTGTCGGAGTTTTCTATTATAAGGTTTAGAAGTTTGGAGAAGATAATGCAATCTTAAATGCTGATTTTGTCACCTGATTGAACTTCAGAACTATATGGCAATGTTTCGAGTACTTCCTCGAGTAATTTAAATTGATATAATTTATTACCTAGTGATTTCTGATATAAATGCATAAAACGATATAATTGCTGAAAGGATTCCTAACAGTATAAACTAATCTTTTAGTATTAACGTTCACTAAATAGAATTTAACTTTTATATTCAGTTTATTCAGAATTCTAAGATTTACTTAATTTTTTTAGGCATTTCAGCACCTTTCAATGTGTTTTATAAAACAATGAGGGATTGCAGTATTCTAATATAATAGAAAGCGATTCATTCAGTATCGTGCTCTAAAATGAAATAGACCCTTCATTTGACCTAAGACAATATATATGGGTAAGTAAGTACTTAATATTAATAGTATAAAGGGCAGTATCAAGTATCTTATGGTGAGGACTCATTTAATGATATTATTGGAAAAATTTTTATATGCATGATATAAATGAAAAAAATATACTAAATCAAGTAAAATATTTAATGTTGTCTATTTAACGGACTATACTAACATAAAATTATTGAAACGATAATACCATTGTGCGAAAGTCAGAATTTTACTGACTTATAGCAAATACATATAACAGAAAAAATATAGCGTGTCGAATAAAATTATTATATAACGAATTTAAAGTCTTCAATATTCATTTAAGATATATATATATATCGTTGTTAAAAAAAATAAATAAATATAATTGTAAATGCTCAAAGTTATAGTATAATACAATTAAGAGTTTATTACTGTATGTTTGTAAAATAGATGCTTGACAAACTTCACCTGTGAAATAATTAACACTATTCATTAAAAGAACGAAACGCACAGTGCTTGAATATTCTTGAACGAAATTATTCTTCTTTCGTATAGTTTAACCAGAAATCGTTGTGAAATCATTTGAAAGAGTTCTATGTACACAATCTTAAATAAAAAATGAACCAAATTGGACTACTTTGATAAAAAAAAATGATCAAATATTCAAAAACAATGATGTATACATTGAAATGAAATGCATATTTCGTATCAATGATCCAAGATAAAATTTTCGCAATTTCTTACCTGATTTGGCAGTTATTTTAAAAGCGTGTTCTGAATTATCTGAAAAAACTGCTGATATAAATTATTGCTTCAAAAATTACAAAAGTAATATTTTTGAATTTTTGAAAAGCATAGAAGAGCTAAGTATTAAAAATTAAAAAATGACAGTGGTGATAAAAAAACATTTATAAATAAATAAAAATATCCAGATTTATTCAATAACCTCAATTAAGTTATTCTGTCATTCTTAAATTTCCTAAAAACTATTATTTTTTTTTACCTTTAAAAAAAAATTTATGAAATTCCTATTGAAAGTTTTACTGTATTATTTTGAAGATAATTGATTCACAATTGTTTTTTTCTTTTGTAGGTATTATCAATTAGAAATCAATTCATGAAATAAAATAACTAATAATTGTATGTATCTCTCTCCAACAAAAATCACTCCATCAGCACTAAGAACATAAAATACTGAAGAGCTCATTTTTCAATTAAGTGACAGGTTTTTATTCCTTGAGAAATACCTGAATCACGCCTGAATGACTACAAATTTGCTGCTGCAGAACTGGAGGGCGCACTTAAAATCCTTTAAAACATTCTCCAACTGCGTGCAGTCTTAACGTGAAGAGGGAAAACATTTAATAAAATGAAATTTGATCCTCTTTCAAATTAAAAAAAAAAAAGCATGAATCTCACCTGATCGCCAAATTTCGCTGAGTCTCCTCGTATAGCACAGGATCCCTGCTGTTGACAGTTTCAATTGCGCTGGGGCTGCGGTCTCATCGGAGAGAAGGGCACCTTTCGATGACAGGGCGCATTGAGAGGCGCGTCGATTGGAAATTACATTAGGCCACTTGTGTTCGAGCGTCGTTCGAATTTAGATGAAGCTGCCGTTCGGATTAATAAAAAGCCTGTTGAACCCAATGAAAGAGCATTCGCTACACTCTGGAAGGCTGCCATGAATGCCTCAGTGCTCGCTTCGAGTTCATTTTTGAAACTCGTTTCTCATAGCTTCGATTAAGATTTAAGTTACCATAAATTCTGTTAAAAATTTACAAGCACCCCCCCCCCCAAAATAATTACTGAGAAACTAGAATCGGTTTTTCAAAGTGTATGCTTTTTGTAAATTTCGAAAATTTTAGAAAATTTCAAAATAAATTTTAAATAGATTGAAAAGTAAAATGTATAGAATAATTACTTTTTAATTTCAAATATCTTTAAAAGTGTTGTATAAATTCACAGTTTTTGAACTAAATAGCGTCTAATAAAATTTCTTTTTCGTTGCCATTTATGGATATTTTTGATTAATTCAAGCATTTAGTATCAGTTTTTATTTTAATTAATTTTATCTTTTAGAGGATAAACAGTTTTCATATCCGTACTAGGATATGTTCGACTTCTATTAAATTCTAATATCAATTTTATGAAATTTGCAATTTACAACGAAATAATTTCTCACAAAGAAGGAAAAAATTAAAAAAATATCCGTTTATTCATTACGTGAGGATTGTTTCTTCTCAAAATTACTTTTAAAATATTTCCTTTTGATTAAATTTGTTAATTTAAATTGAAATCATTATATGAAATCATTTATATCTCTTTTAATAGGTATACACAGAAGTAGAAACTGGATTTTTTGTTTTAAAACTATTTTCTATTAAATGTAAATGTTAGCTAAAAAATCTAAAATACATCAGATAATAAAATGGTAGTTTGTATCTTAGTTGAATGAAAGAGGCAGTACATATGACTTATTTTCGAAAATCTCATTTAAAATTCTTAAGTGTTGTTCATAAACATAAATTAACCAATAATTTTTTACATTCGTAATGACTAAAAGTAAAATCAGAAAAAGTAGCTATTATCAGTTCCCAAATTAATTTCTATCCTCATCTAACATATTTTGCTAGCTTGTATCGAGGTTGTAACATTCAGAGGTTTTATGGTAAGAGCAAGAATGCTTGAAGAAATTGTGTTTTATTGGCCTGAATCTCTTCATCATAATTTTTTAAATCAATGCCTTCTGATTTCTTTGCCTTGCAATATTTAGCGTTCATTCCCAACACTCTCGCCAAATTCTTAACATTCAGCAATTTGATGGAGCTGCTAAGTCTATTTGAAATTGTAAAGCAAATAACAACGAGCAAGCTTATCAAACATTTTCTTTCGTTTTCGCTACTGTACAAGTTGCAACGGAAGAAAGTGCGAGGCTTTTATTATGACTGCTATTCCTACTTTTGATTGAGAGGTATTCAAACCACGTGATATGCTAATTTGTATACCGATTCTCACTTTATTCAATGGCAAATAAGAGCAAGAACTCTATTGGTTATCTTGTAAATAATTTTTCGAATAATTTAATTTCTAAAAATACAAATTTATTGAAATTGTTATTAAATTTATATAAGGAAACATTTTTTATTAATTATTGAATTTCGCTTTTATATTATTTTTATTTATATGATATGCATGTCAACCTCTGTATCTTTAATTTTGCATGCTTTTTGTAAAACAAGAAAACATCTTAAGCTTATAAAATGCGCCCTAAATTTCCTTTTGATTAAATTTGTTAATATAAATTGAAATCATTATATAGTTATTATATGAGAACATGTATAGTTCAAAATGTTAATTTATTTAAACGTAAATAAATGAATAAAATCCAGTATTTGTTGAAAAATTGTTGGATATATGAATACTTTTACTGACCAAAAAGTGTTTTATTATGAATGTAGTAGTGACTTATACATTTATCTACCATAAAAGTGCTAATCTTATTTTACGGGGAATTTCATTTTTTCAATGGAAATATTTTAAGAATATAAGAAATAAAAATTGACCATAGAAACAGCTTTCAAAGAGAAAGTGTTTTGTCGATAAATGGGAAAATCATAACTTTCTTATATCATAAGAACAAACAATTGATGTAAGCAATCCAAAATTTTATGATTTGGATTCTCGGTTTGTCGCGCACTCAGTGATCATTTTTTCTATATGATGATTCGTTCACCTAACCCTTATCATCTAAAGTAGATGACCATCTCAAATATCTACTTCCTAATTTGTAAACAAACCTTCAAACTGTTCAACTGAAAGTTGGATTACTATCTATTTAACTACCAATTTGGCCACTAGGAGAAAAAAATGAGGAAATAATTGGGGTGGAGTAAATTGAAAAAGATATTATAACAAAAGTCACAGATTTGACTTTTTACTCATGCAGTATGCAAATACTTCGATGTATTGAACGGTTGTTGAAGTTATTAAGATTCAAAATAGACAAGTAAAATCAGTGATGTTATTTGATAAAGATTGAGACGATGTACAATAAAACAACAGCTTATTGTAAAAAAGTGAAAACCTCCCAAAAATGTTTTAATGTAAAATGAATATGCTAGAGTTAATTAATTTAATTACTCTTTATACGAGTTATTTGTGCCATATAAAGAAATATGCTTCCAAAAATTTCTCCAAAAGAAATTTCTTCCAAAACATTTCTAATTATATCACTATTGAAATCCAATCAGAAATTTTGTTGTTCGCAGTAGAGGGAGAATTGTAACTGAGGAAGATGCTATTACTTGCACTATAAGTTGGGAAGAGTTTGTATCAAAATTTGATATGAAATTTTTTTTAGGGCTTATTGGAATGACGTGCCCCTCCAATTGTAATGGTACAAAGAGAAAAAGTACTAAACATAATTTAATAGTGAAAGCGCATCAAATGTAATGTTCCATGTTACGAAATTTTGTCATATTTTAACAAATGCGTGAGAGACTATCATTATCATTTTTATGATAATGATAGTCTCTCATTTATTCATTTTTCCTATTTATTGTTACAGTTCCCTATTTATTGGAATATCCTTTTTCAATGCGACGCAATTCTTGACATGAAAATATTTCTCAAGACTGTAAGTGGTAACATGTATTAATACCTAAATGACAACACCTGTAAGACTTTCCTTATATTTATACCAGATTATATGACATTTTTAAACAATTAAATCAGTAGTAGTTTGTGTTTAAAAAGAACAGCTTTAAACTTTATAACATGAAGAGTCACCATAGAATAAGTTTACGAAATTCTGTCTGATTTTCCTACTCCAAAAACATATCCTATTTTTGTTGAATTTAGGCTGAAAAGAAAAACCTTGTTTGAACAAGAGTAAGGTAATTTTATGAGTTCTGAGCCAAAGGCATAAATTGCAGCTAAGCCACCATCGACTTTACACTAGGAGAAATAAAATAAGGAAAAAACTGTCATTGAGCTGTATAGATAGTACTGGTTTTGTAAATAAAGTTTCAAACTAGAATCTAAATTTTGTGATTTGTGATACGGCGACATTTATATGTTCATGGATGGTGACATTCAATGACTGAATTTAGATTTATAAAACCTGTAAATTAGAAGAATGGCAAAATTAAATTATAATCAAATAAAATACCTACAGAAATGTTTGTAATGTAAGGTGGTGTTAAGTAAAAAAGTAAGGTTGCTTTTCCCAACTGATTGAATTGATAGGAAAATGAGATTGGTCAAGTCTTTCAATTCACACATCTGGTATGATGTGAATTATAAAAATTAGTTAACCTTTTTGAGCCATAAAGCTCTAAATCGCACGCTGGCAGTGTCTTTTTCAAATGTCAGTCCTGAGTCGGTTTGTTTTTTGTTTTTAAGTCAAAATCCAGGAAATTAAGAAAATATGAAGGAATTGAGCCGCTCTAGTGTATACTCCGTATTTATGCCGACGTATACAACGCACCCCATTTTTAATACACATTTTTACTTCTCTACAAATTTTAAAAAACTGAACTGCTTAAACTTCTCTGGAACTTAGAAATCATTTAGCAAAATTTAAAAGTTTAAATTAAGTTGGCCTTAATTATCGATGACAGTGCATGCGTATGCACTGAAATCCACTTAACTAATAATTTTACACATCACAAGAAAATTTGAAAAATATCGAAAATCTCCGAATACAGGAAATTTTCAGATACGAAAGCAATCAAAAATTGAGTATCAGACTCAGTAAAGACGCATACGTATCTCATTTTTCAAATCTATTAAAAAAAAAGTTCGTTTACAAATATGGTAAAGGGAATATACTTCGCATATTATTTACATACTTTATTTTCTTAATTTCTAGCTTAAGCCGAATTTCTAGCTTAAGTCTAGCTTAAGCCATTTTAGCGAATTTTATTTTCAGAATTTATTTACCATTCATTGACTTTGATTTCTACAGTTGAAAACTAATACACCCTGTTAAATTACTTTTAGCGCAAAAAATTTGAAAACAGGAATCTACACATTGTTCTGTGTTTCAATCTTTGCATTTGTAGTAAAAATTTCCCGTTTTGGAAGATTTTTGAGAGAATGAAAACAAAGGAAGCATCATCCTCTTTTTTTTACTTTCTTTTTATAAAATTATTAAAATGACTTTCAGTTACTTATAGCATCAGTTAAATAGCGCAAAAATAAATCAGAATCAATATTTAAAAGCATTTGCATTATTTTTATTATTTCAAGCTCAGGTAAACTTTCGAAACTTTGTTATTACAACCGTAAATAAAAAATCATGTTTAAAATATTTAATTGTCCTTTAAAAATTAAAATTATGAATTCCAATCCCAAATTTCCGCACCCTAAATAAAATGAAACGAACATGTTACTAGAAGAAAAATACCACCAGCTCATTTAAACAGCCATCTTAAAGCAAAAATTTTTTGTGAAACATTGCTTTCTTTTTTTATTTATTTATTTATGTAATCAAAAACTATGTTTATGCGAGCCATATATTAGTCATTTCAAGTAAATCAAATTTATATGTATTTTTAATCCTATGGATATACAATATACTAAATACCTACTAAACGCTTTCTTATTCTGGCAATAAGCAATTTTAAGTTATATGAAGTTATGCCTAAATTACTAAACTTAACTTTAATATCAGATTAATGGAATTTCAAGGACATTTCAAAGAAAAATAACTAAGCACTAAGCGAAAAACAAACCAAACCAAGTGAAATAAATGAGTTGAAAATTATTTATCAAGAAAAGGTCTATAATGTTTCATTTTTACTTCATTGAAGGCACAAAAGATCAGCTGATATTAAACTGTTTTTAACGAAATGTAACATTTTTACCCCAGAATATATTTTTGAAAGTGTCAAATAAAAATTTTCGTTAATTTATTGAAAACCTAAATTTTTGGACATAAGTTGCCATGGGGAACATTTATAGTAGAGGTTTTTCTTCAAAGACATTTGAATATGAATCAAAATATTTCGATCAAAAAGAAACTATTGGGTTAGTTTAACCCAATAATTTCTTTTCGATCGGAACATGATTGAGAATTTTTTTATTTGTTTGTGTTAAATGATTCTATAATAATATATATGTATGTCGAGTACTGCTCTCTTACATCTGATACTATCAAAAGTATCCTTAAGCTCTATATCAAGCTCTCTTAGATACTAGCCAAAGTATTAGAATGATGGATTAATTTGCTTATAAAATACTTTTCTCTTCAGTATAAGTACATATTGCAACGCGAAGCGGAGACTAGAAAAGAAAACGAAAATCCTGATTAACCGCGTCGAATTTAATTTGGAATTCGGCACGATTTTAATTGCAGAAGAATTTGTTTAGTTCCGGGTATAAGAATTTCATGTTTTTCAAAAGGGCTTTTTTATTTTCTAGCAGATGGCGCAACAGATGGTTTTTAGTTTGGTTTTCAGGTATGAATCGTCTTGAAAAAAACGACGTTAGTGCTTTAAATTTATTTACATTTGTGACAATTACTTCAAATACTGATACAACTGCGACTCTCGATTTTATTTAAAAAAATATGCCACCACAATAGTTTAACTTGTGAAAAAGATAAGGAAAAGAAAAGGTCACTTTTTAATGGAACTTGAAAATAAAAATTAATATCAACTATACAAATGTTGACGGCAGATAAAATAAAAACTTTTCTATTTATTTTAGATGTAATTATTTTATTGAGCTTCTTAACAAGGAAGAATTAATCAGCTCGCATTTGACAATGTGCTCTTCAGATAGAAAGAGCTCTAACTGGTCTTTATTTCATTGTAATGACCTTAATTCCAAATATTTTCATAGAACCATTAAGTTTAAGTAATTTTATACATATTTTATTATTATCATCTAAAGGAATTTTGAATGGTACCCATGAAAATGCTTAGTCAGGTACTTTCTCAATCCTAAGATGAATATATTGACATAGATATCCCCCCCTCTCCAAATAGAGTTTTTCACATTGTAATCCATTAGAGCATTTTATTAAAATATTTGAAGCTGTATATCTGTTGCAAAAATATCTGTTATCGAAAAATTGAGTAAGTTTTTCATAAATATATGTTTTGTTATTGTTCTGTGTTGTCATACCGCGCTTCCTGGTTACAGAGTGAGTTTGGCGTGAAAGCGGCCTCTACATATCATTTGAATTGTATTAAGAGAAAAATCTTCCAAGCTGTGTGAAAAAGATATGTATATTTTTATTCCGAGTAAAAAATGGAGTTTTTAGTGATTTGAGTAAATAAATTTATATGAAGAAATTGAATTAGAGTGGTTATGAGTGTGTTATAAATTAAATAGCTTTTTTTTTTTTGAGCTAATCAACCAATGAACATACAAATAATTAAAAAAAAAAACTTCAGCACAAAATTAATATAAACATTAAATAAACACAAAATCATTATTAAGTGTAATATATAAAATATAATAACAAATTATATACTAATAGGTAAAATACAAATTTTTGAAATGGGTCTTTTGAAAATTCCTGAAGAACTTTTTACTTTAACAACTCTGACTCGTTTGTCATCGCCTAGATAGAGTTGTACTATTCTACCTAATGACCATTTTTGAGGAGGTAGATTTCCATCTTTGATGAGCACTATCTCATTGATTTTAACATTTTCTGTCTCAATTCTTCACTTGGATCTCTGTTGCAAATTATTACGATATTACACCCGCCATTTTTTCCAAAATATTTGAATAATTTTTGTTAATTTTTCCAGTTACTCAATTTATTTTCATTAATATCAATTAAATTAGGTTCAACAATAGCAGTTAAAGGTCTACCATTTAGGAAGTGAGCAGGTGTTAATGGATCATACACATCAGTATATGAGGGCAGAGGTACAAGTGGTCTGGAGTTAAAAATACCTTCTATCTGAGTAAAGACAGTTAAAAACTCTTCATAATTAAGTTTAGCATTGATACACACTCTAGTAAAATGAAATATAAATATTTTCACACCACTCTCCCACGAACCACCAGAGTTTGGGGCTCTAAGAGAAAGAAAAATCAAGTCCCTCTGTTAAAAGGTAATTTGCAAGTTTCTCATCTGGTTTTAAAACCAAATGGTGCAGTCTGGACAATTCTTTATTTGCACTGTGAAATTTGTTGTATTGTCGGAATATGGTTTTGAACATAGACCTCTACGAGCAACAAATCTCTTTAAACATGGAATGAATGCTTCTGATGTAAAATCTGTTACCATTTCAAGATGAATGATTTTAGTAACCAAACATATAAAGATACATACATATACTTTCTGCAATACACCTTCTCTTTGATGTTTATATTTTATATTAAATAGTCATCAGAAATCAAATCCTGAGGAATTAAATGGAAAATCAGAAGTAACTCTCTCCTTAGGCAAATCACCCATTAATTGCTCAACTCTTACAGATTTAACTTTAAAACAAGTAATACAATCATGCGCAATTTTTCGACACGTTGTTTTACCTTGTATAGGCCAAAATGTTTGTCTGACATAATTCAGCAAAGCAGTTGGACCTAAATGAAAATATCGCGTATGATACATTTCTACAATAATTTTTGTGAGCTTATGACCCTTTGGAAGAATAATATTAAATTTACTATTGAAATTTATACTTGCATTTTGTAGTCCACCATTTACTCTTAATAATTCCTCTTGATCTAAAAAGAGGTATAAGCATTTTATCTTACTTTTATCAGGTACAGGTTTTTGTTGGCCCAAACATTTCCTTTCGGTAGGGAATTCTAGTCTCTGAACCTCATTTACTAAGAATTTTTCTGCTACCTTGATTTTTTCTGTTGAATGTTCTCCTATCCTCCTTTAAGCAGAGCTCTTTAAGTTGCATAGGAATCTGAAAATATAATTTACAACATGCAATATTTTAGTATAATTATTACTAATATTGAGTAAGTCATAAATAAAGGAGTTTGAAGTTAAAGTCAACACAGATGAGTCATTTTGAGGCATATTTCTTAGTTCAGAGGTAAACTCATCTTGTATGAAGAAATTTCTCAGTTGAGATAGTCTTCTTTAGAAAGGAAACTGGGGCCGTTAAGCCATAGTTCACTTTCAATCAGTTTATTAGGTTCCATTCCTCTCGAGATAAGGTCAGCAGGGTTGTCCCTCGATGACACATGGCGCCAGTGATGAATCTCAGTCAAGTCCTATATTAGAGCAACTCGGTTGGCAACAAACATCTTTAGCAGGTAAGTTTCCTTCCGGATCCACGAAAGAGATATCATGGAATCACTCCATAACTGGATATTCTTACTGCAGTCTTTAAGCTGTAGGGCATCTTTAATTTCCGTAATCAGTTTCGTTAAAAGAACTGCTGCACACAGTTCCAATCTCGGGATTGTAACTCTCTTAAGGGATGCCACTCGTGACTTGCTACAAACCAAAGTCACTTCAGAATCTCCAGTCTCAGATGTTGATTTGCAATAGATGACACATCCATACGCAGACGCAGATGCATCCGCAAATCCATGAAGCTCAATGTGCATTGATTTGTCTATCAATATGCATCGCTTAAATTCAACATTTTTGATTGTTGGCAAAGTTTCAATAAAGTTCTGCTATTGCTGGGCTTCCATTACAGGAAGGGCATCACTTCACTCGAGATTTAAATACCAAAGATTTTACAAGAAAACCTTTGCTTTAGCTATCACTGTACCCAACAGGCTAAGGGGATCAAACGTTCTTGCAATTGTAGACAGCACTGATCTTTTCATTGAAGGAATTGCACTCTCAAGATGTATTTGAAAAGTGAAATGATCTGTCCTGTGTCTCCATAGAACTCCTATCGTCTTTGTCTCTTCCTGGAAATGGTAGTCATTATCTGAGCCTGTCTTAAATTTAGAATTATTTCTACATCACTTGTGTAGCGTCATTCTTCACTCCTAAGCATATTCTCCAGTTCAGTTTGAAGCTCTTTGGTTTCAGTTATAGTGACAGCTCCAATAAGCACATCGCCCATGTAAAAGTCTATCTGTAGGACGGGTAATGCTAGGGGTACTTCTCCCTTTCATCTTTGGATAACTGAAAAAGCTCTCTAATTGCAAGTTATGGTGCACTAACTGTGCCATACGTAACTGTTTTCAGCTCATAAGTTTTGAATGGCTCTTTCACTCCCTCTCTCCAAAGAATTCTCAAAAGTTTAGTTTGATTAGGTTCAATTAGAATCATTCTATACATTTGTTTAATATCTGTTACAAAAGCATAAATGTGCTTACGAAACCTCACCATTATTGAAAAAAGATCCTCTTGTAAGGTATCACCATTAAATTGTAAGGAAATAAGTGAATTTCCTAAAGTTGTTTGAGAAGACGCGTTAAATACTACGTGAAGTTTTGTAGTACTTTTATCAGGGCGATAAATACCTAAATGGGGTATATAATACGTTCCTATTTCTTCCTCACAATCTGGAATTTCTGTCATGTGACCCAATTTCTCATACTCGCTCAAAAATTCTTGATATAATTTTCAAAACTCAGGCTCTCTTAAAAAACGATTCCATTACGAATTTAATTTTTTTAATGCAATTTCTTTAGATTTACCTAAGCACTTTGGATCTTCTTTTAAAGGCATTTTAACTATATATCTCCCTGTACTGTCTATTTTAACATTTATTTTTAAATGTTCTTCAGATATTGTTTCTTTATTTTTAGAAATTTTAGTTTCAACATTTTTAATCTTTCAAAATCTTTCTATTGCTTCATGTAAAGTAGTATTATCTTTAATAAATCCGCAAGTACTTTTCCCTCCATTGAAATAGGTAAGCTCCTACTAACAACATAACCAAAAACGGTATTTTGAAGAACCAAATTGCTATTTACAGGAAAAATCTGATCTGGGCGTAATAATTCATAAAATATTTCAGCGCTTAAAAGTAAATCTATGCAACCTGGTTTATTTAAGTTTTCATCTGCTAATTTTACATATTTTAACTCTGGTACATTAACTTTAAGCATCTTTGACGGCATGAAATCAATAATTTTAAAAAAAAACTAAAAACTGTAATTCTTTTTAAAATTTTCCCTCTAAATTAGAAATTGTAGTTTTAGCAACCGATTTGATTGTTGTGCATGTATCACCTATACCACAGACTGTTAAATTTGTTTTTAAAATTTTTATTTCGTTTTAAGCCTAAACTATTTGCACAATAGTCGTTATATAATTATTCATTGAGCCTTGATCTAAAATAGCGCGTGCTCTGTAAAAATTTCCTCCACGATATTTTAGCAAGCAATTCATCGTACTAATCAAAACAGTTTTTGACAGATTTACGACTCTCGTAGAAAGAACTAGGTTGTTTTGGTTAGAAGGAAAGACTTTTCACGGGACGGGGGGGGGGCGATAATGGTCGGTTAACGCTTTTACTTTATAAGGGATGATTTTCCGAACAAAGAATACATTTTGAATTCTTAGAATCGGATAAAAATACTCTTAGAAATATTTCTTTGATTTTCAGGGTGTGTTTTCGGATTCACTTCTTTATTTTCTACCGTTAGCGGTTTTCCCTCAGGATACATAAAATAAATCAATTTCTTTTGCTAATTGTATGGATTCAAACCAAGTATCTGACTGTCTAATACTGATATGAGAGCAGCGGTTTCTCTATCTAATGTTTGAAATATTTTATCAGATACAATTAATTGTTTTAATTTCACAAAATCAGACACTTTTCTCAATTTTAAGTAGTAATCAAAACTTGTTGTTAAGCGCAAAGCGAACTGGGCATGAGTTTCATTTGGGTGTCTTATTGTTTTTCTGAATTGCTCTAAACATGATTGTGATGTGGGCTCAAATTCTCGAAGAATAATTTCTTGAAATTTTCATAATTATTTAATTCCTCGTCATCTATGTAAGGAATTACATTTGAGGCTTTTTCAACGAGCAAATTTAGAAGAATCTCTGCTTTAAATTTATTTGAAACATTTTTTGTTACAAATGTTCTCTTCAAAGAAGTAAAAAATAGATTCCAACCTTCTGGTTTACTCGGTATTTTAATCGTTAATGTTTTAATGCTTTTTATTAAGGAATCTAAAGAGTTGCAGTCCTCAGTTTTATTTTCTGAATTAGTTTCTACAATTTTTGAATCTACTCTCAAGCGTGGTAATTCTAATTCAGCTTTTATTCTCTCTAATTTTATTTGCTCTAATTGCAACTCTGTTTGCTTATTTTTCTCAATTATCTCTAACTCTAATAGACGGTTCACTTTTATAGATTTTTGGAGATCAGCTACATATTCGAGATCATTTTTAAACGTGACATTCTTTTTAATGTTCGCTAACCCTACAATTGTCATTTTACCAGTAATGACCTCCCGTAACTCCGTAGCCGCAACTTGCAAAACAATTTTATTCACATTTGAAAACGGAACTCAAAACTCAATTTTAAATTTATATACAATTAAATTAATCAACATTACAAATTATAAAATTAATTATTAATCTCAAGACAATTAATTCAAATTGATAATATGAATTATCTCATGGTAGTGAATGATCAAAAAAGCTCAAGCACGTACCTCATAGCAACTGATACCGCTCTCAAAGATAGTTGGGTTGTTGATGTTTACTCATTCTCGTACTCGTTGTAGGCAATATCTCATCAAACCTCCGGTGAGCTGGACCATATGTTTGTGTGCTCAGGTATGTAATGAAGTGGACTGTATACTCGAACATAAAATAATTCTTTATTTTTCGTAGCTGATTCACCTCACTCGTTTTACATCTGCTCTTCTCAAAGGCAGTAACTCGACTCCCTCCTTTTTCACAGCTTTTTGTTTTATTTCTCTCACATAGAAATATGGCGCTGCTGTAATAGATCTTCATGGGTACGGAACAGTGACGTCACTATAGTAGTTGAGAGCTAGAAAACTCGGTCAAGTTTTCCTAACGCCATTACTACAATAACAACAACGTGCCATGTGTGTTGACAGTTGGATTATATAATCCATTTAATAAAAGTAAGTTAATCTCATTACATATATATCCTTTAAAATGAATGTTGATTTGTGATAATTAATTAATCGTAAGCGTTAACATTATT
Organism: Latrodectus elegans; assembly: GCA_030067965.1. Lineage (NCBI taxonomy): Eukaryota > Metazoa > Arthropoda > Arachnida > Araneae > Theridiidae > Latrodectus > Latrodectus elegans. The sequence goes on from CM057809.1 coordinate 111,015,052, forward strand.
ATAATTTAAAGTTAGTTTTCTTTAACTGAATTTGTTAATATATGAACTCTTAAGAAATTTTTTATGATCTGGCCTTCACACTACGATCAGTTAATATAAATGTAATAATGATAGTGAGCAAATAACGTGCAAACTTAATAAATTGTTTGCGTTCAGCTGTTATATATTATTTAAGTGTAATAACAATACATAAGAAGATACAAATATTTAATTGTAAATTAAATCATTTTATGATCAAGTGAGCAACAACTGAGTATAAATTTAATTTTGTTATAAATATAATTAATATATGATAAGCATTGTAATTAAGAATTAAAATTTAAATTATTGTTGGGCATTTATCTTTATTGCTCATTAGCTTGTGTTTGTAAACCTCAATCAATTATCTAGCTCATTAACTTGGAAGAAACAAAGTGTGTGTATAACTAGAAATATAATTCTATACAAATATATAATTAGTAAAAAGATATATAGAAGCTAATTTATGCTTCAGTCTTATATCTGTAGTGCATTAATAAACTTAATAATTATTACCATAAAAACAAATATTTCTGTTTATATATATATATCAGAGGTGACCAAGACGCCGACTGACATTTTAGGTAGTCCGCGCGACCATCCCAATAATGACCTCGAATATTAATAGAATTAATGAATTATTTAAAATAAAATTTTTCTACAGTTTACGCTTTAAAATCTAAAAAAACTGTGATTCAATGAATTTGTTGTTTTACAGTGGAGAATTGAATAAAAACAACTTGATAAAGTGGGATGCTTAGATTATATCCAGCACGACGATCGCGACACTGCGAGTCACACTCGCTCGTTTAGTTTCAGTTCTGACGTTGCAGGTCGCTCGCTTTTTACTGCACAAATACGATAATTGGTTGTTTCAAGAACAATTTATATATATATATATATATATATATATATATATATATATATATATATATATATATATATATATATATATTTCATTATAAAATAAAATATCTAATAGTGTGATAACATGGTTATTAAAATAATAGTGAGACAAATATCTTAATTTTATTTTTAATCATTTTGCAAAATTAATGAGTTTTTTCCTCTACAAACACATTTAGACATTTAATTTTACGTTCAACTTTTTTCATGGAAGAAAAAAATAGTATACACTATAAGGTATTATCAATAAGCATACAATACTATCATACTAAAATATTGCGTCTGATAATAAAATTTTAAATTTGAAAAACTATATATATAGTTGAAAAAAAATGGGTTCGTAGTAGAAGTTCAGTGGAAAAACATAAAAGCACTTCAATAGCAAACCGATTGATAACATTTCATTACAACACACTACAAAACAAATGAAAGGCTTAAAATGTTCTTAGAGGAATCATTTTATGATCACCAGATTTATTTGAGGAAAATATATGCGCAGCGTAGATGCCATTGCTTTTGACAAAAAAGGAATAAAAGTAATAAAATATAGGAAGAATGAGTAAATATCATGTAGCACTTAAGGCGATATAAATGTGTAACTGAAGTTAGTATCGATGTTCGAGAGGAAATGCTTCAATTTGAAATTATAATATTAAAAATGATAAACAAGCCCGATAACTTTTTCCCTTGAAAAATTAGATATGGAAACTTTGATTATGTTCAATAAAGTTAATTTTTGATTTATATAATTTTTTTGTTTTTTTTCATTCATTTTTATTGTACGTTCCAAAAAATTAAATACGGGGAATATCTTACTTTGAAAGAAAGAGAAAATTCAGAAAGAGCTACTAAACTTCAAAGTGAAAAGGCTGCTTGGAGAAAGGAGAGAAGAATTCGATTGACAGCCAGTGACGTAGCGAGCACAATCGGCGCCCGGGTACGATACTGCAATTCTGTGGCACCCCATCTAAAAATAGTAATATAATAAATAGAATAATCATGTAATAAAAGAATAATGCAAATAATAACCACAAAGTATCTATTTTAAAATATTCTTAAATATAGATAATTTTAAAGGCTCAGGTTGTACTTTTAAATTTAAGGTAAAAAATCTAGTAAAAAAAAAAAAAAAAAAAAAAAACATAATTAGAATAGGATTCAGAAATGTATCAGTAGAAATCAACTTAAGGAAATTTAGAATTAGTTAAAGAGAGTGTTAAAAAATCATTTTTGTGAAATTCAGTGATATTAACCATGTGTTTCGAGACAGAGTGCAAATTTGTTAAGTTCAAATATAAAAAATCTGGCAAACTAGAATTCTAAGTGTTATAGCAGTCTAATCTATATAAATAAGTAAACTTAAAACAAATATAAATAAACTCTTTTTTACAATATGGTTTTTTAATCTTTTAACATGGAAGTATTTTTATCAATATTAATAAAAAAAACAACAATTATTTAAATTTTTAAATTGATGGATTATTGTATGTTTTATTCTAAGTCATCATGACGTTCTTCAAACTCTTCTGTAGAAATAATCAATATAGCTTAAAAATACTTATTCTTTGAAATTAAAATATCATTTTTCTACAAAATAATTGGAATTTATGACATTTCCTATCACGAATTGGGGACTATACGTATATTTTGATAATTTATCACATTTACCGAGTTTAGTGGGATTATGTATACTCATTGTACATAATTGGCGGATTTATATTTTCTTCATAAAATGAAGTGCTTAAACATTTCTATTAACAGATTTATATATTGATTACTATTTTATTTCACATTTACTTCAAGGTATTAACTGCATTTTCCATATGCTCATGAAATTAAATTTATTGCATTTGTAGATTTATTTTTAATTTTAGGTGATTGTAAATAACGATTAAAATTATATTTTTCTCGTATTACTAATTTGCACTTGATTATTTGCTAACAAATAAACCTAATTTATATTTCTCACAGTTTTGCTAAACATATTTTAATTTAATTTACCTGTGTGTTTTTATGCATATTTATTGCTAATCTAATTTTGTTTTTATCAAGCCAGGGGACTTATAAGATGAAAGAAGGATAAGAGATGAATCTTTCTTTCAAGCTCTAAGAAATTCTAATTATATAAAAGTGGATGTAATGGTTATTATATATAATTACAGTTACCAGTTAAAATATTTTAATGAAAATTTTGATTATATATATATATATATATATATATATATATATATATATATATATATATATATATATATATATATATATATATATATATATATATATATATATATATATATTATATTAGATATATTATATATTTTTGTATTAAGTTATTTTTGAAAATAGTTTTAATTATTTGTTGCATTCAGATTCAAAAGTCTCTTAAGTCAATGGATCAAGTCTCGTAAAATTAAATTGAACCAAGGCACTTAAAAAAATATTTTTAATCTTTCATATATTTTAGATTTGATTTGAATTCTGATAATCATTTTTGACTATTTAATTAGTAACATTAAAATCACTCAACATTTGCAATTTGTTGTCATGTTTCTTTAATGCGAATAATAAAAACCAAACTCTAAAATGTAAATAAAATAATCTCTTCTTTAGAATTACTACCATCTAATTGTCCCTAAGACGTCAACGGATAATTCCGGTGTCAGTTCGTTGACCGTTTTCCCTCACCCCTATTATAAACACTCTGGAGTTAATTTGATGCAGACACCTACCTGTTAGGAGCAAATTTAAAAATCTCTTTTTGGCTGTTTTTATGGCGTTGGTACTTCAATTTTCATGATATAACTCGCCAAATCTTGCTGACTCGCTAATTTCGAAGGGTTGATTTACAAGCAATTTCAACCAATAATATTGTTTTGAATACTCCCTTCTACAAGCTTTAAAAACTAGCCAGATGGGGCGACAAGACAACGGAAGTCCTCCCCTCGGTCTGGAAGAGCCTTAAGCATGCGGAAGAAAACTTTTGATATGATTGCTTCATTCTTTGATTATATTAATGGTAATGACATGGATCAGAATAGCGTCATTTTAGAGCATTTAAATGGTTTTAATCAGTATTATTCCCCAGAATAAAATATCCATTGAGGCAATCTATAGATAATCAGTCCATTTATTGATGATTACAATAATAATTATACTACAGATGAGGAAATTTTTGAACTATAGGACGCAAATCACAGTTCAATGCAGTATATATATATATGGTGAACTACTTAATAGCCGACGTCACTACTTCAAGTTCTTACTCTGCAAGTGACTCGAGAAGAACAACAGCTTCTCCAGCGAGTGAGAGTAAGCCGAAAGACGAAGACGCTGCAAGACGTAGCATTTGATAGTAGCAAGACGACTGTTCCTCCCCCCCCCATAACTTTAAACTTCATTTGATGTTATTATCAATAAGAGGATTAATTGTAAATATCCCAAACTTATACATAGTTGAATTTGTAAATATATCTTAATTAAACATTAGGCTTTATAAGAATTGTTAATTAATTAAATTTCGTTTTGGCCACTTCCCATCTCACAAAACTCAGAAGCGGGATTGAAATGATTATGGCATAACTGGATTATAGATTAGCTGGATTACAAATCAATTTTGTATTTTTGGAATTATTTTTATTAGAGAAAGACGGTGAAGGATTGGTTTTTGAAACCAGAGAAAGGCGTGGATACTCATCGAACATCTTTAAGAGGTACGTGAAAAATTTTCATATTACAAGATGATATTAAACGATATAAAAGAAATTAGCGTTGCATTGATAACAGATAATATCAAAATTTTATCTGTTTTAAACGGATAAAATCAAATAAACAGATAAAATCAAAATTTTATCTGCTTTGAAATTTTTTTGATTTTTGATGCACAGATTGAGTTTTGATCATGATGGAGACAGATTAAATCGTAAAAGAATAAGAGATTTTAATAGTTTTGACATGGATATTAAAAGCAATGAATATTGAAACAAAATATATAAACAATGCGTTTTCGCTTGGAGAGCTTATTAATGCATCGAACATTTTAAGTATTTCTTTTCAAAGATCAACAGTAGAGCTCGCAGAAAGAATTTTGTCTCTATTATATGACCTTGAACTGTTATCTCAAAAGACTAAAGATGATTCGGAAACTGCTGACTGAGAAAGGGAAGTGGTAAACGAAATAAGTCGAAATATGATTTTTCAATGCAATGCAATATAAGTTAAAATGACTTTTATGCATATCCTGTAATTTCAAGTGTTAATAGTAATAATGCACAAGTAGTAAGCACGGGGATATACGAGGCAAAAGGAGGAAACAACTCAACAATGGGGGAGGGGGAAAGGGGGTGAATTTCTCCTGTAAGATTACGAGGGTATGTTGAGGGGGCGTGTCACTTGACTTATACGAGGCAGAAGGAAGAAACAATTCAACAACAGGGGTTTCGGAGGGGGTAGCAAATTTGTGACGTCATAGGTCATCGTGTTCAAACACGCTATGTTTTGTGACGTCATTTCAAGATGGTGTCTTTTTAATACTGTTACATGTAGTTTCATTATTGTTATGTTCATGGCGCCATCTACAATCTAAATGTAGGTTTTATTTTTCGAACATAGAATTTTTTTATTTTTGAAAAATTTTAATTTTTTTAATATATATATATTAAGGCTGGTTTCGTTATCAATATGTTTCTGGCGCCATCTATAAACTAAATAAAGAATTATATTTTGATTTACTTTTTCTTTTTTAAATTTATTTTTAAACTGTCGAGCTTGGGATTAGAATCTGCGAACCTGCTACCTCCAAAAAGAATTCGTGGGGTATTGATTTGCGTACCTTAACGAATACCCCACGAATTACTAGAAGGAGTGAATCTTAAGGAGACATCCTTTTAGACCATAGTAAAATAAATATCTAGTTTTCTAGTAGGGAAAATATTCACTGATGTAGTGTGATATCATAATATGAAAGTAAACTTGTTTCAATGTGATGAACCATGTTCAATCAAGGAAGAAACCTTACTGTTTACTGCAATATGCTTACGCTTGGCGGATGAATAAATGTCTGAACCAATCACAATGCTTCATTGCTGTTGATTTAGAAAATAATTTTAGTTCCTGTCTAAGTGTTTCATTTCAGCTGTTCTACAAGCTTTCGAAAGGTTTGATTTATTCAACGGGATTTCAAGTTGCACTCCTTTGATTTTTTACAAACATTATGTCTTCACCAAATAAGAAACGTGCTCTAAATGAATCAGCCGATGCGATAAGTGTTAGTTTTAATTTGCATGCATTTATATTCAAATTTTAAATGTTTTTGTGAATCTTACTATGAAACATATTTAGAACTCGAAATTTTATTTATTTTGTAGGTGATTATCAATGCTTCTGACTTACATGTAGATAAAAGCAGCAAAAAAGTCAAGAGAGAAGAATCTAAAGTAAGATTTGAGTTTATTTTAAACAAACTATTATTATTTTTCAGTTACTCAGTGTTCAATGGGTTTTTTTTTTTTTTTGAGATATGGTTTATACTGATGATTTATTTATATTTTTTATTTACTTTTCTAGGCTTCAGGAGTATTTTATGAAAATGAGAGTCCAGATGATATATTTCCTATAGGAGACTGCGTTTTTGTGTTTCCCAGTACTTTCCATGGATTTATCTCAGTACACATTAGAAAAGTATCAGAAATATGGAATGAAATATTATCTAACTTCAGAAGGAATTACTCTTCGATCATGGTGGATTGAACAAATTATGGATAGAGAAACTGTGCCTCAAAAATCATCTACGAAGTAGTGTTTTCCTTCCTGAATCAGAAATTCTGATCACAAGTAAGGACATTAAAGTGTTTACATTCACTCTTGTGAAACAAGGATAGAACTCAAAATCCCTTACAATTTCTGCAGATCAATATAAGAATATGGTGCGAAATTATAACAGTATTGCAAATGCTGTTCTAGATCACATGTTCCTCACAGTGAATTTCTTAGATGCTTATTGTTGTGTTTTTGACAGTGTTGTTGAAGAAACTTTGCCGTGTTCCTTTGAAGTTAAGCTCAGAATCCAACATTTGTTAAAAACTCTTGAAAATGCCATGCGTGACGTTTTTAAGGAGAAAGGTTTAAAAGAACCATATCTTTTGGCTGAAGAACTATGGGCTAACCGTGTAAAAACTTTTAATTCGCATGATTTTCCTAAGAAATTTTAGAAATTACTGATTCTTTTTATCACAGTCTCAGGGAAAATGAAACATTTTTATCCTTGAAACCTTCGATGTATATGACAGTTGAATTCCTGAGAACATTATTAGAAATGTAAAAAATACTTTGTGTCCAGAAGGTGTATTTGAATATTTTGAAAATAATGAATGAATTAATTAATTTGATAAAAATATGTATTATAATTGAATATTTTTTGTATACAGATTTATGCTGAATATATGCTAAATAAAATATCATTGCTTAGAATTTAAATGTGTGTGTGTGTTTATCATTTTTTCTTTTAGATAATATGAAAGTATTAAATTATATAATTATAATGTTTTAAAAAAAGAAACACATTTTGAAAGTAAATGTCTCATGCAAGCAGAGTGTTTTAAATATGAGTATAAATGCAAGTACATTCAACATTTAATATTCATTCTTAATTGTTAACACAAATGCAATGGACACTTCTTTGGCTCGGTTGTATAAAGATCCTGAAGTTCCCTAGAGTTTTGAAGGTATTAATAGTTTACATAGAGCTTTAAAGGGAAGAATAAAAACAAAACGTATCAAAGAATGGTTACAAAGAAAGGATTCCTATACTCTATATAAACCTTTGAGACATAAATTTCAGAGAAATAAAGTTATTGTTGGAGGTTTAAGCGAACAGTTTCAAGTGGATTTAGCTGATTTGCAATTTCTCGCAAATTTTAATGATGGTTATAAATATTTACTCCCTTGCATAGATATTTTATCCAAATATGCTTGGGCCATTCCTTTAAAAGATAAAACAGGTCGAAGAGTGAAACGAGCTTTAGAAGTGATATTTAATGAAAAAACTCCTGAAATTTTGCAATCTGATGATGGGGTCGAGTTAGTTCAGAAACAAATTGGTTCAAAAATATTTAAAAGACAGAAACAAACATTTCTTTTCAACTCATAACCAAACAAAAGCGAGCGTAATAGAGCGGTTTAATTGAACACTAAAAACCAAAATGTGGAAATATTTCACAGAAATGAATACAAAAAGATAAATTGACGTAGTAGATAAATTAACACAAAGTTATAATAATACATGGCATCGTAGTATAAAAATGGAATCTATTGCAGTAAATCATGATAATGAAACCCAAGTATGGCAAACATTGTATAGTAATCAGAAAAAATATAATACACGAAGTGTTATAAAAGTTGGAAATACAGTTCTCATAAATAAAGAAAAATTGCGATTTGAAAAGGGATATGAGCAAAATTGGACACGGGAAATTTTCACAGTTCATAAAATCATACCAAGAAACCCTTTAGTTTATAAATTGAAAGATTTATCAGGTGAAATTATTAAATGCACATATTATTCCCAGAATCTACAAAATTCACCGATTCGGGTTTTTATCCAGTAGAAAAAAGAAAAGGAAAAGGTATGGTTCAACTGAATACTTCGTAAAATTCTTAGGTTATCCTGAAAAATTCAATGCTTGGGTAAAGCATGTCAGAATGTTATAAATAGACAACACTATATTTTAAACAGTCATTTTAAATCATGTCATTTTATATGACACTACCTTCTGATAACTCCTTAAAATATTTTCCCAATAATAAAATTTCTAATTTCATGCCAACTCTAATAAATCTAAATGGAGAGTGGGAAGTAGGCTTATCGAAAATCATTTATCCACATTTATGGTTCAATGTAAATGATAATAGAAATTCATTTATATTTGGTATACCAGATGGAAATATTACTCGAAATGTCAAGAAAACTATACCACCTGGAAGTTATTAGAGCATTACTGATATTTTAAAAGCAATGAAGGATGTTTTATTGCATGAAAAAGTATACTTATGTTTCAATAAATTAACAAAGAAAGTAAAAGTTACTGTGAAAGATAGATTCTCTATTACTTTCAATGATGGTCTGAAACAACACTTTTAGGATTTGAAAACGAAATGATCACGGGAACTGCACACAGCAAATATGTAGCAGATGCACACGATGCATTTCAATTCTTTTAGTTTATACAGATATTGTAACACCACAAATCGTTGATGATGTATAAGCACCACTTCTGCGAATTGTCAGGGTAGAAGGAAAAGACGGAGAAATAATAAATCGTCATTTTGACAGGCCTCAATACTTACCACTGATTCGTCAATCATTTCAAACCATCAACGCTGAGCTTAGATTAAATTCAAGAGATTTTGTACCATTTGAACGAGGAAAAGTTATAAACGTATTATATTTTCGAATGAAGCAAATACTATAAATAGTGTTAAATGACAAATTATGGGTCATTTGATTATTATCCATCAAGATGAGTGTACCATATGTTTGCTGCACGAAAAAATTCGAAGAGCATTATCCTGGATATACAGGTTCTGGTTTACCACATTATCGAGGTATTTCTTTCCAAAAAGGATATGGTGGGTATGGGGAATATTTCGCTGATTATTTAGAGCTGCTTTCGCTTTTCTATTAAAAAGTGGCAAAACGATAGGTAAGGAAGCTCTTCTCACTGGATCTCGTGTTGCGTCTGATGTTTTATCTGGTCAAGATTTTAAAGAAGCGGTAAAATCAAGAGCCAACGAGAGTGGAAAAAACTTAGCCCAAAGAGCCCTTGATAACAGTCCATAGTGGGCAGAGGAAAGTATAAAAGAAAACGTAAGAAGGAAAAGCGAATCATTTCATCCAAAGTTCGGAAAGTGACGGGACGTGATATTCTCGACTCGTAATGGCATTTCTTTTAAAAGACTCACCAGAATGAATGAAATCAGAACTAGAACTTTTTCATTTACCCAGTACTCAAACTGTTATTCAAAGTGGGCAGTGGGTGGAATTTCATCCCTTATCTAATGTTTTTGATGAAGATCTCGTCGAATTTTATGTTGGTGGCTCAGGTGAAGAATGTTTAGATCTCAGCCAAACTCAACTTTATGTTAAAGCAAAAATAATTTAAAAAAAAAAATTTTTCCCATTGGAAGGAATGATAACATAGGACCAGTAAACTTGTTTCTACATTCTCTGTTTTCACAAGTAGTTGTTACATTAAATGATCGAATTGTATCTGACTCTAATAACACTTATCCTTATCGTGCTTATTTTGAAACATCACTAAATCTAGGATATGATAGTAAAACGTCCCAGATTACTGTTGAATTGTTTTACAAGGACTCGGATGTTGGATTCAACAAAAGAGCAGCTTTTTTTAAAGACAGTGCTACTGTGGATATGATTGGTGGTATTCACAGTGATATATTTTATCAAGAAAGAGTTTTATTGAATTTAGTGGTCTTAAATATAAAACTTATTCGAAGCACCCCAGAATTTTATTTGATAGGCAGTGAAGGATTTAAAGTAGTTTTGGAACATATTTCTCTATTTATACGAAAAGTTCGTATAAGTCCTGGTGTCATATTAGGACATGCTAAATCTTTACAATCAAATAGCACAAAATACCTCATCAATCGAGTATTAAATAAAGTATACTCTGTTCCAAAAGGAAACATGTCTTTTGTTCAAGATAATGTATTTACAGGACAGATGCCTAAAAGAATTATCATAAGATGCGTTGATAATGAAGCCTTTCATGGGTCTTTGAAGAAATCTCCGTACGATTTTCAACATTTTAATCTGAATTTTATTGGAATATACGTAGATGGCCAACCTATGCCTCAAAATCCTCTACAACCAGATTTTGGAAAAAAAAAAAACTTTATACGAGCCTACCAAAGTCTCTTCTTAGGTACAAAAAAACTAGGACAAGACCAAGGTTTATTTATATCAAGAGAGAAAAAGATGAATATAAGATGGGTAACACTTTATACTCATTTGATTTATCTCCCGATTTGTGTGACGGAGAACATCTAAATCTTATCAGACATAGTAATTTTCGTTTGGAGGTAAAATTTAGCAAGGCATTACAACAAACAATAAGCATTATTGTATTTGCTGAATTTGAAAATTTGATTGAGATTAATAAATCCAGAAATATTTCGTTTGACACTTTGGAAACTAAAAAAATGAATAATCATCAAATATTTAATCTCGTGATTAGATTACCGCACCGATATTTCAAGGAGAATTTCCATCAGATTTCATTTCATACCTTTCTGAAATATCAGCTGCTATCGTAAATCAAGATGATTCATCTCAACCAGGATCTCATTGGATAGTTCTGTTTGTTGATGAAGATAAGAACTTGGAATTTTTTTTTTCATATGGACGGTCACCTTATTTTTATGGAAAAAATTTTACAGATTATGTATCTCAGTACTTAAATGTTTCATGGAATTCTGTTACATTCTAAAGTATTACTCCTAATGTATGTGGAGCATATTGTATTTACTTTATATTCAAACGTTGTCAAGGAATTTCTATGCATTCCATTGTGAAAAAATTATCTGTAAATTAAAGCAATGATTTTCAAATGTTTCAGTTCAAGAAAGAGTAAAATAATTTTTAATAATGATGATAAAAATGATTTTTAAAAAGTAAAATAAAAATTATTGAAATAAAAAAAATGTGTCATGTATTCATTTTAATGTATTCACGCCTTAATATAAATAAATAACTTCCAAATATTTTTTTTAATTTTTTCTTTTTTCTTTTTAATTTATGCAAAAATAATTATTAAACAGAAAACTAATTCTGTTACTAGTCAAAAAATAATTATTATTAGTTTGAAATAACTTCTGGATGAAAATAAAATAACATAAATGAAACAATAAATTTCATCATGAAAATAAATATTTATATATTTGGCATCAATAACTTTTCTCCATAGCCTTACAGATAATAAAAATCTCTCAAGGAGATAATTCTGTCACATTCGCTATGGAGATTTTAAAGATGAAACATCCTTTTACTATGATAGTAGCTGGACCTACTGGTAGTGGGAAAATACATTTTGTAATGAAATTAATCGAACATAGAATGATTTACCCTTTTCTAAAAATTTACTTTGGTGTTACGGAACATATCAAAAACTTTACGAAGAAATGGAAGGCATAGAGTTTTATGAAGGTATAGCTCCTAATTTAAATCAGTAAAATCAATATTCCAATGCTTTGATTGTCATCGACGATCTTATGAATAAATTGGGAAATGATACCAAACTGACAAAATTATTCACAAAAGGCTCTCATCAGAGAAATGTTAGTGTAGTTTTTTTTAATACATTTTTCATAAAGGAAAAGAAATGAGAGAAATTTCTTTAAATTCACATTATCTGGTATTATTTAAAAACCCCAGAGATCGGCCCCAAGTTTCTTACCTGGAAAGACAGCTGTATCCAACGAAAACCAAATTTTTTCAGGGATGATACATCAAAACCTTTCAGCTATTTACTTGTTAATTTGAAAACTGATACTGACCATTCTTTGCGAATGCCTACAGGAATGTTTCCAGGGGATAAATTCTGGATTTATCAGCCACGATGATATTTTTTTAGCATTCACAGATCTATAAATAGAAAGTTTGTGTTGATTCTTTTCATAATTTCTCAAGGTGTCAGTATGTGCAGAGCATTAATGTGTGCTAGAGCTCTTGAATTTAATTTCTAAGAGTAAAAGCGCAAAGCCTATTTTGAAAAAGTGTTCAAATAGTGTTATTAAAACATTGTGTGAGGGCGCAATTAACGTGTTATAGGGTAACATTCCACTCACAAAGAATAAAAAAAATCGCTTATCTTCTTACAAAGAAAAGTTTATGAAAACTTTCGGACAGAAAAATTCCTCTTTACAAAAAAAAGGCAATTGTTAGTTCAACGTGGTGATGGATTTCTCTCAATATTATTATATACCTGTGGCTACTTCAGTTATTAGCAGTCTTATTCATGGAGCACAATAAAAAATTTATGTTAGTGCCCGAAGATCGTTATCAAGCTCTTGATTATCTATCGGATCTTGATAAACAAATGAAACACATTCTTCAACAAAATTATTTATCTGAAAGTGAGAATCAACATTATACTTACAAATCTTGCAAAAATATACAAATATTTCAGTCGAAAAATCATTATCAACAGAAAGTAATCAAGTAGTTCCAGAAGAGTCTCCATTAGAAGAATCCCCTGCAAAAAAATCATCTGTGACAGAATTAGAATCTGTAATAAAAAAAGAAAGAAATTATTGTATTATTGTAGGTATTGAAGAAAAAGCCATTACTGTAGCCACGATACGTTATAAGAAAACTGTAAAAGAAATCTTTCAATTTCTCAAGCAACAAAATTCATTAATATGGACTCCTGAAAGAAAAATAATATATAAAAACATAATTGTTCCTGGCAAAAACATCGCTACTCTTATTATTGATTTTTTTAAGAAATAAGAAAAATGCTCCTATAGGAAGAAGTATTTTTTTAATGTTTTAAAAGAATCAAATTTTCCTGGGCATTTGGAAGTAAATAAAAAATTGTATAAAAGTTATCATAAACTTGTAAAACCTGTTATGTATGCTCGTAAAAACTCTTGGATTAAGCTTTGAACAATAAAATATTTATCAAATCATCATTATTGTTTATATTTATTTAATTTAATCATTCTTTCATTTTAGAAAAAAAATATTTTTAAAGTAATATCTCAGAGTATGAAGTTATTCCTCAAAGCAACAGAATAAACTTTTCCTTTTCATCATTGATACACACACACACACACACACACACACACACACACACACACACACACACACACACACACACACACACACACACACACACACACACATGTAATAAATAAATGAAAAAGCGCTTGCAAAATATTCAAAAAAAATTCCATTTTAAAAACCATATGGAAGTGTAGACAAATCTTTTTGAATAATTCTTTTATCATACACAATACGATAGAGTTTTTCCTCTGGCTTACTTAAGACTTTCCTCTTTTTGGGTTCCCGAGTTTTTTTTATGAGGATTTAAGATTGTTAGACTGGTTTCAATATCCATGTCACATGCAAGATTTTTCATTGAATCAAAATTTTCCTGTTTGCAAAATTTAGAGTAAATCCCCTTACTTTGCAACAGGTATTACTTGTAGCTGTTTCATAGGCATAGTTTTTTGGTCTACCTGTGAAATAGCACAATAATAATAAAAGATTAAAACTAAATAATCAATAATGTTTGAATGAATGAATGAAATTTATATTGTAAACTAACCGGAAACAAACTTAGTAATAATATCACCGTCTAGTTCATCTGTAAATTCACCCAAAAAATTCCCAAGTGGAGGATCGCTTATGCCGTCAGTAGAATACATGTTAGAATCAGTATCGTGATATAATACTGCTCAACCCAATTTATCTATTTCGGAATATAATTTAAGACGGGCCCAAGCAGTTGTGAAAGCAGCCAGGAATACATTTGTTGAGGTATCTTGACTTAAGAATGCCTTTTTTGTGTCCCAAACAATTGCCGCAACTTCGGGTGTAGGAAAATATACATCCTTGATCTGAAATGACAATTGAAATTTAAAGAATGATGAACATATATAATCACAATATTTATTGATGCTTTTATGTGTTGCTGTAAAAAATACATACATTTTTAGTAGAGTCACAAATCATTTCGTTGAACTCCGATACTGAATTCACATAACTCATTTGAGTCTTGTTGGTATTCATACCCCAACAGTAAAAAAAAATCATATATTTATATATAAAAAACACATTTTATAAAATAGTAAAAAAAAAAAAAAAAAAAAAAAAACACCGCATACACAGAAAATTTATTAAAACACTCTACAAAAAAAATTAATCAATTAATTAAGAAAAACAACAATAAATTTGTCTTACCGTCCCCAGAAACTGTTAAGAGCTAATTTAGCTACTTGTCTTCGTCCAGGATTTTTAAGAATTACATTTGTGTAAATCTTTACTCCTTTTTTTTCCTCATTTTCTAATATATATTTTCTTCGCGCATCTGGCGTAGTGCAATTGACTGGCCAACCACTACTTTCCTGTTTTATTTTTAAAAATAAATAAATGTACGAACGGAATAATAAATCTGAAGTTTTCTCAAAATGATACACTTCAAATATCTGAAATTTCAAAGAAATCAGTAAGATAAAGGTATACATTAAATGCATATTTTTTCAAATAATGGACGACGTATAAAATGAAAATAATTACATTTAAAATACAATATCCTTTCCTTACAGCCATTTTGATCTCCTCCGTTACCCACATTCCAATTATAGGACGCTCTTCATCTGTATGATGACGATGACTCATCTCTTTTTTCTCGACGCATTTGCGACAAAGACGAAACATGAGTTTATTTTGACAACGATATGGCAGTACAGGGATGTAAAGTTGTCTTGGGGGCAAAATTTTACATTTCACGAAACCAAAGTAATCATCTAAATCAGTGAAATCTTAACTGGATATTTACAATACTTGTTTACCTAAGAGAAAAATACATCACATTTAGAGTTTTAAAATAAAATTATTTAATAAAATAAGCTTCTATTTTACTTTCTTGAAAACTGTATGTTCTAAAAATATTTACCTATGAATAAAGAGATGTAAAATCGACATATTTGGCATTCCCTTAATAATATATTGTAAGATCATTGGTTCGACCTCCGAAAAAAGCATCGCGAGGATTTAAGCGGTCTTGAAGTTCGTGAGATAGTAAAAAGTTGTGGAGTTGCATGTTTTCTATCTTCATTTCCATAAAATCATGTTCCCACATTTCAACTACTTCGTAGCCTCCAGCCAATGACTTATTCGTAGTATCAGTTGTTGTTTTGTACAATTTTCCCATTGTTTTGCCATTTAGGGGATTGACAGCATCACAATCAAAACATTTAAGATAACCATGAAAAAGACATCCCTAGGATTAGATTTTAAATAATTTGTGTGTTTCATTAAAAGAAAAAAGTATAAAGTTGTATCTAAAAAAATCTTACATGGTATTGGTAGACAGTGTTTGAAGAGGAACAAAATCCATCCACTGAAATTCCTCCCAATTGAATTTCACCTCTTCCATTAAGTGCATGCATAATATCTATTCCAGATGACGAAGCAACAAAATCTAACCACCGGATACAATCTGCACTATAGTTGGTACGATTAATGTATCCATGAATAGGCACCATGGCAATTATATCTGCCTGTATATATTTGCTTCTATAGACAGCAATACATGCAGAAGCAATAGTTACATAACTAAAAGGAAACAAAAATTTAATGAATTTTTAAACATAACTGGTGTGTAGAAAAAAGAAAAAGTTGTATACTTACCAAAAAAAGGATCTACACCAAATATATCAATGAATTCCTCTCCAAGTTTCAAACAGCATCTTCGCAAAATATCTATGTCAGATCTAAGAGAAAAAATAATTTTATGTATCAAATAAAAGTGCATTAACTTTTATATGCAATTCTATTTTTCACAAATACATTTTTTAATAAATAGGAAATGAATTTATCTTTATTGAAATTTTATTGATAAATTACTTACCTACATTAACTCAATAATTCTTTCTGAAAATCAAACTCGTCATTTTTATGCTGTTCATACCATTCTAAAAAGTCTGCTCTAGCAGCATTTGCCATAGTGTCGGGAGAATAAAAGTGTTTGTATGGTAGAACACCGAAATATGATTGATTTTCTCGTGCATTAAAATAATGAGGAAAATATCCTTTTTTAATTTCTGTTATACCAAAAGACGCAGGAAGTTTGCATAGAGCCATTGGTAAGAAATTGAAGGAGTCGATTACTTTTAGATTCAAAGAAGCATGACATATAGTCATTACTTTTGAACCTTTTGGAATGACACTAGGAGTTGCGCCCTGCTCTAAAATCCGAGCCATAATAAATTAACCATCAAATCTATAAAAATAATAAATCAATGGGCGTAATAATCAAATGATATATTAGTTAAAATCAATATTACAAATTTTAAAAGATAAATAAAAGCTTACCTTCTCATATTGTGAGCTATAGCCGTAAAATTTTTGTGTGTTGCCTGGAAAACAGCCAAGTGCAAAAGTCATGCAGTTCTGTGTAGCCTTTAAAAACCTTCTCAGTTCCATTACTGTACTGAGCAACTGCTAAATTTACAATATGCTCACCAGGAGATTGACCGATCTCAAAATGAAAGAAAATAAGATGTTCAGCAGGGTGCTTGGGAAGAATAGATCGTAAGTAGCAAAGATGTTCGCCCGGTTTCACAAATGTTTCGCAACATGGACATTTGACAGTTCCACATTGATGATTTTCACGAGGGCAGTCCCTTCGTCGAATTACTTTATTACATTCTTGACAGTGGTAAATCTTCAAAGCACAGAAAATCATTATATTAAAATTTAAACTTTTTTATTTTGTGTTATATAAAAATCAACAAAAATGAAAATTGATATGAACAAGGAAAAAAATGTTTTACTATATAAAACATACCCGATCACAAATGGATTTTTCTCTTTGCCATTTAATATTTGTGTGTAGTCTCTGGCGATACAAATACCTTTTATTTAAAGATTTACTATTCAAGAGGTCTATGTCTGGTGTACCTGTTTCTTTGACCGCCTGCAAAAACATATATTGGGAGTATATAAGAGGTTCTAGGTCATTTAGATCCTCACTCATATATGTAGGAGAATGTTCATTAACGAGACCTGCACAATCACATAAAACAGTTCTTAAGTCTTCAAAGTTGAGTGACATTTGTCCCAAAACTTTCCGAAGTATTCTCTTGATTATTCCAATCAAACGTTTCCAAAACCCACCCCACCATGGTTCAGATGTTGGAATGAACCTCCAATTAATTTTGTTGACAGTGCTGTATTTTTCTACTGCATCCCAGTTAATTCTTTTGTTAAGATTGTTCGCAGTAACAAAGTTTATCCCATTTTCTGAGTAGACAATAGTTATTCTTCCTCGTCGTGCTATAAATCTCCAGAATGACTGCAAAATGGATTTAGGCCATTCTTCAGGAGGATTTCTTATTCAAACAGGTTCAAGCCATCAATTAGACTTGGCTAAGTTTTCAACGCTACATCCTCGAGATGGTAAATTAGCTGGATTTAGTTGTCCAGAAATGTGATGTTAATCCTCTGGGTGACTCAAAAGACAAATTTCTTTGACACGATTAAAAACAAAAGCAGCACAGTTTTCATTCTTTTTAATGCAACATAAGACTTGCTGAAATCAGACCAATATTGTGTAGTCACTTTCTCCATTTCTAAGCTCTCTTTCCCAGATCGTCAAAGTCTTGCTCCTATATTGCATGCTAGAAGCTCTAGCCTAGATATTGATATAGATTTAATGGGAGCAATTCTTGACCTAGCTTGTATCAGTTGGCAATCTGTATAATTTTCCCCTTCACTCCTTAAAAATATACATTCAGCAAACGCCTTTTCTGATGCATTGCAAAAGACGTGCAATGTTATATTTCTATTTCCTTCATTTCTGACCAAACATCTTGGTATTGAAATGTCGTTTAAAGTTTTCAGTTGATTTTTCCTTATTATAAATTTCTTTACCATGTAAGATGGCCAATCAGAATCCCAAGATAATTTTATTTTCCAGCATTCCTATAACTTCAGTTTTGGTATAAAAGTTATGGAACACGTGTATCCAATGCGATCAAATATTTTGTGAACAGTTGACAAAATAATCCTTTTAGTAACTAGTTGATCTTCTAAAATGGGATCAAAATCTCTCAAATCAATAAACAAAGTATCATTTCTGTTTTCCCATTTCAAACCCAATACCGGAAAAGTTTTGTTTTCTATTAAGTCAGATGCACTTGGTTCGAAAAGGGTATGCTCCCACCCTCGTAAATTAAATTTTGTGGTACTAAGAAATTCTTGGAATTCCTGAATAAATTTCCTGAATTATTTAATCACTGTTTTCACTATAAACACAATTGTCCACATAAAAGGATTTGATTTCAAGAGTTTTTGAGCAGTTTCTTTGTATTCAATAGGAACATTATTCAAATGAAATTCTAAAGTAGCTGCTAACAAGAAAGGACTTGAAGAAATCTCAAAAACTACCCTTAGATGCTGAAAAATTCTTAACTGTTCTATCTTTCCACACACATTTTGCCACCATAAAAACTTTAAATGTGGCCTATCATGTTCACGGAGCCTAATCTGTAAAAACGCCTTGATATCAACAGCTATGCCATATTTTTTAATTCTAAATCTATATATGACAGTAGGTATTAATTCCACCAAATTGGGAACTTTTTCTAAACAATCATTGACTGAAGGCAAATTTTTATCTTTAGCACAGCCATTAAATACTGGACTAACTTGCGTTGTTGCGTTTTCTTTGAAAACAGGCCAATGGGGCAAATAGTGTTCAAGAACCAAGCTACCTACTTCTATGATACCCTGTTAGAATCAGTCCTTAAAAATACTTTCTTATTCTGCAATCTTGTCTAAATTCTTCAAGAACTTGACACAATTTACAAATCGTTTCTCAGAAATGTCCTTACGATTTGTCAAAGGGGAATGTTCTTCTTACCAGGGTAGGTAATCGAACTTTGTACCTTCCATTTGAGTACCTAGTGACTGTTTGGAAAAAATGTTCTTTTACCGAAAAAATGTTTTTTACCGATTGTTCTAATTCTTCTCTAGTTTTTCTTTCGGTTGGAACTTTCATACAAAGTGTATTTAATTTCCATAAATCTCAGACATTAGCATCAGTAACAAGATTAGATAAAACAGAATTTGTACAGTCCTGATTTTCTATTTCTCTGTTCTTTCCCATAAAATTCCAACCTAATCTAGTTTCTTAAAAATCTATCCTGATCTAAGTTCTTTTATCCCCCACTGAGCAGCTTGCAAGCGATATCATCTCTAATTAACAAATGAATTTCTAAGGCAAAAAATTCATATAATAATTGATCATCAAATCAGTTAAAAATATTTTATGAAAGTAAAGTTCCTGTAAATAAGGGTACAATATTACTCTAGAAATATTTGAGCAAATTATTTCCTGATCCAGTACCTCAAAATTACAATGATAGTTATTATCAACATTACTTAAGTGAACCAAATATTTTTTATGTTTTTCAGTTCCTCCAAATAAACAATGTAAAATAGATTTTTCATTAATAACATCATATTCCATAAATTTTGCAGCATAATTTGAAATATGAGATCGCTGTGAACCTGTATCAATGAGAACCCGAATAAATAAATTTTTATTATTTCCGCGAATTTTCGAACTATTAAATTTGTAAATAAACTTGTAGACACGTGTAACACTTGTTAAAGAACTTTCCGCGGCAATGTTTTCTTCTGATACCTTTTCAAAATTTTTATTTTCATTACATCCATTCATTTTATATTTAACTAATAAATATTGTCCATGGCATTTCTCGCAACAAATTTTATCTTTAAAATTACATGCAATATGTATGGATTTAAATGTTAAACAACGAAATAAAATGCCCTTTTTTTAAAGAATTTCTTTCTTTTGTTCATACGGCAAACTCATAGCATATTTACAATCCTGACTCAAATGAGATTTACTACAAAACGCACACTCTCTGACATCGGAGTCAACCCCACACGTGTTTCGTCTAGCTTTATTCCATAAATCAGCGGCGGAAGATTTACTCCTCATGGAATGAGGCAAGGATTTTTTGTTTGTATTTTCATAACTAAAAGGGGATCACACAATGCTCAGTTTCTGTTCCGATTCATTTTCTCTTTTAAGAAAACTTAAGAGTTGGGCTAATCTGTAGTTACCAGTATATAATCCCGGTGGTGACTTATTCACTATGAGTGCGTTCATATATTTTTAATAAATCGCTAGGCAAGCAATACTCAATTAGAGGATATAATAAAATAGCTGAAAAACTATTCTGAGCAACACCTGAGGATCCAAGTGATCTCAATTACCCTTCTAGAGTATCATACAGTCTAACAAGTGGATATTTTTGACCCTGAGGATTCGAATTATTTATTACTAGAGCAAGTAATTCTCTTATGTAGACTTCAAATAAACAAATCTCCTCTTCCAAAGCGCTGCTTCAAACACTTTACGCTTCTTCATAATTCTTTCTTGAAGGGGGAAAGGATTCTACTAATTGTCTGGTAGGGGAATTTTTAACTGTAAAGTGAATTAAATACTGTAATTTATCATCATCCTCAATATCTAAATCTCCGTGTATCCTTTTGAACTGACCCCACCATTGAAGCCAATCTTTAATATTACCGTTAAACTGTTTTAAATCTAATTCTGACACACAATTTAAATCTCCGGGAAGAATTGACATTTTCAAAAGAATTCTTCAATGCCAGATTTTTTGCCTTCAGTTTATTCAAAATATTCAATCGTCTCTTTAGTTTCGTAGTGGTTTCTATGAACCTACATTCGAAAGCAGTTATTGCTTTATATTCAGTATCAAAATTATCTTGCGAGTAACTTTTATCATCTTGTAAAATCATAAAAATCTTTTTATCTAATTCTTTTAAATTATCATACTTCTATTCTTAAAAAACAACTTGTGTTTCTATTTTATCTAAGTCGTCCTCCTTATTTTCTAATATTTTCAAAGCTTAATTTAATGCTTTAGAGAAATTGGTTCTCATCGGTGTTCTTAATTTACAAATGCTATTAACATCCATACGTAATTCTAAATTCTTATCTAATTCTTAAATAATTAAAATAATAATTGAATCCTGGCAGGACAGATATATTTACAAGATTCAGCTTCACTGCTCACGTATCTGCATTCCTTACAGATCAAAACATAGTAGCATTCCGTTCACATTTTTTCACGTGGGAGTATGTCTCAACGTGACCATCAATGCTTAATTGGCAAAGAGGGTTACATTATTTTTTGATGATCGCCAAGATTTCCAACAGATAGTATACCGAAATTAAAATTGGCCCAAGATAATGATGATGCAATGAAAAAGATCAAAGAATTATTTAAAATCTCTAGTTATGAAGATTATTTTGAAAGAAACGCTTTATAAATTTGTTAGTGGTAAGGAATTAGTAGTTGTGCCAAAAAGTTTGCAGACGGAAATTATTACAAGTGCGCTTGAAAAAGAACATACTGGAATGGAATTAAATATACCGAGAAAAGAGGACCAATATTTCATTCTCAAACTTAGACTAAAATTTGAAAATATCATATCTAACTGTGGTCACTGTATTCTTGTGGATCACAAAAGAGGAAAGAAGGAAGGCTTAAAATGCAGTATAGTGGTACTTTATTTTTATGCAGGCACCCACTGCATAAAAATAACGTTCCACTATACACCTACTATATTGATCATTTTGGACCTATAGAAAGCACACATAAAATTTATAGATACGTTTTAACAATTACTGACGCATTTACTTAGTTCGTTTGGAATTTCCCTACGAAGACCACAACATCTGCTGAAGTCATTTCGAAGTTAGAAATTCTAATATCAGTCTTTGAAAATCTCTTCCAAATAATTTCTGGTAAAGGTACAGCTTTTAGCTCTGGTGAATTTGAAGATTATTTCTCTAAAGAGAATGTTAAACATCATTTGATAACCACTGGTCTGCCAAGAGCAAACGGACAAGTTGAAAGGATCAACCAAACTATCATATCAGTTCTTTCAAAGGTATTTTTAGAGAATCCCGCTCAATGGTATTAATTTACGAACGAACTACAGCAGATAATTAATTCAACATATCAACGAAGGATGGATACCACACTTTTTGAGTTATTTTTGGTACGAAGATGAACGTTGGAGGTCTTGGTAAGTTCAAAGATATGATTGAAATGGAATTTCAAGTTAACTTTGAAGCTCAAAGAGATGAACTCAGAAACCATGCTAAGAAACAAATTTCCAAGTTCGAAGAAGAAAGCAGTAAAACGTATAATTTGAGAAGGAAAGAACCACAACCTTATGAAATTAACGATTTTGTCGTTATTAAGAGAACTTAGTTTAGGCCCCACTTAAAAGTAAAATATTTTGGACCATACAGAGTTACTAAAGTTAGAGGCAGCACCTATGATGTAATTAAAGAAAGAAGTCATGGAAGACCTTACTGTGTACTATGACTTGTGCTGAATTTCTAAATCCCTTGAATAGTATACCAAAAGATGATGATGTTATGCAAGTTAGAGTTAAATTAAAGTGAAATTGATGAAGGATAATCTGAAGTCAAAATGACTAAAATGAAGCTAACAGATAAACTGACTCATTTCTTTATTTCAGATCTAAGCCGATAAGAAGTTGAATATAAAATTTGTTTCTTTTCAGCTAATTATCCTGTTTTGCTTACATTCCTTCTTTGTTTTTCTGTTTTATATCTATATCTATATCTATCTATCTATCTATCTATCTATCTATATATATATATATATATATATATATATATATATATATATATATATATATATATATATATATGTATGTATGTATGTATGTATTTGCAGTGTAGTCTGAAGAGCCAGCTGATTCCAGAATGGCTGAACAGTGGTGAACTACTTAATAACCGACGATACTACTTCAAGTGCCTACTCTGGAAGGGTCTCGAGAAGAGCAACAACTTCTCCAGTTAGCGAGAGTTAGACGAGAGGCGAAGACGCTGTAAGATATTGTGTTTCATAGCAGCAAAACGACTGTTCCTTTACTGCGTAACTTTTAACTTCATTTCATGTTTTTATCATTAAGACGATTAATTGCAAGTATCCCAAACTTTTACATAGTTGTATATGTAAATATATGTTAATTAAACATTAGGCTTTATAAGAATTGTTAATTAATTAAATTTCGCTTTGAACACTACCCATCTCACAAAACTCAGAATCATTTCTGGGAAAAGACTGCAACAGAACACCCCAAACTTTATGCAAAGTCTTTAAAAAATTTTTTTATTGTCTTCTTCCTCAATTTATTTGTGCAAAACACGTTTTCAGCTGAATGTTATTAAAACGAAACATTTAAATCGATTTGCTCTCGCTTTACATATTGCTATAACTGGTTTAATGCCTAAGATTGACATTTTAGTCGGCAACAAAAAACAACAACACTCTCATTAATTTTAGTTTTTATTTCCTTTAATTTGGCAATTTCTTTTGCTTATTTTGTATCTATCTAGGCTGATTACACTTCAATACATTGTTGTTTTTGCTAATATATTAATCAAATAAATAAATATATCATACATATTGGAATTTTCTTGGAGTTTTCGAATTTTCTTAGAGTTTAGTTTAAATTTTGATAGCTTTATTCTTGATCCAATATTTTAAATAAGTTGTATGTATACATGTAAATTATAACAAATTAATTGCTGTAAAAATTATTTTGTTCTACTTGATTCATTTAAGTAAAAAAATTGGGTCAATGAGTCAAATTATTAAACTGACCGATCCGCGAGAACATACCGAAATATTTACCTGTCGTTGGATTAAATTCATTGGAGAAACACTGCATTAAATAGCTATTATAGTTTAACGTTTCTTGATTTTATACATTTAAATTTCCATTATTTTCTTTGAAAATATCCTAAATATACGTAAAAAACTGAGCGCAGTCACAGTTAAAAAGTTTAATAAGTATGCAAAATATTTAATTATTCCTACACTTCCAAATATGACTTTAACTAAAATTTTTTGAAGAAAATTGCGACCTCTTCTAAATTCTCTAAGCCATCTGAATACAGTAGCACGAGCATGAGATTCATCACCAAATGCTAATTGCAACCGTTAAGCGCTTTCTTCTTGATTTAATCCTGCTTTAAAATAATAGAAAATCATAGCGCGAAAATGTTCTCGCGTCAACTCCATTTTCTCTTCTGTTTAAAATTTATTCTACGCTAAACAAGTTGAAGAAAGTCAGTAAAAAATCCTCTTCTGTTAAAATACTTTGCATTTTAAAATTAAGCCGTTATTTTTATTTTGTAAATTCTCGTCTGCTCGTATCTCAAAAATTTCAGAGTAACCCTCGTATATACATATATACATTCATTTACTTTGTATAGGTATATGTTTACTCTCAAGTACCAGGAAAAAACTGATTCTCGTAAATAAAAAAATTATAGGTGTAACCGTAAGCACGCAGAGAAGCTGCAACATGATGAGAGAAATCAATTCATGAGTTTCGTTGAGAAATTCACAAATACATACAAGTGTGAGATGATGTATATATTTTACGAATGCAACGTTACAACACATCCTGCTCAGTAACGTTTATGTCTAAGGGTTAATGGGACGACCAGTGGAAATGTCTAATTTATGTAAAATGATTTTTAACCAATCGGAAGAGTGTAGGGTATTTCATTACTGGTTCGGATTGTGTATTCTAATTGTCATTGGAGTGTACAATCGATACG
Organism: Latrodectus elegans; assembly: GCA_030067965.1. NCBI lineage: Eukaryota > Metazoa > Arthropoda > Arachnida > Araneae > Theridiidae > Latrodectus > Latrodectus elegans. The sequence goes on from CM057809.1 coordinate 111,040,455, forward strand.
GATCATTTTAAGTGATCGAATAGATACATTACGTATCTGCCACCTATCAAATTCTTCTATAGTATCGAGTGTGCTATCGTTCTAGCTGAACATGTCTTATTCTTCCTTCAAGGTCTCCACTAGTTTAAAAATCCCTTGATGACGCATAAGGCCCATAAATTTATGGATCTTTTTTCAACATATCCCCACTTATCCGAGTGACAGATACAAATAGAAATTTGATTATTCAGAAGTGGTTTCAATCATCAACACTCCAATAGAAAAGCTTTGCGGTAGCAGGCTCCGAGGCATATCAGCAGTGTCTTCTGAGGTGCTCCCTGTGTTCTAGTGGTAGGACAGCGCTTTTCATTGAAAAAGTCCCTGCTTCGATTGCGATCAATGGCAGATGGTTGTTGTGCTTCTGCATGCAAGTTCGTCGTGGAGAGTGCTAGGGAGTTTTCTGGATTTCCTTCCTTGGGACACATAAATACCATTCACTATCGCTGAATAAATTTCCAAGAGGGCAAGTTACGTGGTTAAAATGTCCTTTAACTGTTATTGGCAGTTTGTATCAAATAGTCTATAAAACTGTTTGCATGCACACTGATACTTGTCATTGTTTCAGCAATGAAATCCACGGCAAATTGGCGAAGTGTTAAGCCTTTATCTCGCTTTCTAATTTTTATTTATAGGTAACTTTAATCTTTCACGATATTTGCCAATCAAAATGCTATTTGCGATTTTATGTTTTGCCGGACATTTTATTTTATGTATTCCGTGTTCCCTGCAGAAACCCAAAATTGTAACGTGATTTCGGCGGTTTTCAATCTCTCATGTACCGACTATTCAGATTCTCAAACATCTTGTTAACCTATCTTTGTAACAGCAATAACCGATCTTTGCCAGCATCTGTTACCTTGCTTAGGCTCTGTCTACTACAATGCATTGTTGATTAATCAACAATGCAATGTAGTAGACAGCTTCCATGTATCCATTATTTGCATATGATATATATATTGTTTTCAATAATGAGTCACCTTTCGATAGAAGCTTAAGAAAGGAAGATAATTTTTTAAACAAAATGTCATATAAAATTACTTCTACATTGAAATATTTTGTTTCAAACGAAACAAATTTTTTTGATCTTTGGTGTAAGTATTTTTTTTTTTTTTTGAATCAGCAGTTTATTGATAATATAGTAAACATCAATTTCGGTTTTCATTTCAATGAAAAATTATCTTTAGAAATTCTGAGGCAACGAATGCAAATGCACAGTAATTTTATGTTTCATATTGGTAAAAAATAACGATTAATACCGCAAATAAGTGAGTTTCAAATTGTAAGCGTGTTACATTTAAAATAACTATTTTTAAGCCTATTTTTTCCTCTTTTTTTACATAAAATTATCTTTGTATACAATATATTTAGTTATTAGATATTAGTTAGATGGTCTATTAAGTTTTCCACAAAAGGAGAACTCATTGAAATTTTAAATTATTTCCGAGTAATTTTTATATATAATTAATATAAATAAAAACCTTTCATTAACATGCTTCAAAATCTATATAAATGAAAATTTTACAAGTATCTATAGCAGCACTTCTCTAATTTACTTATCAAATGTAATGTAGATGATTTCTTTAGTAAATGGTGGGTTTAGTACTCAATTATGAATTTTTATATTTTTGAGTTAGTGGTATTTTAAGTAATATCTATGAGATTTATTGGTAAATTCCTTTTACAATTAATACTGTTCTTTTTTTCAAATATAAATATCTTCTTTTTGTAATATATATATATATATATATATATATATATATATATATATATATATATATATATATATATATATATATATATATATATATAATTAAATTATAATTCATCCCTTGACAGAATACATTATTAATGACTATGAGTTCGAATCTGTCCCAGAAGTGTCTCTTCATTTGATGGAAGCAAAGGCAAAAGCTGGAAACGTAGAAAAGTGTTTCAATCAGCCTTACAAAGTATGAGATACGGGCACACTGTTTATTTTTACTGTAGCTATTATTTATTAGAATAGATATATTATTTAATTAAGAAGCATTTACTTAGCGAATGTTATGATTATTGAATTCTTTGAAAGGAATCAGTTTTATCAAATGTCATGCTTGAAAAGCTGAAGATAACAAAACTTTAAATGCTTCTTAGGCATAAAAATTTTACATAGGCACAAAATTAGAATTAAAATACAAGAATTATTTGTACCACATTAGATTTTATTCAACTAAAAAAAGTTAAAATAGATTGAAAATGTTTCTAACATAAGAGTTTTTAATTTGAAATTTTCTTTTTATTTAATAATAACAGTATTTTGAATAATAAAAATGATTTCTACATAAGCTTTCTTTCATATCAAAGTGTTCTGAAATGAAAACGCAGGGTCACTAAATAAAATCAAATTATATTGTACATACATTTGCATTTTATATGTTATAAACCTAAATATGTTGAATAAACTGCATTATTTTTAGCACGATTAGTTTTTTAGAAGAGATTTTTAAACATTATATTTATTTATAATTTCTTATCTTCGAATCAAAACATGGTCTAAATTTTTAAAAAATTTTCCCTATATTTTATCAATAATCTTTTTGACTGATCGTTCGATATCTGGTTTGTTACGTTTGTTCATTGTTGAGTAATATAACTTCTTGGTTGCTCAAGTTTCTTCATAAGAAAAATATAAAAATTTTTACTATAAAAGTACTACGGATATAATAAAATATATTTTTCAACTCAGTGTTAAGCAAGTTTTCTCAAAAATGGCTTTAGGCACATTTATTTTATTTGTACACTATTTACAGAAGAATATCGACCCGGCATTTGTGAAAAAAACTAGGTAATCCTTATCAGTTTACTTGAAATTAGAAACATATTCTTGGAACAAATTATTTTTGTTAAATTGAATTTTCTAAAACTTCATTGAATATAAATACAGTGGAAATACTTTCACAAAATATATGCGGGTTGTGTAATTGCGTTATTGATAAGCTCTACAAACCAAATTTATATATGCAAAACACACACTGTATATTCGCTTTAACAATAATACTTTTGACTAAATCTAATTGTTAATTAAAATCAAAAAAATTTCCATTTACCTAATAAAATATTAATTTACCTATTTAAAAAATAAAAATGTACAATGAGTTCCTAATTTGGATATATCGACAATTCAAGTTAGACTTTTATCTAAAATAATTTTATTTTATCTCTTTTGTTACTCAGTAATTATTTAGTTTGTTGCAAAGTAATATTTGACAAATGATATTCAACGAAATATAAATGACTACTTATAAAGCACAAGAGACTAAATTTAATAATTGTTTAATTTAATCACATTAAATAATTTAATAACAATATTTAGAATATAGTTAATTTCCCCCATATCAAAAATTAGCTTCAAATATATTCATTTTTAGATAACACTTATTGCAAAATATATTAAATGCTATATATATTTACTTAATTTACTTAGTAACTTATAAAAATATAAACATTTTCAGTATCAGATATTACAATTATTTTTATGTTTTAATTTTAATGTTATTGATTAATAATAAAAAGCTTCAATTTTATTAAATGATTTTTTTAATTATTCTTCTAAAATAAATTGTAAAACATTTTTATGCTCCGCAAAAATTTACAATTCACTCAAAATAGAAATAGATTATTTAAAGCTTTCTTTAATTTAAAGTATATTAATAAGAAAAATTAAAATGAATTTCTTAAAATATATGAATTATTCAAAAATATAATGCATATTTAATTTTTTTTAAATGATTGTAATTTGACAACTCTCAGTTAATTCTTTTTGTTAAATAAATATTGTATTTCTTCTTTTTTGTTACCTTTATTACATTGAAATTCACATGATTGCTTTTATAAATCCTTCCTTTACTTGTTGATAATTTTTCTCAAGATTCAATCTTAATAATCATTTCCATTAGGGAATACATTTTCCTACACAATGAAAAATATTTTAATAATAAAATTTTTGATTTAAATTAGTTATACCAAATTCAGTTTTCATCCATATTTAATAAAGGTCTTTTTATTGACTTTGCTATACAGTTTTTAATTTCTTCCTCTTTATGTAAAAGAATGTTTTTACCTATTGAAAAACTTTCATTCCTTAATTTGTTTTTCACAGTGAAGCATTCAAGATTAATACAGAGTTGAATTTTCACAACAACTTTATTACTTTATGACGTCATAACTTTACAAATTTTCTTTATCAAAATAGTTTAGGATTAGTTAAATGCAATGACTCAATGAATTCTTAGTGAAACGAATTAAAATAGTTACTTAAAAATAATTTCTACTTGCTTAACATTTTTCAATTTCATTTCTATTTTTGGTAAAAGTGAGATTAACGTTTAATCTCCCAATTTCAGGATGACCGGCATTTGGTCAGCCGCCTAGATGCTTGTCTCATTCTTAGGGAAATATGGATGGTAATTTTACATTAAGGACATTTTATAGCGTGGTCATTAGATTGAGATTTGATAAAATATCTTAAGAATATAATTGAAAAAAAATGTGCTGCAAAAGTAAAATAAATTACCTGAAATTTTACAGCATAATTATAAAAAATGATCGAAATGCTTCTCAAGATAAAGTTCTTAAAATTGTGTTCAATATATGTTTTTAAGAAAAGAATATTTTTGAACAAATTTCTAAAAGTTGGTAAAAAAGAGAAAATATTTTTATACTTCATCAAATCATTATCTAAAAATTATCTTATTTCAATACTACTGTAAAAATTTTTAGTAATAATTTTAAGATTAAAATTTTTAAATAAATTTAATAATGTTCAAAGAAAATCAATTCATTAGTTTGAAAGAATGAAATAACTGTTGTATAAAATAATATTCTTATATACAATGCAATGCTACAACGCAATGCTTAAAAATAATGCTTTATAACAACTAAATATATTCAAATGAAACTAATTAAATTAACAAAATAGAATTTTTTAATAAAATTGAATTTATTAGTTTTTATTACAAACAAAATAGAAGCATTTAAAATTTTAATCTTATTAAAAATAATATGAATAAATTTTTTGCTTTAATTTTTCTATATTTCGAAAGGCGTAGTAAATTAAAGTGATACGAGTATCATGTGAAATGAATAAATTTTTCACAGATAAAATACAAATGTGTGTGGGTGTTTTAAATGACAACTACAATTAAAAATTAATACTCATAATTCACAGTAATTAGTTTTTCATCCTAACATTAACTCATAATTCACGATTAATTGATATTTATGAAATTTTCTGGCTATGAAAAAAAATAACCAAATTTTGCTAATTTTAACAGTCTTTTGCGGTTGCATACTTGTGATTAATAATTAATTACTTTAGCCGTCTTTTTTTTTCATAGAAATATAAAGATATTTGTATATAAAACATTTATGTTCATTGAATAGAAACTATGAAACAATTTGAACAAAAGTTGTCTTTTTTTTAATCTATAAGAGGGGAAAAACTGGGACTAAAATGATTTAAAATATTTATATTCTGTGGGGAGAATAATTTGTGCAATTAATATTATTCTTAATCTGAATTAACATTTTATTTTTATGTAAATATCTGAGATTTCAAAAATAATTATACGTGTTATAACTATTTTTTGAAGGCATAAGTCAATTTTTTAAATTTTTAATATAAAATAAAAACTATATTTTGAAACTTAATCTTTCATTTTTAAGTTGCTTAATTTTTCTAATACTTTTAAAAAGTAAGCAATTTATAAATCTTTAAAAATTATTTCATTTTAACTTAATTACCTTTTCTAAAGGTTACAAATGTAGAGTTTCCTCTAAAATACTTAGCACTTCATACAAAAAGGTGCTCAAATCTAATCATCAATTCCTTAACATTTTATGTCTCAATAATTTGAGAATGAAAAATTTTATATTTACATATGCAATAATAATTTCTATTTCTCTCTCTCAATTATGTTCTTGTTGAACTTTGTTCTTATCTTTAATTAATATTACTTTAAATTAAAGACACTAATTTTGGACTTCAACAAATCAATAGCTGATTATTTATTTTTTGATCATAAGAAGAACTCTATCTGACAAGTGTAAAAACATAAATATCAGTTGATAATTTTCTACATTTTAACAATTTAATACTCTTTTAAATGTTTTATTGAAAAAATTTTGTTATCAAACTAGAAATTTTTTTATAAGACTGATAATGCATCCAGCAATTTGAAGTATTCTTAATGTTTATGTCTAATTAAGTCACTTAAAAAATACAGCATGGAATATCCAATTCCCCTTGAATATATTTTATGATATACCATTTAAAACGTTCCAAAAAGATGAAATAACATTCAATTTTTTCATAATGAGGCGAAACTAACCTTATATAATTTATATTCTACAGTAAAATTTTCGTTTTTTGCTGACAAATTTAAGAATAAAACCAATATTTTTACTTCTAAATCACACATAATGCTTCTTTAGTATAAAAGCTACAAATACTTCCTTTTAAGAAATACTTAATTCATATAATATACCAAAATTTATAAAAATGTAAGTTTACATAATTGAAAGAAATGCTTCGCCTATGAAATGTTCAAGGGACATGACCTTGTTTGCTTCCAGATAGCCTTACAGAGTGTAGCGATGTTTTCCTTGCTTTTTCATCAAGCAGAGAATCCCTTTCACAAAACTAATCGAGACAGTTCCGAAAAGCGGTTGGTTTGAATGCCTACCAGGAGTACCCACGAGTCACTGAATGGAGCTGCTTTTTTGATCGCTATTAGCGGAACCGGGTCGATGGCTTTCACCCTTCAATAGGCCATCCAAAGAACGATTGACAATGACGTCCGGCCCACGGTCACCAACAAGCTTTGAGGATAAACGGATTATTCGTCCTCCTGTTGAAGAGACAACAAAGAGCAACAGGGAGATGATAAAAACCTTTCCGGATCATTGCGGACTACCTCCCTTGTTTGAAGTTTCTTCTTATTCAACAGTATCAACCCCCCCCTCCTCCCTTGCAATCATTCTCCAAAAGACACCTTTGCAGATCATGTTCTCTCTCTCTCGTTTCATGGCTGTCTCTCAATTTTAAAAAACATGCATCCATTGAAACCATTGAATTGGAGTCTTCACTCAAAGAGGTTTGCTCATGTAAATACACTGAAGCGGTTTCATTCTTGAAAACTGGCTATTCCCATATGTTGATTAAATTCCTATCTTTCAAGTCGTAGGTTTTAAAAATAGGAATTTTTGTTATCGATTGAATGATATTTTCTTTACATCACTATTTCATTCCAAATATCTTAACATATATATATAGGAAAATTAAAGGGAATTGACATTAAAGTTATTAAAACGGAATTCATCATCTTAATAATTTACTTTTAGGCATACGGTAGAAACATCTGTGCATATTTTGTCACTCTCTCCCTTATTTACATATTAATTTCTTTATTACTCTCTGAAATACAAACTAATGTCTCTCTAAGCACATCAGAGATGGTATGCTCTTCAAATCCGAAGGTTTTGTGTTCTATTCCAGTTATTATTGAAGCAAAGGTGATTAAAAATTTACTTCTACTGCAGGGTTAGTGCTTGAGAGTTTTCCGAATCTCTTTGCCTGAGATTACGACCCAATCTCAATGAAAAGTCTTTATGAAAAGCAAAAAGATGTTATTTTAATACGTAAATGTACATGACAACGTTATTTTTTCTAAAACATATTGATTTGTTGGAATCAATCCTTATTTTCATAAATTGTTTCAATTGCCTTTTTCTAATTTCAGTGAATTACAAAATTAATGCTCATTTTATACAACTAACTTTATATGATTATGATATATTACTCACGCATAAAGAATATGTTCCATGTGGTATAATTCTCGTAACGTATATAATTATGTAAATTTTCTTAATTATAGAAATTTATAAGGCGTTTTACCATTACACGCATTTGTGTGAATATCCGTTTCTATAGATAAATAATTAGAGGAAGTGTGTATGTTTTATAAAATATCATTTAAAAAAAATAGTTCTTATTCTATAATATAAGAAGCCTTAATTACTTTGCATTTTCTGTTAATTCAATTTCAAATTTTACAAGCACATAACAAATTTCATTTGTGTGTGTACCTAAAATAAAAGTTTGCAGAACTTTTTATAATTTTATTTTCCAAAAACTGTACTTTTGGAAGATATTAAATGTATTTTAGTAACTGTAATTTTTTTAATTTTTGAAATATTTGTATGTTAAATTTATTAATTAATTTCTGTTGTACCTAACTTAGATTCTCTCAATTATTTTATTATATTACTTTCTTATTAATGGAGAAAAAGAAGAAATAGTTTTTCATGATTTAAGCAGATTTTACAAATTATATATTATAAACATTGAAAAACTTTTTTCTATGTCAATAAAATAAGAGGAAATTTTTTCTTTACAAAAGCCAGAAGTTTATGTGATTATAATTTTACATATTAATGTTTAGATTTTTTTATGTGTTAATTTTTTAAGTTTTCTATTGTGTGTGTGTTAATAAAGTTAAAAAATTAATCAAGTTAAAAACTTTGAGCTCTACTCTTTTTGCGCTTGGTTAATTGCTAATTATTTGGCTTACATTTTCACTCCGTTTATTTATTCTGGTAAATTACGAAATATTTATATTTATACTTTTTTTCTACGTATATTTATATGTGTATGTTCTTATTTTTAATCATTGTCATAATATGATACTCATAAATAAATATGAGTTAAAGAAACTTTGAAAATATTATTTTGAAGTCATAAAATTGCATTTTTTGAAGGAGTATTTTACAGATTTTTTCTTACTACAATTTGAAATATTGTCTTTCTCAATACCTGAAAAATAAAGATTTCCTTGAGAAACGACAATGAATTCGTCGTTTCACATGGAAAACCTTTCCTTTTCAAGGAACGCTGGCAAAAGTTTTTTTTTTTAAATATAAATTAAACTTGAAAATTGTGTATTTGTGTTAAACTTTTGTTTTGTGCAAAAATAAAAAATAATATGTTTATGTAATAAATGAGTCTCAAACTTAATAAAAATTAATTTATTCTTTTCATAAAACTTTTCATCATCCAACAAAGAAAGTCATGATTCCTTTGTTGCTTAACATTGCATTCGGCATGTTTCTTTTCCCAATTTCCAATTACCTGTAAAATATATTTTCTTATAAATAAATTTTTAATCTGTGAAAACATCTTAATTTCTTACTTATTATTGATTTTTGAAAATTGCAGTTAAAGGATAACAATATAAGTGAATAATAAAAAAAACTTTCTTGAATGTTTTTTCCTCTATATATAACAAGAAATTATATTCTTCTTAAAAAATTGTTTTTCCATTGCATTAGATTGTCATTGCAAGTAATTTATGTAGGGACATATTCTAGAATATTTTAAATGACTGTTTAACTGTAAATTCCTCCAAATAAATTATTTCTGTCACATACTATTTATTTCATGTACTTCTTACGACTATAATGGTTGCCTGGTTGAATACAGAGCGTCGTTTTCACTATCGGAAGGTAGTGAGTTAAAATCTCAGCTTAACAGAAGATTTGTCGTGCTTGTAAAAGATAGCTGAGGCATTATTAATGAGGCATTGAATAACTGGGAGTGAACTAGGGAAATGATAACTTTGGGGGTTGCAGGCCAAACATTGGGAGTCTTCTGCTCGGTCCCTGCTTCAGACATTACGAAGACTCTACCCGGTTGTTTGTATCGAATTGGTAGATCCCAACTCATGGCTAGGAATAGGGAAGCACGCTGGTGCAACAAATTCTTACGACTGAAAGTTTAAAAATTAATTGTAAGAAAATGAATTAACCTTTGTTACCAAGAATATTCTGAGAATTTTAGAATAATTTCCTTTTCTAATTCCGAATCTAAGCTTATTTTTCTAAGATTTTGATTAGGGAATAAAAATTAATAGCATTATCTGGAGATACTATCCAAATGTAGATCACTTATGAAAAAATGATTTAATATAGCAAATTAATTAAATTTTGAGGAACAATTTGTCAATACATTATAAATGAATTGAATATTGAAATATGGAAATGTAAAATGAGAGTATAATTTTTAATAATGCTTGTAAGTAAAATAAAAAATTCCAATAATGGTATTTTAAAATAATGTTGATGCATTAAAAACGTAACTTTTCTATTAGGCCCAATAAAATGAATTTTATAAATAAGTTTATTTCTTTTTTACTCTTGCAGAAATGAATGGAATCTTTACGAGAAAGATTTCTAGAATTATATTTCATATTACGTGCAGTGAAAATCGCTTTTTAAAAATAACATTTTCTATCATATGTAAGTCTCATCTGCTTTGATTACTTTGCTCTTTCATAAAATGGCTCATATTTGCTTAAGCACGTGGCATTAATCCAATAAAATCAAAATAAATTAGATTCATTTTATTTTGGGAGAAATTAATTGAACCATTTCATCGAAAATAGATAGCTTTGAAATCAACTATTTCAAAATACCATGAAATAATTACGCAAATAATTTCAAGATGTTTTGAAATTTGTCATTGTAAATAAGTTTTTGAAAATTTTTTAACATTTTTTAATGATTTTACGTGCACGCGTGTTTTTTATTTATAATGTCGAAAAATTAAAAACAGTTTCTTAATAATTATGTGTAAATTTGCATGATACATATTCTCCTGATTTAAGTTGTGACTATTTTTTAAATTTGATGATAAAGTATTTATTTTCTATTTAACAAATAGTTATTCATATTTATTTGTGTGTGTGTGTGACTAGCTGAATAAACTACTTTGCTGATTTCAATTTAAATCCTTTTACGTGATTTACTGAATATATACTTAGTTAGACTTAGTTTAGATTTTGTTAGGAAAAGTGTGTATATCTAGATTTTGAAGCAGATTTCATTTTTGGAGACTGAAAAAACAATTTTTTATATGCAGCTTGATGAAATAAGAAAAGAGTTTAAAAATTTCACATCTGACTGAAGTTTTGGCTTAAAAGTGGAAATATAAATATAACGGTTTAACATAAAAGTGCTTACGTTGTAAAACTTATTTTAAATTTTAATAGAATTATAAATTGAAAAGCAAATATTAAATTCGTGAAAGGAAAACAGAAGCAAAACTGTATGGCATACAAAAATAAGCATAAGCCCAAAAAATTAAAAAAATCTAAGTTCAAGTACGAAAACATAAAGTTATACAGCTTAACAAAGAAAAGTGTCGTTTTGCATCCTAAAATGTAGTCTCTTTCATTTTAGGATTAGATTGACTCAAATCAAATGGAATGAGGTATAGAATGTTTTCAGTTGGAAAGCTATGAAATGTGGAGATTAGGAACAACGTTGCAAAATACTTCCAACAATAGACATATTGGGAAAGGAAAAAACATGGCGGCAGATGTCAAAAACAATATGTTTTCAAAAATCGAAAAATATTAAATGCCTTTATTTTAATAAAAAAAAAAAGTTTTGTGTTCATGTAGAAAGAAGCGATGATGTGTAAATATTTTTCCCAGCAAAGAGGATAATTTCAAGGGAGACGCGCTTCTTTCTTGAAAGAAGAAGTAACCCAGAGGACTTCAGCGTGGTATCAGCAACTTTATGGGCTCATTTTGCTCCAAATTTTTATTAATGTTGCTTCTAAAATTTCGAAGTGTAACTTAGTTTTTATTTCAAGTTAATTGTCAGAATCCATTCCATTCTAAGTTCAAATAAAAATTTGGTTGGAGAAAGATTTTATTAGTTTAACAGTTATTTATCGTATATTTGAGTGATAAATCCTGATGTGCTGGAAAGAATATGAATAAAAAATCTTGAGATTGAGTCAGTCATTCAAACTTGGATATCGAGTGAATCTCCCGACATTTATATGTGATTTGTATAACAAGAGGTAAAAATTTCTTCATTTATGTCCTCAGAGTTTTAAATTAAATACAAAAATGTCATTCAAAAGGAAAAAAATTAAGAGCAGAGTACTCAGTAAAACGAAATCATTCATTTACAAAGGAGTTATTAAAATAAGAATTTTATTCATGAGATTGAATATAAGAAATCTGAAAAGCAATGTATATTTATTTCGGAAAGTGATTGCATTTAAAATCCTTCCAAATGGAATCAAATCTTTAATTTGAGAGTTCCTGAAGAAAGTCTTTTATAAAGAATCCTTATAAAGTTATTAACAGCTAATAATATTGTTATAGTGGCATCAAAAAGGTTTTTACTACAAGCACGTAAATTGAAGGCTTTTGTTATCAAATCTTCAATAACTGTAAACTGGAATAAAATAAAATTGTTCATTGATCGATAAAACATAGTTTAAAAGACATTTGATTTCCTTTGTAAATAATAATTGTCAAAGTAAGGGGAAAACTAATATCATCAGCCCATGACTTGAAAATATTTGAATATGTTTTCGAAAATGTTTAAGTTAACAAGCAAAAATATATTCTTAAATGCAAAAAAAATCAATTCAAATAATATCAGGACCACGTATATATTGGTGAGATAAATATTACTTACTATACTAAGATACTGTTGTATCGAAATAAATTAATTTTAAAATAATTCTTATAAATATTCCATTTATTAACACTTTGTTCAAAAATTTGAGCGTTCTGAACAGTACAAGTTGGATTGTTTGATTTGAATTGGTTAAAATGCAGAATATTACCTAAACTGCTATTTAAATTTTTTAGTTAACTGTATGAGATTATTCTGTAAAAAAACATTTTAGCTGAATTATGCACATGATTTTGATTTTTATGAAAGTTACATGTGAATAAATCAGGATCTTGTAAATCTAAAAGAAATTAAATGGCTTTTGGAAATGAATTATATAATATTTATCATAATAAGTTGGATGCAAAAGAATTTATTGAAGAAATTCTATTTATAACGTTTGATATTCGTTTCAAAAAATATTTTCTAGCTTTTCATGCATTACAAAACTAAAGATCTTCTATTTCTAAATACCTTTATAATCATACATCTGTGTTACTTTCTTACGTTATTTTTATTTATATTTTTATTATTAAAATAATTGAGAGATTATTTGTTTGAGAGCTTTGTGCTTGTGATTTGACAGCTGTTCGAAGAATGTTTTAGATAAGATGTTTAGAACGTGTATATTTTGATGGCAATAAAATTTTTAATTCCATATTTTTTATTCCTAGTGGACATAATTTGGAATCAATTAACTTAATATTTTGAAAATAAAAACTCCGCAAAGCTAAAAGCACAAATATTGCTAATTTAGTAAAAAGTAATTGTATAAATAAATACAATGAATTTAGTCATGTAAATAAATCTTATAAATTAAAAAAACTAATGTTTCATGGCAAAAAAATCAAAATCTCTCATATTAAGCCGTTCATATTAAGCCATGATAACTTTTCCTTAGGCAACTTAAATATTTGGCACTTAAATCAAATACATTTTCAAATAATTTTTAATGTATATATACATATATATACTCAAAAAACAAAAAACCTTAATGTAAGTATTTTCTGCTCCATTGCTTACATTAAGCTGAAATTCTGATACATACCTGCATATTGCCCTTTAAGCGGAAATATTATGCTCTTTCCTAGTTATATTTTTCTTAAAAAGTGAAAAAACTGTGGACGAATGAAATTAGATTTATCAAAATATAAACTTTTAGTTTTTTATTATTTATTAATTATTTTTTAAAGCACTTCTGGCAAAAATAATTGAACTTACCTTATTTATAGATCCAAGTGAAAAATTTCCACTTTATACAAATTTTATACTTTCTCACGCTATTTATTTCATAGATTTAACATGATTCCTCAATATACTGTTCTTTCTTTTTTTTTATCGTGTAATGATGCTATTTCAAAGCATTTCATTAGTTTGATATAATTCCTTTTTAAATTCAATATAATATGGACTTTTATAATAAACTTTGTTTTTTATGTATTTTGATAGATATGCAATTTTAAATTACATATATTAAATTTTTTCCTTCATAACTTCTAAAAATATTTGAAAACCGAAAAATTAATGTAGTGAGCTTTCATTATTGCATACGAACATCATCATCATTCAAGGAATAAAGTTTATTTCAGTTTCGAAAGCTATAATCTCAATTGTCTTAATGTAATTTAGAATTATCTGCGCGGGAGAGAATTTCCTCTATTTCCTGTCTGTTAGAGAGTTATTCATTAATTGTAAAAGAATATTTGTAAAAGATTGTAATAATTAGTTTTTTAATGCATTTTATTCAAAGCAAACGTTACTGGAAATGTTTTTCAGAAAATTTTTAACTTTAATGTATTTTTGTGTTAGCATTCAGAAAATGTTCTATTGATCTGTTTACATAAAAATAGCATGATTTTTTTAAAAAAAAATATTGCCTTTTAAACTGAGTTTTAGATATTTTTGATGAACTACAGAAATAGCATTTCGGGGGAACACTTTTGTTTGTTTTTTATAAAAGAAATATTTTTCACTTCGTTTAAAATAGGAATATAGCAGAATAAACAACTGAAATAATATCATCATTCAAATATTTTTATCTCTTTTAAAAAGATAAAATTGATTCTGTTTGTTTGTAATATATTCTGACTAAACATTTTTTCTAGCAATATTTGAACAAAATATAAGAATTTCAAATTCAAATTATTATTATTCTATTTCTAAAGAGTATGTAGCATATTTTCTGAAATCTGAATGTTCTCAAATCCTTTTTATAATAATGAAATATTCAAATAGTAACTCTATATTTGCTTTCATCTTTCTTTATACAACTCTTTTGAGATAGTAGATAATAATGTCTCTGCAAAACTAAAAGAATGACACACAGTAACTTTGCTCCACAAATTTGCTTCCATCTTTTTCTTTACATATATAACTTTTCTATGAAGTAGTATACAAGAATATGTTAAGGTAATATTTTGATTGACCATTAATGTTTGAACTAAATAAAACATAACTTTATATTTCATTAAATTTCTAATTACTACAGCATTTATAAGATTTATAGTTAATTATTATTAGTTTTGGATATTTTTCATTGCATTTACTCTACATGAAAAATAAACTGTAAGAAAAAGGAATGAAACTACAAGAAATTTTATTTTCATTGCATTACATGAATGCTATGAATTTGTCTTCCCTTTTTAAGGGCGTACATATACATATGTTTATAACTATAAATATGATAAATTTATTTTAACTACTTTTTTGTATTTTTAAATAGAATATTAATGATAAATGTCTGGTTGGAAAAAAGGAATATCAGGTGTCATTATTTTGTTTTTTATAGTTTTCATCTTTTTCTCTTTTTAGACATTAATACTGTTGTGTTACGTGCAACAATGTGCACGTGCTTCACAACTGTTTCATAATAACATTTTTGTGGACATTTAAAGTATTTCATGCAATTAGAAAAGCAAATGTTGAGTATGTAGATAATGAGTATCTTAATATAATGTTATTATTTGAATGATAATAATATCGAGTTTTTTAATTGAATAATCTGGATATTCAGAAGAGACCTGAATACATTCTTGTCTCAAAAATGAAAGCCTTAACTCAAATTAAGATTTCATGAATGCAGTGCATTGGATTTCGCACTGCCCAGGGCTAATCAACCGAAGTTTTCTACAAAGCTTCCGAGCATCCATCAGTTCCTCCAGGTAGGGCGTTTTATTAACAATCCAAAATCCATAAGTGTTGCTTCTCAGGGAATGAGATTTGACAGCCCACGTCACCTTGAACATGAACATTTTCCTTTGGGAATCACACCGAATTGAAATTTCATTCAGGATTAATATTGTGCTTGAGATGGTCTTACATAATACATGTAAGTCACAATATAAAATTTATTGTTAAATTAGATAAGAGTCGGCAAATTTTTTGCAGAAGTAATTCCCATGCAACACTTAAGAAGGCTTAAAAATGTTTCACTGCTCTCATTCTTACAAGTTTTTCGTTTTTTTAAATAAAAAAAAAAAAGTCATTTGATTTCCATATAAACACGATTCAATTTCAAGAATTCTATTTAAGAATATTGATGGAAATAACGCATGTTTTGAATTCTAATCATAAATTTTTTCATTATATCTTAATATTTATTGCATGGATTAAAATTTAAACGCACGAGAAAAATGTTTGCATCCTTTATTCATTTTCATTTCACAGAAAATAAGGGAGATAAATTAAGGAGAGGAATTAGAGGTAACGTGAAATTTATGTAAAAGCTCGAACGCAATTTATAAATAAAAAATTACAGGATACATATTTGTTCTCAAAAGCTTATTAAGATATGTGCAACCTTAAGGTAGTTTTTCATCTGATTTTCACGACATTACATTTTTAATGTATTTCTCACAAGAAGTATAAATTATATAATGTGTCTCTTTTGGACATAACTTTCAAATAGATTGGTTCTACTTTTAGTCATTTGAATGAATATAAAACTGAAATACTTACCTTTTGATTGAATGTCATTGATGAGCCTTAGAGTAAACTCCATTCAGTTTATTGAATTTTATTATACTACATTTAACTTATTTAATATATAAATAAAACAAAGAAATATTTAATAATAAGAGTATATTCTCATATTGAAAAGAAGAGGAAAATTCACTTACATTTTTAATTGAATGTGACTCACAATTCAGGCACATTTACAAGCGCGCCACACATGTAAGCACAACCATAAATTAAAAAGCTTTACTCAGAATGACCAATAACTTTAATCAGTCTTTTAAATGTTTGTGGTATTTCCAATGAAAACACTTTCAGAGATAGAAATAATACAGGAAATACATACAAAGAAGAGCAACTTTAGTTGGCATCTTCTTTTCAAAGCAGTTCATAGATCGCTGAAAATTCTTATATTAAAAGATATAGTAAACAAATTAAAATAGACATGATATGTTAATGATAAATAAATGTTTACGTCATTTTCGTTTCCTTATATGAAATGATTTGTTCAGAAACTGCTCAAAAGCAACTCAAAGCGCCACAAATAGCAAAACAAAAAGAATATTCTAGTCCCTAAACTTGTAAGAATAAATCAGTCTGTGAAACCATTCGGACTTTTGGTCTCAGGAGATGACAAATCTTGCGGAGAAGGATTCCCACATGTTGGCCAATAGTCACCACCTTTCTTCTTACTTTCTTCTGTAACCGACGAAGCTGTTAACGTTGTTCCAAAGAAGTTTGGATAACCCGGTGAGAACGTTGGAGTAATTCCAGGGAAAAAACCAGAATAAGTTGGTACAGCTAACAAACCTCTCGTTCCGGGAGTTGAAGAGTAAGGCCTTCGAAAAGGCAAGCCACCAGCACTCATTCCGATGGTAGATGATGGCCCAGACTGGAAAAAGTTGTGTGCATTGGAGAAACCAGTTAAAGGCGATGGTTCAGAGACATGATTGGAAGGACGAGGATTTGGTAACCGAGACACTGGAGATGGACTCGGGCTAACAGTCTCTGAAGAAGTTTCGTTGATCGCTTTTTCTGAATCTGGTTCTTTGGTGCTGAGAAGATCATCTATAGCTTGGAGGACATCACCTCCATTTCTTTGCAAAACCACGTTTAATATGCTTCGGTTTTCTCTTGGAAATACACGAGCTAGAATATCTATGGGGGACTTTTTCTTATGTAAATCGAAAGATCGAATGTCACTGGTTGGTGTTGGACTGCTATCTGGAGAAGGTGCTCCGTTTCGGTAATGGAGGTCTAATGGTTCCTGTGGTGTCCATTCAGGCTTTCGTATTTCTGGAGGAGGGGTAGGGGAAGGTTCTGGTTCTTTAGATGCATGGTCTTCATCTTCATAAGCTTCAGAATCTGTTGTAGTTTCCTCAGTTTCTGGCCTACGTCTGGCACCGTCACTCTTCGGGCTACCAACAGCTTCTGAAGGAGATAATCGGGCTCGTTTCCAATCTGTTTTGAGGAGAATACAAGATTAGAAATATAGTGCGCTTTTAATACTTACCTGTATTCAGTATCATTTGTAAATTCCTTAATTTTTCTTTGTTATGATGTTTCAGAAATGATTATGAGGACTTGAAACTTCATATAAATTTTGTCATACATGCATCTTTTTCAAATTGAACATAAAATATGTTAAAACTAATTAGTGCATTCATATTAACTACATTTACGCATTATCTTTTTTAATTTTTAATATTGGTAACTTTTATTTTCAAAATTTTAAGCAAGCTGTGTGGAAAATATTTCGTACTTTTTTTTCTGATACATACGATAGAAATATATTTAGAAACTTGCTTCCTTTACTTTTTCTAGAAGGTAATCGAAGAGAAATTCTCTTAACTATGAAGCAAAATCTAATTCATTGAAGCATCTCTCAATATCTTTCTCAATAAACCGAATACTTAATGTCTTGTTTATTAAGACCACAAATGAGAATACAATTAAAGCATAAAGTTGAATTAGAAATACTTAAGCGATTTTAAATTCAGAAATATTTTATTTCTTTTCTTATAAATTTTCAAAACAAATTGACATTGTTAATGTGAATAATTTTTTTTACTATATTAATAGAACATTTATAATATCTTCCTATCTTTATCATGAGACTGTGTCTTACGTAGAACCTGAGATTTCCGCTTCTTGGTTTCTTCTTCTTTTGTGGAAGACTAATGAGGCTTTGATCTGAGCTGAAGAAACATTGTGCCTTAAATGAAAGGAACATTAATACTCTGCCGACCATGAAAGTCTTTTTTAATTTTTCCTTGCCTAGCTTTGGGGATTTTCGTGCTACATGTGCCATTCTAAAGCTATTTGATGTTTTTCAGTATGGAGATCACATTCCAATTAAGAAAACTGGGTTTTGTAATTTAAAATTTTCGAACTTTTCTTATCGTAACCGTAAGAACTACTTGAATACGTAACTGTTTGAGTGACACTGTTGTATTCCATATCAATCTTGAGCGCATACCTCAAAATATCTTATGCCAAAATTTCATTCAGTTTCTGTGAATCATATGATAAATAGTGTCCCAAATGTTGGGATAGTTTTTTTAATCACTCTGCATTTATTGATCGATTCATTTCAATTAAATTAAATGAATCATTGAATTAAAAATAAAATTTTTAATTTAAATATCAACAGAAAATTTATTTTGCTAGTTATTGAAGGAACAGAAGATGCTGTGTTGAGTATTGAAGAGTCGCATATTTTTTATATACTGCTGGGAGACGCCCAAAATGGAACACCTTGAAATAGGCAGGCAAATCATGTGAAATTTACATAATAAACTTGCACCAATGTGATATGAGAATCATTAGCATTGCAGCTTATACGCACATTATGGACAACTGTAGCGACTTCTCCAATCGTTATGAGTGATTTCTGGGATTTGAAGTATCACAATTGTTTTTTCTAGCGTCTTCTTTCGTTGCGAGAGCTATTTAACTAGGCTTCACAAACGGTGATAACTATGCCTTGAACAAGTTTTTGAGCTTTATAGAAAAAAATAGTAGCACATATGGATTGCTCATTACCCTACAGAAAAATTGGTGATCACTTTGAACGAAACCAAGCAATTATGATACAAACCTGTAATCTCTGGTTGCTAAAGGCAACAGCAGACCGATGTGATCTATTATATCCACCTTGTTGCATTACTGCACGTGATAAAAAGCATATTATGCGCATGGAAGTGATGGATGTCTTAGCCACATTACGAAGCATAGCACAAGTTCAGTTTGTCACGCATCATTCAGCGTACTCTCGTACAATGTTGTGTACATATGAGGAGAATTTACATAAGATGTCCATTGCTTAATTTTATTTGACCTAAAACCACTGTGGTTTGCACCGCCAATGTCGTGATGAACTATAGGCATTAACAACGGATGGAAATATATTTTTTATTGACGAATCCCACTTCTGCTTGATCCATCACGATGATTGAATTCGAGTCTACAGACACCAGACCGAGATGAGAGGCAGCTGAAATTTACCACTATGGATCTCCACACTAATCCTGCACCAGAATTTGGATTCATAATGGATTTCATTCTCGCATCTCTCTAGTAGACACTGCCTAAACGCTAAACGACCAGGGATATATTTTTAAGATGCTGGAGCCCATGGATCTCAACAGTGTTTGACATCAGCTCTACTCCAACATATTAATGCGTAGAAAAAAAAATGGTACCTTATGTCCAAGAAATGCTTAGCCCAAATCAGATTGAATTCCTTCCATGATTTACTTAGCTTAACTGACTGTGCCTCCATCTGTTGTTATACCAGATAAAATATTGCAATATGGGGAAACCGCATGGACTAATGTAACTCAGGGATATTTCTAAAGCCTTTTTGATTATATGCCGAGACGTGTGACTGTGGTTATAGCCAACAATAGAGGCTACACTAACAACTGATTTTATAGTGACCACAATGATTGGTTCGGGTGTCGTTCTTATTGCTAGAATGTAGGGATTTCGAATCTCAAGTTAATTGAAAATCTGTTGTGGTCATTGAAGATTATTTTGCACAGAAAATATATAGTAGATGCAATATCCTCCAAGTGAAATACTTCCTTTAAGGGGCAGTTCAACTATTATGGGGTTTTGCTTCTGCCTTCTTCCATCCAACAGCATCCACTGAACTAATGGAGACAAATATTTTTAAATGTATAGGAAAGTATGTCGTTGCAGACACATAACTTATTTTGTCATCCTCCAAACTTTAACAAGATTCATTTAATTTTTGCATAAAGATATACCTGCCAAATATAAATTTTTCTGCGATATCTCTAATTTGACTTAATAGTGCATTTTGTATGGTCATCTATGCAAAAAAGAAAATTTACATTGGGAATAATAAAATCGTGTATTAACTTAAGGTGACTCACGAGTTACAGTAGTTATTAATCGTTTTAAAGATGTGCTAATAAATTAATGAACAGAAATATATACAGACGTGAAAGTTGAATTCCTTGAAAAATTCATATCCAAATTTTCCGAAATTCCACACATAATAAAATAATTATCTGTGGCTGAATTTATTTGCTAGAACACTAAGAAATTTAATATAATGGCATGAAAATAGTAATGTGTAAAAAATAATTCTAATAATTGTTGGAAAAGGAAAATATGAGAATTTGGTATTCAGTTTATACTGAATTTCACTATAATTCTAGATCATGTTAAAAAGACACTATAAAAATTTTTTCTTTTTGAAATTTTTAAAAATTATAGACAAGAAAATTAAATTTATGTTAATACAAGAAACACTTCATATTAATTATAATTCATCCCTTTATTATCCGTAAGGAAAACTGATAGTTCAAAGGTACTACTGGACATTTGCTAAGGAAGGATCACAAATTGCAATGTAGCATAACATTAAGCAAGACATGAGGCCTAGTAAGATAAAATATAGTTGCCACGCTGATTAGACATTAGAATAAAGAATATTTATTGTTCTGGGAAATACAAAAGCTGTGAAACATCTGAAAGAAAAAAATGTTCATTTGATGCTGCATACGGAAAAATGGAACAATGCATCTAAAAGTCAGCAGGCACCTTGAAGAAAAGAATCAGTACTGGATATGTTCACCGTGGAGTGTGATGCAACATTTCACACGTATTAACATACTTTGCATAACACAACATTATCCAGCAGCTGCTGAGGCAATTTATCCCATTCCTCTGTGAGTGCACGGATGAGGTTGTTCTTGTTTGTCGGAGGATAGTTTCGACCATCAACTTGCCTCCCCAAAGCATCCCACACATTTTCATTGGGGTTGAGATCTGGAGAACGTGATGGCCATACGAGGCATTGAATACCCTCGCTGTCTAAACAATCCTGAACAGCGAGTGTTCGATGATATGTTGCGTTGTCACCCATAAAAACAGATTTATCACCGACAGCACCACGGAAAAGACGAACATGAGGAAGTAAAACTTCATTAATGTATCGTTGGCATGTCATAGTCCCATTCACAACCACATGTAGGGGCGTGCGGTCATTGATCATGATGCCGGCCCATACCATGACACTGCATGTCGGATATCGGTCCCTTTCCTGGATATTTTCTGGATGATAAGTAGTACCACTCTCGCGTCAGATCAGTTGGCGTCTACAATCCGATGACAGACTGAAACTACTCTCATCTGAGAATAGTACGCATGCCCAGTCCTGTTCAGTCCAATTGCGATGCTCACGCAGTACGGTTCTGTCTGGTCAATGGGACACACACAACAGGTCTGCGAGCGTATAGTCCTCCTCCCTTCAAACGTCTGGCAACAGTTTTTCGGGAGATCTACTTTCCTGAGGCAGCAAGAAACTGATTTGCCACCTGGTGAACTGTGGTACGCCGGTTCCTTTTTGCTGACAGGACGATATATCTGTCTTCTGCAGGCGTCGTACTCCTAACACGACCTCCATCGTGCCGCCTATTACATATTCCAGTAGTTTTAAATGACTTCTACAGCCGTGAAACAAAGCTGTGAGTGATGTCAAACTCCCTGGCAACATCTGTTAGTTTTCGCCCTTCTTTTATCTTTCCAATAATTCGGTCACACATAAAATCATCTAAGTGATGTTGGGAAGACATGCCAAAAATTTCAAGTTCATCCATTAAATCTTTCCTGTAAAATTTTGACTTGAAACAACAACTGTCCACACGCGTCAAAAACTTTAAAGCTCTTATGAACGCTACCACGTGGAAAAAAATTTGCATACGCATACTCCTTACTATATTCCGCACTTACTTTAATTTTCCACATTTTGCTTCCTTTCATTTTGTGGTTGCTATGGATGACAGTGTTATCCGTCCTTAGCAATTGTCCAGCAGTGTACTTTCATTGTAGCCTTTCCTAACATTAAATTTTAATGTGCATTATAAGTTACAAATATTGCTTCTTAGTGGAAATAAACTGCTTTCTTTGTGGTTCTTCGTTTAATTCGGTATTCATCTATGCTGCCCGACATTGAAAATGCAACAAGAAGCAGTTGCCAGAATGAGAACAAACTCGGCAAACAAAGAGATACGGTAAATAACAATAAGCGATTTGTATTTTGGAAGGATATGCATAATACACACAGAGCGAGAATAGGGCTGGGTCAGTAGGTTAACATATCGAAGAGGCAGGGCATCGGACATTACCGACTAGTTATCGGGTTATGCCCCGAAATCTGCTGACATCCTAGCACAGTAGGAGTCTGTATTACAATTCAGTTACAGTATTGTCTCATATACTTTACCATAATTATAAACTAAGTATTATAAATTTTAGAGAAATAAAAAAAGAGTATTAAGTTACAGTAGAAGTAATTACAGGAAAAATAAATAAGGAAATATACAATTTTTAATTGATAACAATTTACAAAAATTGACAAGACATTAATGTACTTAAAACATTAAATTTAACTAATTAAATAACTATACTATTATAAGCACCATCTGTTATGTATACAGAATTAAATTGAAGCGTAATTATATATTGACAAATTAAAATAATAAGAGAAGTATGTGTTGAATTATATTAAGAATGCTTTATAATCAATTATTTACATGACTTAAAAAGTCTTTTCTTAAGAATTTAACTTAAAGCACATTTGACTCAATTAATAGATTACATCATGATGACACTAAAATTATAATTGATATAAAAAATTCGTGTTCATTATTTTCTTTTAGATTTTGCATGAAATGAGAAGATGTTAATATTACATACGAGGGTTACTCTGAAATTTTTGAGATACGAGCAGACAATAATTTATAAATAATAATAATAATAATAAATAAAAAAATAACTTTTTAATTTTAAAATACAAATTATTTTAACATAGAAGACGATTTTTTACTGACTTACTTCAACTTGTTTAGAGTAGAATAAATTTTAACCAGAAGAGAAAAATGGAGTTGACGCGAGAACATTTTGCGCTATGATTTTCTACAATTTTAAAGCAGGATTAAATCAAGAAGAATGCGTTCAACGGTTGCAATTAGCATTTGGTGATGAATCTTCAGCTCGTGCTACTGTATTCAAATGGCTTAGAGAATTTAGAAGAGGTCGCAATTTTCTTCAGAATGAAGAATACCAAGGAAGGCCATCGTCGGCAGTAATCCCGGATAATGTGTCTGCCATACGAAAACTGTTAATGGATGACAATCGCTGAACCTATTAAGTGATACAGAAGGAACTTAACATTGGAACTGCATCAATAGACAAAATAATTCATGAAAAATTACATATGAAAAAAGTAGTTTGCCGTCGGGTTCCCCATAATGTAACTGAGCACCAAAAAGAAGAGTGTGTCAGAATTAGTAAAGAAACTCTTAAATTGCTAAATTATGGTGACCACCACATCATTTCTAAAATTGTAACAGGTGATGAAACGTACATACCGTTTTTTGACGTTCCAACACGCCAAGAAATCAAAGGGTCTTTGAAGATGATCCCACGCCGACAATGGTGAAAAAACAACGCGCACTGAAAAAAAGTGATGTATGCCGTTTTATTCAGAAGTACGGGATTGGTTAAAGCCATCTAGTTGGAAGGACAGAAGACAGTAACAGCAAACTGGTATACCCCTAAATGTCTTCCAGAAATTCTACAAGAACTGAATGTTAGGGGACTAATGCTTCACAATGACAATTCATCTTCACATACAGTCGATTAACAGTTGAGTTTCTTAAACAAAAACAAATTAAAGTGATCTACCATCCGCCATATTCACTTGATCTAGCTATGTGCGACCTTTGGTTATTTTTTTAATCTAAAAAAGAACTTACGTGGACGTCGTTTTCATTCAGAAGAAGAGATTGATGTGGCTATAAATGCATTTTTTTTCATCTATTCCAAGAAATGAATGGCTCGAGGTATTTAATCTGTGGAAAATTCGTCTACAAAAGTGCATTGATGCTGGAGGAGACTACTTTGAACACACCTAAAATTTTGTAAGTATAACTTTAAAAACCTATTTGTATGTCGAAAATTTCAGAGTGACCCTCGTATTATTTGAAACATTAGTTTTAACATTTAAAGTAATTAAACTATTATGAACACCATTAGATATATATACAGATATTGAAAGAATTAAATGGAAGTATTATTGTTCATCTAATGATGAAAAAAGTTCATCGTCTACCATTGTTTAAGATTGTACAGTATCACGGCGTAATTTCAGTCCTTGACTGTTAGGAATTTGAGTATTTGAATTATATATTTTTTCGTCTAAAACCGTCCTTTACACAAAATTGTACAAATTGATGATCTGTTTGACTATGGTGCCTTTTATGTAGAAGGTCTTTGTAGATGGACACATCACCACAGTTCCCAAATCACCACATTTGCAGGTGTTCAAAATGCATTTACCAAATCTTGCGAAATATTCAGAGAGGGGTCCATGATTCATTATTAAATAGTTAATAAATGGGTTTGTGATGAGGAAATATGTTAAGACTGTTCGAAGTAAATGGTGGTTGTATCTACCATTTTGCGATGTGTCAAATTTTCTTTGCCAAGTTTCTATTGTCATTTTATATAGGAGGAGTTTTAAAAAGGAGCTTGGTTTTGACAAATTTATGACTGATATTTCTTTATGGGTAGAAGCTCCCTTTGCTTCTGTGTCCACTGATTTGTTCTCCCAATTGACTGCATGTGTTTTAATCCAGCTTAGTTGGATTCTGTATGTGTTTGTGTATAGACACTCATGGACATCACGGTTGATTTGTGCAGAGTGTTGAGCAATGATAGGAGAACAGACTTGCTGCCGGTCCTAACTGCTGTAAGGCTAATTTATTGGTTATTATGTGTTTTATCACTTCTCTGACCGCTAATGATTCAGCTTGAAACACATTATAATTATTTAATTTAAACTGTTAGAAAAAAGTATTTTGGTCTTTTTGTGTTACCACGAATGCTGCTCCTGTTTCTTCGTCACATCTTGATATTCATCAGTATAAAGATTTGTTTCGGTTGGTATAAACTTGGGAAGTTTGCATAATTTTAGAATTTTTTCAGGAAAGTTATGTATTGTTAGGTTTCTGAACCATGGAAAGGAAGGATAGAATCTTTTTGGGCCGGGTTTTCAAAATCTTGCAGGTTGTAGTGTGAACTACCTGTTTGTATTGATTTTTTAAAGTGAGATTTTCGTTTTTAGGTTGGCAGCTTCAATTAGCAACGATAAGGGTGGAATGCCTGAGATAGTATTTAAAGTTATGTAGAAGTAATATTTCTAACTGTTATATGATTTTTCCAGGCTGATCATTCATACATGACTATTTTTTCAGTGATGTTAATCATATTGTTTTAAAATTTTTCTTTTTACACCTAAGCTCTGACTGATCACTCCACGCTGTGTTGGGCTATTGGTAAAATTTTTGTTCTGGTGTAGCAAAGAAGTGGTAGGAGAGAAAGCTTTGAATCTAGATGTATGCTTAAATATACAAAACATTTTATATGCTTTAGAATTTTATTATTTAAAGTAATTTTCGGATTGAAATTTAACTTTTTATTTTCCTTACTAAGAATCATTACAGTTGATTTTTCTGTTGAAATTTTTAGCTTTAGGTCCTTGCAGGCATTTGAGAATAGAAATAAATATTTGTTACAATTATGTTTTAGTTCTGATTTTGTTGCACCTACAACTACTAACAATGTGTCATATGCAAATAAACTCTATGTATTCAGGCCAGAGGGTGGATAAGATTGAATTGAAAAAGATGTTCCACAATATAGGCCCTTCTACGGAGAACTGTGGGCAGCCTCTGTTATGTTTCATTTGTACTAAGCCTGAGAGTTACACGTGGCTATTAGTTCTCTATATTTTAACAAGTTAAAAATAATACACTGGGAGATATTTTTCAGGGAGTTACAGTTTGTAAGTCGTAATTTTAGACCTGGCCACCACAAAGAGTTGA
This sequence comes from Latrodectus elegans, assembly GCA_030067965.1. Taxonomy (NCBI): domain Eukaryota; kingdom Metazoa; phylum Arthropoda; class Arachnida; order Araneae; family Theridiidae; genus Latrodectus; species Latrodectus elegans. Next base: position 111,067,385 of record CM057809.1, read on the forward strand.
ATTCTTTCTGGATGTCAAGGCTAATGAGACATGTGTATCTATAATTTTCTTTATTTTTATCTATGTAATCCATGACTGCAGTTAGAGCATGGTCTATTGATCTTTTTGCTCTGAAGCCAAATTGGTTGTTATGTAAAAAGTTATTTTTGGATAAGGTATGCTTTAGGTGATTTATTATGAGTCTTTCCAGAAATTTCTCAAATGAAGGCAGAAGACGGTAGAAAGTGGTCAACTTTGGGTATTTTTGATTTTTACTGAAGAAGATCACTTGACTTTTTTTTAATACTTTTGAGAAGTATTTTATTTACAGGCATTTATTGAAATAGTTTAGAATCAACTGATATTGGCTCAATAGACTAGCTTAACTATTATGTTATCTAATCCATCGATACTTGTGGCTTTAGAATTGTTAAGGTTTTTAATTATTAAACTAACTACTCCTTGTGTGAAAGTTTGATTATTTCTACTTAAACGGATTAGTAGAATTGATCTAATTTTTGTATGGTATTTAGTGTCCTTTTCTTGGTTATCTCTGGGAAAATTAACTTCCATGAGCTCTTTTAAGGTTGATTTTATATCTTCATTTGTTGAGTTTTGGAGTGCAACGAATTGAGTCGGCGAAAATATTTTGCCAGTTGCAATATGCCGAATTCTTTATTATTGTTTGTACAAAATGTTTCTAAATTAGGTAATTTCGCTTTCCAAATTGTTCTTTTATAAGAATCTTGTTGATGTTTATATTTTTGTAACTATGAAATTTTTTCTGTTTCTGAAGTAGATGAATTAAGTCTTCGCCTAAGTGCCTTTGTATTGCTCTTTTGTTTCCTTAGTTAGGGTGCCCACCAGTGTACGTCAACTTTTATGTTTACAGTTTTTCGTTAAAAGTCCTTTCTGCTGCTCTATGAACATTATTTAAAAATGTGTTGGTAAAATTATACAAATTTCCTTCATTTTAAATTTTATGTAAGTGTTTAAAGATTTTAGGTTTGGTTTTACTGATTTTAGAAAAAGTTTCTGATTATTTAACGTTTTAAATCTTTTATTAGAGGTTGTAATTATTGGATCAGCTAAAATATATGTTATGTAGTTATGGTCTTAACATATTTCCTTGTCGTACACAGTCTAGTCCTGAATCATTTAGAGCAGGGAGTCTTTGTATAGTTTTAAGTCCGGCCAGAAGATATTCATTTGTCCTGTAATAGTTGGGTGAGGGGAGCTTGAAGAAATGTTTAACAGATTTAGGGAATTGCACTTTAAAAATTCTTATAAAATCACACTATGGGGATTGTTTGAAGGGTGTGCCCAAATCAAATTTTGCGAATTAAAATCTTCACAAATTAAAATTCGTGCTGATCTGTATTGGAGTATTAAATTTCTGAGAGTTCCAAGAAATAAGCTTAGATCTTAACCTGGGGACAATACAAAGGAATTAATATTAAGGATGTGGTTTAAGAGTCTATTGTTATTGCACTTAAGACTTTATGAGAATAAATGCTTATTGGATTAATATTTGATATTATAGATATTATTGCTGCTCTGGGAGCTTCATCTGTTGAATGATATTTTCTCCAACATAAAGGTAATTCTCAAATTTGGTTTTGTAGTAGATATGGTTCCTGAAAGCAGGCGATGTCTTGTTCACTACCATTAAAATGATGTACAAATTGTATTATTGCTGGTCGACTTATTTGTAAATGAATTTGAAGAATACCAATTTCTGGAATGTGAATGTTGTTGATGAAAGATTTAAGATTAATTGGAGTGATAATTTTATTGATAGTTAAATTTTTTTAAGAAATTTTTTTATTGTTGCACAGCTTGGGTCATGGGTTGGGTGACTGGTAGAACAATTTTATCCATTTTTGTCTTCTTGATGGTAATTATTAGGATACACTGTTTTTCTTTGTCTTGATTTGTGGTGTGCTCTCCACTCTATCTTCCATAGAATGTGGAGTTTTCACAACCCCTGATGATGTGGTTCAGGTCCTGACAATTTTAGCAACATTTAATGGTGGAAAACTGATCTAGTCTAACTTCTAAAGCCAAGATAAATTGTTTTATTTTCTAATAGCTTGAAAACCAGGAATCGAGAAAATTTAAAGATTCAATTCCATCTATTCTGGTTACTTAGCGTTTACCTTGTCTGGATTATTTTAGATGGGGATGTTAATTTATTTATTTTAATATCTTCATTGATTGGTTCTGTTATATTTTTCTGTTATGGCTTCTGGTTAGTCAGTAGTTTAATATAGTTAAGTGGCAGGGCCCCGGTCTTTATCAACTGGTTATCGGGTTATGCCCCACCATCTTAGAGAGACTTCTGTAACATTAACAGGAGCCCACTTACGACCCAGCCTTGGATTTATTTAAAATAATAATCACATTGGTGGGGCTTGAAAGCCTACTGACAACCTAGAACAGTATGTGTCTGCATCACAGTTCAGTTACATGATTGAAACTAGATTTTATAAAATTTAGTGAAAGTATAATATTAAAAAAGTGAATATTAAAAAAAAGTAGAAATAATTACAGGAAAAGTGAATAAGGAGTTATATAATCTTAAATTAATAACAATTTACATGAATTGGACAATACATTAATATATCATATTACTTGAAATATTAAATTTAACTAATAAAATAACAATTTATTTAAACATTTGACTCAAATAACATATTAATTCATGATGTTATGGAGCACTAATAATTGATATAAAATATTCGTGTTCATTATTTCCTTTAAAATTTTGCATGAATTGATAAGGCATTAATGTTACATATTACTTGAAACATTAGTTTTAACAGTTAAAATAATTACACTATTATGAACATCATTAGATATATACAAATATTAAAAGAGGTAAATGGAAGCATTATTGTTCATCTGATGAATCTGATGATAAATAAAGTTCATCATCTTTCATTGTTGATAATGATATAGGGTCACAGGGAATAGTGTGAGTCCCTGTAATGTTAAGAATTTGAGTATTTGAGTTATTTTTTTCGTCTTAAACTGTCCTTTAGACAAAATTGCACAAATTGAAGGCCTATTTGACAATGGTACCTTTTTATGTGGAGGGACTTTGTAGATGGACATTTCGCTATGTAGTGATGGGCAGTTCCCAAATCACACCACATTTGCTGATGTTCGAATTGGATTTGTCAAATCTTGCGAAATATTCAGGGAAGGGTCCATGATTCGTTATTAGATAGTTAATAAAAGGGTTTAAGATGAGGAACTCTGTGGAGACTGCTGAAAGTAAATGATAGGTATACCTACCATTTTGCGAATTCTCCCATGTTCTTTGCCAACTTCTGATGGTTCTTCTATATAGGAGAAGTTTTAGGAAGGAGCTTGGTTTTGGCTTATTTATTACTGACACTTCCTCATTGGTAGCAGCTTCTTTTGCTTCTTTGTCCGCCAATTCATTCCCCCAATTGCCCACATGTGCTTTAATCTAGCTTACTTGGATTGTGCATGGTGTGTTTGTGTATAGACACTCCTGGATATCACGGATGATTCGTGTTTTGTGCACTGAGTTGAGCAATGATAGGAGAACAGATTGGCTGTCAGTTCATATTGTTGTTGACGCTAGTTTATTGGTAATTATGTGTTTTACCGCTTCTCTGACCGCTAATACCTCATCTTGAAACACAGAGTTATAATTATTTAGTTTAAATTGTTGGGAGAAAAATTTTTTGGTCTTTTTGTGTAACCACGAAATCTGCTCCTATTGCCTCGCCATGTCTTGATCTATTATATAGATTTATTGCTGTTGGTATAAACTTTGGAGGTTTGCATAAGCTTAGTAATTCTTCAGGAAGGTGGTCAGTTGGTTGTTAGACCACAGTGGACGGCGATACAAGAAACAACACGTCCAGGCTCAAAGTCAAAAAGTGTACTGATGGCATCTTGAGGAATAGCTCCCCATTTTCTAACAACCTTTTATCAAAGTGCATTTTATGAAAGACGCAATGACAGAGTCTGCAAATGGAATCAATTTATATTCCGAAGTGTTGGATTGAGGAGATATCTGGTGATCGTGATGGCCATCAAAGCAACTGTACAACTTGTAGTTCATATTGTCTGATGCACGCAATGTTTCGTCAGATGTTATCCAACTGATAAAGGGCATTAAGAACACCCTGAAGGTAGGGAAGTGTCACTGGCCGCAGCAAATCATCTACGTAACGTTGGGCTGTTATATTTCCATGAATAAGAACCAGAGGTGACTTGGAATGGTACACAATTTTCCCAAAACCATCGTGCCACCTTGTCGCATGGTGGGTCGTTCTACAATTGCAGCAGGATTAGACTTGTCTCCACGTCGAAGCCACACTTGTACGCTGAGATTATCACTGAAGAAACAGAAGTGTGGCTCTTTTGAAGACGATCTGTGCCATTCACTCAAATCAGGCACCATTCCAGATGTTGGTTTCTATGCTGTAGGTTCAATAACAGTCTTCTTAACGGACACCATGAGCACAAGCTACTAACAACCAGTCAATGGCAAATGGTTCTACTTATGGGAGCACTATATGTAGAACCATTTGCCATAAGTAGAATGTCTTGCATATGCTGCAGAATTTTGGTAGGCGTAATTTGCGGAACCGCAACCACCTCCAGTTCGAAGAGTTGATACACGCGTGCTGGCGTCCCTCTAGCTGTACCCCACCCCGCAAACGTTCTAAGATTCCTTGTTCAACCATCTTCGGCACAGCCGGTGCTCTGTGGACATGTCTAGGTATTTGTTTACTGTAAAGACCTCCCTAGACCTGTAGTTGCGATTTACTGTAAAGACAACCTTTACCTTCTCAGTTCAATCTCCATACACTTAGTAAGCTCGTCTGTTTGCTGAAAATGACTCTGTTGATGATGGCCTGGCATTTTCTGCAATAACAGATGTCCTTAGCAATAAAAACAAACTTTCAAAGGTTATTTTCAAAGCAGTAATAACAGTACGAAAATAGCACACTCTGCTGGTTCCTCACCTTATATCTTATCCAACGCGCGCAGGAGAGCTTCACATTTCACATCATTTGAATAACTCAGTAATGTGTGTCTACCCTGAAATTGCCATATTTTGTCTACTCTTTCTTGGTGTTGCATTTTCATTGTCGGGCAGAATAAAATAAATCTTGCACTTTAAAAAAATAAAAAGAAAGAATATGGGACTTTATGAAGACAGCTTAACAAAAGAGAATAAAGCCTCTTTCTAATAATACAAACAAAATGTTATGGCGCAAAAATCCCTTATCCTATTGATCAGTATATGAGCGTCCCATTTCGTTTAAAGTTTATATAATTCAATTTCTGTATTTCATAAAATTGTGAAATAGCAAAACTAATTAGTTTATTATGTAACTTTTGATTAAGAATGAATCAATGGCAATATTTGGTAATATTCTAAAAGAGAATGATTCATTAATGAACTCATTTATAAAATCTCTCCAAACTGTACCTTTGTAAAAGTATGGGGATATATCGCGAACTTAAAAGAGACACCGAAATTTGCGGATCATGGTTGCTAGTTGCCCCATTCAGAAGAACTATGATCTAACCATTGACTTTTCCATTGCCATACATCCAAGGAATTAGTAACAAAGCAAGTATTATCAGTATTATAGATACAAAGCAAATATAATATTTGCTTTGTATCTACTTTCCTGGAAAGCAGTTGTTGTTGCACCAGCATACTTCCCTATACCTAACCTTGAGTTAGACTCTACCAGTTTGATAGAACTAACCGGGTGGAGCTTTCATGATTTTGAATCAAGGACCAAGCAGAAAGCTTCCATTGCTTGGCCTGCAATTCCCAAAGGTGTCATTTAACTTGGAGGACATTGAGATCACTCCCAGTTTTAAAATGCCTCAGCTTTCTTTCGCGAGAACGACGAATCTTCTATTAAGCCGGAATTCAAACTCCCTACCTTCCGATAGTGAAAATGAAGCCCTAACTAACCAGGGCCCCCACGGCTTCTTAGATGTAATTTGCAAGCATTTCGTAATATTTTCATTTCTGTTAAAATAGTAAAACTCAATTTCTTGTGCATTCAACCGAAAGAAAATATTGTCAGTATGCATTTAAAAATTAGAACTATGATATCTGTGATTGATTAATATAATAATATAATTTATGCTTTATCTGACCTAAAAGCTAAGGATCCTGATTCTTCATATTTTTTAATCATGGCTTTAGTGGTATTTATTAATAAAGAATATTTGAATTGTTCCCGCTTCGAAAAGCATTAGAAATTGTTTTTGCATTAGACTCGAAAAAATTAAACAGTTTGAAATGAAATGAACCTGCAATAATTTTTTTTCTAATACCCGGCCGCAAGGAATATTTTACCTTTCGGCATTTCCAAGAGCATAATTGAGGCATCTTATCTAGAAGAACATCCAGTTAGTACCTATAGTAAAATTAAACGCAATTTCGAAATCAGCTGAGGCTTAGAGTCCCTTAAAAGTTTTGCTTATCTTTATAAGCAAAATTTCGCAGGATTAGAAATGAAAGTACCATATTTTCGTCAGTCGATGATACTTTTTAATCAAATGTTTTCAAAGCTTCATTTTCAATTTATTTCGTCACATGACACCTTACTAAATGTGATAGATTTTCAGCATATAGCTTAATCTATAGAAGACAATGGACAGCCTCAGTTTAATATGAAATGCCCTGCATGTGTACACACACATACACATACTGTTCAGACAGAGAAAAAGTGAAAAAGTATTAAGTTCTCTTGAACTACGTCATAGTACATAGTGGCCACGACCCATTTAATGTGCTCTAGCAATACAACTTTCCTTTTCTGGGAAGAAAGGCAGCATTTTTCGGACTACTTTATTTACCATAGAATAAAATATTGGCGTCTCTTTTAGCTTTCGCGTGAAATTTTTAAGTCACTGTTCCGAAAAGTCCCACTTTGCTATAGTAATTTCTGATATTACTTTGTCATATTAATGATGTGTTAGACATTAAATTCATTTCATATAAATTTTTGCTCGTTTTTTAATCATATGACTCATTTTATAACGAGATTTATATAAATAACTGAGTCATCCCTTTTTCAAAAAAGGAGGGTAATTTAATAAGAAATTTGTACAATGCAATTTCGTAGTGATGGGAGAAACAGTTTGTGATTTGCGGAATTCCTTTTCTCATGTCATGAAATTTAGTTTTATTCTGTCCTTTGATTGAATAAGGATACTAAATATAAAATTAAGGGAGAGATACCTTTTAACATAAAAAAACTTATTTATTAACCACACTTTACAGAAATATCTTTATTTAAAAAAAAAAAAATTACAAATTTTGATTATTTTCTTAAACATGCCCAAAGGGCAAAATTTCTTTATTTATTGAAAAATATTTCAAACTTCAGCGCAGATTTTCTTGGTTTACAATAATTTTCAAAAATCAGAAAAAACATTTATTATATATATTTTTAAGTCTCTAATTTTTAAATTCCTTTTGAATAATTTTTTTATGAAATAATCCTAGGATGCAATTGTTCATAGCTTTCTTGGTTTAATTTTGTATCGTCAATTATTTTGAACTTTATTTGAAAATGAATAATATTCTTTAAATATTATACCATTAATAGGCAAAAGATACCAGTATATATGAAGATAGATATTATTATAGTTTTGTATACATAACTATGATAGTATTGCAACATCTAACAAAGTTCCTTTGCTCTCGCTACCTAAAAAATCAATTAAATCGAAAAAATTCTAAATTTAATTTTTTTATTATTTTGACTTTATGTACCTTAGTTTACATTGCCAAAGTTATATTTTCAAAGCATAAAAAGTTTCTATAGGGGATAAAAATTAAAATTTCGCTTTATGGATTAGATATTTTCCATATTCATCGAAGTTTTCTTCTATTGCTTCTTTTCATAATCCATTTAAAACTTGTGTTTCATTGAACTTTTTTGATTGAGCTAGATTACTGAAGTTGCTTTTAATTTGAAATAATATTGATATTTATCCTGCTTGTTGTATTTTGATGTGTACATCATTTTCCTTCCTAATGCATTTTAGTTTGAATTAAAATTTGTTTTCTCTTTACAATTACTGTTCTCCCGCATTGTAAGCGATGGAAGAAGCTTCCTTTAAAAATGTGTTATCAAGCATATTCTATGACTGAGTTATCACATTCATTTGCTTTTGATTTTAGTTATAATATTATTTTTTGCTTAAGCAATTATTATCATTATTAATTAAACGTACAACTTTACATCAACAGGTGAGATAACTTTACGTCTACAGGAGACTGTTCAACCTAGTGAAGTCTTTCAAATGGTAAAAGGCGTGTCGGTATAATAAGGAGATCTAGATATATCTAGAACAGTTTTATATCAATCAATTGGAATTTAATATTCTAAATACTAAATAATATTATATTTCAAATTGCTTAATAATGTGGAATACACATGTGTTTTAAATACACATTGTTAAAAACAGTAATTTTTCTAGCTATGTTTATAAAAATACAAAAATTAATTTTTCTGGACGTTTTATACAAATTTCAATCATAATGATATACTTAGAGACAAATTTCAGTCATAATGATATAGTCATGCATTTGTCTCAGTTTATGATTAATTTTTGTATTTTTATAAGCATAGCTAGAAAAATTACTGTTTTTAACAATGTGTTTTAAATACACATTGTTAAAAACAGTAATTTTTCTAGCTATGCTTATAAAAATTAATTTTTCTGGACGTTGTATACAAATTTCAATCATAATGATATACTTAGAGACAAATTTCAGTCATAATGATATAGTCATGCATTTGTCTCAGTTTATGATTATTACTTGCAATTTGTAGATGTAATTCTGACTAAACTTTCTCGTTTAATAGTGTCATTTTTGATTTGATACCTGTCAATATTTTGGAGGTATCAACGAAATACAGATTCTTAAAAATATTCAATAGTTAAATTCAATAGCTTTATCCCCCATTCATTTTTATTTTTTAAAATTTAAACTGTAATTTTTATATATATTTGTTATACCCTCAGGGGCTTACACCTCTGTGGGCAAGCGATCCCGAGGTGTCTGAGCAATTTATACTTTTGGTTTATACAGGCTGGGTGTGAGCTGACAACTACATCCTACAAAACCCTTTGGTCTCGAGGTCTAAAGAACATGAAACCAGACTGATCTATTGTAAACGATTTAATAAATGATTTAAGGACTAGAAATTTGGATACTAGAGTGTTTCATCACTTTATATGTAAGGCTCTGTAAGCCCTTGTTGAGCAAATGAACTTTCACAATATTGTTTTAATTGCAATTCAAGAAATACGATGGATAGGTGAGGAGATCTTGGAAACTATAGTGCATTTTAAAGCTGGGATCCTAAGAATTATATATTTGGTAGAGGATTTATTGTTAATACAATTTATTTTAGATTTTAAACCAATTATATCAAAATTATGTAGATTAAGAATTAAAAGCTTGTCCGACAATTATAGTGTGATTTGTGGGATTGCGCCAACCGACCAGTAGAAGGTTTATTTTGTAGTGACCTGAATAAACTCTTATATGAACGAAGTGATATTAAACTTATTTTGAGTGATTTTAATAGAAAAGTAAAAAAATATGGTTTTTAAACTTTCCGTTGGAAATCACAGCCTGTATTCAAGCACCAGTGATAATGGTATTAGACTTATAGATTTCACAGTTATATGATCATTTGAAGTACATGTTTCCTCACAAAGATATGCAGAGTACAACTTGAAAATCCTCTGATAATCACATCGACCATATTTTAATTGATGCCAGGCATTTCCTTAACTTTTTGAATGTCAGGACTTTTTCACACACCAATGTTGATTCTTATCATTACCTTGATGGGACTAGATTGCATGCAAAAATATCTAATTTAAAAAAAATACTAAAAGAAATGTGACCCTAAATTTAACTATTGTAAATTACGGGATTCTTATCATTACCTTGATGGGACTAGATAGCATGCAAAAATATCTAATTTAAAAAAATACTAAAAGAAATGTGACCCTAAATTTAACTATTGTAAATTACGGGATGAGAAAATTAAAAATCTATTTGGTGAAAAACTAAATTGTAAAGTTCAAACTATTGATTTTGGTGCATTGACTAATGAAGAAGATAAATCAATTTTCATAAAAAAGATTTTTAATAGTGTTGGTGAAATTTTGGATTCTGCTAAAAGGACCAATAAAAAAGATTGGTTTGATGAAGAATGTAAATATGTAAGTGAAACAAAAAGAAAGAATATCGGGATATGCATAGTACAGATTAACTAAGGGATTAATTGATAATTACAAGACGACTTGAAAAGCAAATCCACAAAAAGAGAAAACGACTGTTTCTTGATGATATACTCAAAGAGCATCTAAGAGGAAGCAATGAAAGCAGAGCTTTCTTTAACCTTTTGAACTACATTTAATAGACACTACATACAGGTCAGCATAGCAGTAGTTGGAAAGTTTTTTCTCATCATGTCTTCTCTTCAAGATCTTGGGACTTGTCCCGATTATTCACAAACACTTATTCTGATAAAAAGAAGTAAATGTTCATGGAAAATCCCTCATGTTCTCTTGTTTAACACTAATTGAAATCAAATCCGAGCTCATTAATTCTGAAGAGTAAGGTCTTAACAATGGGCTGTGGCGAGAGATTGTAGTTTTCGTCACAACACGAGTTCTTCACCACTTTCAACAACTCATATTAACATACCTTTGAATTTTGTGGGTGAAACACAGTCGTTTGTATTTTCCTTGCCAATTTTATGTCACTTCAAAGAAAAAAATGAATTTTTTTATACTTTCAAAAAAAGCTACAACGTTGTTTACACTCATGCATTGAGTTAACTGCTGTGTGCGTGATAATTATTGCTCCGCTATATAGAAATGAATTTCTTTCCAACAGATAATTTACTTTTTATTAGAAATTCGATAGTAAAGAGGAAATAAAATATTATATGAGTATTATACTGATTATACTAAATGACATTTAGGACTTTTCTAGTTGAATATTTTCATTAAACTGCAGCGTATAATAAGCACAGAGATAAAATAATTTCCAAATCAAGATTTCACGTACTGGCTTTAGATATGTTAGGTAAAATAATGAAAATAAATTGTAAAATTCATGACTTTATGAAGTATATTATCATGCTATTATATATATATATATATGTATATATATATATATATATATATATATATATATATATATATATATATATATATATATATATATATATATATATATATATATATATATATATATATATATATATATATATATTACTGAATACCATTACTGTATCATTGGCTTCATCCAAAATATTTTCGGTAAATAAATGGTCGTAAGTAGTCAAAGTAATCATTTGAATTATCAATTGAAAAAGATTACAGCAAGAGCAATTTGATTTTGGGCTCACTATGGTAAAATGGTAGTACGAAGTTCTTCAGAACAAAAGAACTCGGACCACTGCTGAACCACGGCCAACTAGACACACAAGGCCGTGTAAGCTTGATTGTCACGTGACATGACGTCACATTGGTCGTCCTAGGGAGAAACGATCGAAGCTGTGGAAAACATTGTTGTCATTTATGGCGTGTGTTCGAAGTTTAAGCAATTTAAAATGCCTGATCGTTGTTGTGTTCCTTATTGCAAGTCAAATTATGATGGTACTGCCTCATAATTTGACTTGCAATTTCTTAAAGATGAAGCGAAGAAAATTTTGTGGTTAAAAAAAATTCCCCGAAGAGATTTTTCCCTTAGCAAACAAAGTGTTGTTGGTGAAAAGCATTCCGCTGATGATCAAGTTATCAGATTTGATTATTTACCACAAAATGGAGAGGACATTAAAAAACCCCGAGATCATCCTAAATTGAAGGATGGAGCCGTTTCTTCAATATTTCCTGGCTGTCCAACATATCTCACACAAAAAAGTGTGGTTAAAAGAATAAGCAGAAATGAAAAATTACATGTTCTATCTGAAAAAGTTTTATCAGATTTTATGACTGCTGATAAAATTAATTCTTTTGAAGAATTAACGAAAATACCGGAAAAAGTTTCTCTTCCGGATAATATTGTAGTACACAAAACTGAAGCTCATGTTTTATTTATGAATTTTCAATCTGTTCCCAATCTTTTAAAAAGCATTAAAATAAACATTGATTTTTCAATTTCAGTTTTTGTTGAAGGTGTTGCTCAAGAAATAACAAAGTTTAATCATCTTTTGAGTGATGGTAAATTGGTGTTATGGAGCCAATTAGAAAATGTTATACGAATGACAAATTCACTTCCCATATCTAATGAAAAAAGTTATGAAAGAGCTTTGAAAGCATGGAAAAATTATATGCAAGAAGATAATTCAGAAGATTATGACAGAAGAAATTTTATATTTGAGCAAATGACGCTGTGTTCTAAAGTAAAATCTGCGAGGAGATACAGTTCTAATATTTATGAATTTTCTGCTTACTTGTATATTATTTCACCTTCTAGTTATCGAGGTATTTTAAACTCTGATATTTTAGCTCTCCCTAATACTGATATGTTAAAGAAAGTTCTCAATGTTGGAAGCTTAAATTCCTCTTGTAACAATGAAGAAAACATTGATTATATAACACAAAAATGCAAAAAGCTGAAAGATGATGAGAAATTAGTGAACTTGCTAATTGATGAGATTCACATTAAGCAAAAATTAACTTACAAAGGTAATCAAATAACAGGTTTTGCTGAAAATTGTGAATCTCTTGCACAAGCTAATTCCATTCAGTCATTTATGATCTCATCTTGTTTTTCATCATATAAAAAAGAAGTTGTTTCTTTAGTGCCTGTATTGTCGATGACAGCTGAAGATTTGTTTAATTTGACAAGAAGAACTTTGAATATACTTCACAAATCAGGATTTGAAGTTTTATCTGTTATTTCCGATAATTCTGTTAATAGACACATGTTTCAATTGATGTGTGATGGCCCTCTCTCTTGTAATGCAGTAAAAAATCCAATTACAGGTAAAAATTTATATCTTGTTTTTGATGCTGTACATATCTTGAAGTGCATCAGAAATGATTGGATTTCTCAACTTGACTCAGAAAAGACTTTCACCTGTCCAAATGTTGAAGGAATAGGGAATGCCATTTATCCTTCCTTTGGACTGTTGAGACAGGCTTTTGCATTTGAAAAAAGTTCTGTTGTTAAATATGCTTTTAAATTAAATGTCAAATCTTTATATCCAACAAATATTGAATGACAGAATGTATTGGCAGCTGTAAATATTTTTCATGAAAATAATCCAGTTGCCTTGCAATGTTTGGAAAAATATCATCCAAAAAATATATATAATGTCAAGGATACAGTATCTTTTTTGGTCCATATTAAAAGGTGGTGGGATATAATGAATGTCTCATGAGCATAAAGCAAAGTTCTCATGAAATATTGATTCATTGCCTTTTTCATTAACTACTGAAAATGTGACATTTTTAAAATCTTTTGCTGCATGGGCAAAATCTTGGTTGAATATGAAACAATCTTCTCGAAATGGTTGTTTGAGTAAGGAAACTTTTACTGCTCTCATCCACACAAGTGAAGTTATAATTAACATTGCTATGACCTTGCTTTCAGATGGAGTAAAATATGTCTTGACTTCGAAGTTTCACACTGATGCTTTGGAGTTCAGATTTTCAGATTATCGACAAATGTCTGGCTGTAATTATCATGTGTTCTTGCAACAAGTGTTGGAATCAGAAAGAAAATTAAGAATAAAATCTGTTCTAACTTTGCATTCAGAAAGATATGGGGACATTCCCGTTAGACTGTTTATCAATGATGTGTGCCAACCTAATAGAAATGATATCAGTCTCGACCTGTTTGCAGATATTATTAAAATGTATGTTTAAATAATTACTCAAAATTTGAAACATAAAAATGTTTTCGATAAAAATGTAATGAAAATTAACAAGTCTAACAATAAGAATATGAATTGTTCTGATAGGAAATTTAAAAAATAAAACATAAACAATTTATAATGCTATATAAAAAAATTTTATAAACATTGATAATTTTAATGACTTTTTATATACATTAAGAAAGCTTTAAATGCATAATTTTTATTTATGGATTTATACAAAAATAGTGTTATGTTTTTCAAGGTGTATTTACTTTTATACATTTATTTCATCTAATATATTATCTTAATTTGATAAAAGTGAGTTTGTTGTTTTTAAATGATCATTTTCTTGCGGGTATTCTTAAAACTTAATGTTTTTCCATCATAAGCTGTTTTACATCACTATGCAAAACTTATTTGGATGGAAATTTGTCATTGGTGATACGTATAATGATAAGTTAAAAACTATCATTTCCGTTAAAAAATATCCAATGTAGAACTGAAAGATAAGGCAAACTCAAAAGCTATATTTTATTTGTAATATGGTTTTCTAATCAAGAGTCAATGATTGAAAAAAATGCTTCTTTTTATATTTTTTGAAAATTTGTATAAACTATGTTTATATTTGATAATTAAATAAAATTTCATTAAAAATTTTTTTGCTGTTAGTATTTTTATTTGAAAAAATTGTTTTATTCAAGTTTATTGTTTAAAGCATTATGATAAAAGTACTCCAAAACAGGCATTAACAGTATTGACTTTTATTTGTGCAGAAGCCCCTATAAAAGTTACATTTGTATTAATTAATATTTCAATGATTAGGTATCTGTAATTTATTTTAGTAGTATTTGCACATTGTAGTGTTTCATATGTATAAAGTAAATAAAGTGAGTCTTGGATTGAAAAATTATTTAATATATCAGAAAAATGTTTACTTTTAAAAATTCATAAAGGCAGAAACTTTTGAATCTTATGATATATGAAAATTTAAGAATTTCACGTTTACAAGATATTTAAACATGAATTTTTAATGGTTAAGAAAAAATATATAGCTATTATTTTGGATTATGCATTATAAATATATTTCACATATATTTTTATGTTAATTTTTGAAAAGTTCATTTCATAGCTCAGAAATTTGCACTGTTTAAATAACATTCAACAATAGCTACATTAAATTATATTATTTGTAAGTTAATGTGCTTAAAAGTATAATGTGCAGATGTTTGGATAAATTTAAACTTAATGGCTTAGAATTAGCAAACTTCAAATAACAATATTAAAATTTATAGTTTCTTTTATGACACAGTAAGAAAAATAATTTTATATTTACCATATTGCATATAATTACTTTTTGCTTAAAATGTACACACGACAAGAAATGTTACATGTATACAAGAAAATAATTTTAGCTAAATATCTGAATTATTAATGTGTTTCTGTAATAATAAGTACATTATTAAAATAAAAAGAAACTCCTTTTTGGTTTTTTAATCAAAACTGGATGCATAGTTTTGATTCCACCATGTTTATGATTTTTAAAGGAACAAAAAGTTGTTTTAGAAAATATTATATTACAATTCAAAAAATAACGGAGTGAGAATTTTGATAATTTTTTATTAATTTGTTTATTTTACAATTCTTTACTCAAAGTAAGGTAATTATTTTAAAATATCGATTGACATCAATTTAGATGTCAAATGAAATTTTCTTCCTTTTTTTAATTTCCCTTAGTTTATTTTTATCATAATATTAATAATTTTTATGCTTCATGTTTTGTACCAAAGATAGTGGAATATATGTATTTGATTCATCAACTTGCAGAATATGAACTGGAATGAAATCAAAGAAAACATTTCACTCAAAAATACATTTAAAGAAGTAGTGAAATTTTATTTTGTATCACATTACCTTCTATATACTTCTGATACTATTACTAATAAAATATAAAGGATACAATAGGTTAAATTCTTAAAGTATTCACACAAATTATTTTTAAGAGTATATAAATTAAAAATTTCAATTGAAATAATAAAAAAAAACTCTTATAGAATTATTATATTTTAGGTTATGGATTTATATTATGAATAAAATAATTCCAAACACTTAAATGAGTACATGTTGTGTATGAAAGATAGTTGAATCTGTGTATTTAATTTATCAACTTACTAAAAGAGGAAAGAGTAAAGAAAAAATTTCACTCAAAAATACACTTAAAGAATTAGTGAAATTATTTTGCAGTATTACTTTCTTTATATTTCTGATATTAATTCAAGTGAAATATAAATGACAGAATTAATTAGATTATAAAAATTGAGAGAAAATTGTTTTTTAAGTGTTTATAAATTTTGGATTTTAAATAAAATGATAAACAGATTATATTTCAGATTTTATTCATTTTTCAAATACTTTCAAATTTTAGACTTATACTTTGAATAAATGAGCTTTAAAAAAATATAATAAATATTAAATTCAAAATTTTTATTGCAAATAATTTAACCATCTAACTTTGAATGATAATTCTAAATTAACGGGCTATAAGCAAACTATTCTCGGTTTCACTTCCAACGAAACCTTTTGGGAGGAAGGACGGTCTCTGTGACGTCACGAAAAGCTTACTCGACCTTGTGTGTCTAGGTGGCCGTGGCTGAACAATGGGAGGAAAATATTACGCTTCTGCATGTTCAGGGGGGTACTTGTTAATTTTCTTACCCAAGATCCGTCGCATTCATTAAAGGTGGTTAAGACACGTTAATTAGATCCTGGTTGCAATCTCCTCCATGTGAAATAATACTTTTGGTGGTGACAAGCTAAGTCTGGGCTTCTTCTGCTTGGACCCTGATTCCAAACTACAAAGACCCAATCAATTTTGGGATCACACTGACACGTCCATTGGATACCCGACAATATAAAGGTGTCTTCCCTTCCACCCCTTGTAGTGCTAAAAGGTGAAAATCCTAGCACAAGCATTGGAAAAATAAAAGTGTTACAAAATCAAGTTTAATTAATTTAATTTAGTTCATTTAAAACTGTCAAAATTTTAAAAATCCTGGCCTGTTCCTTAAAAATTAGATTTCTTAAAATTTTAATAGATATTTTTATTCTGATGTGTGTTTTAATGTGTTAAACTAAATTTGAATTTCATTATTTTATCCCTGTCGTCAGTAAAATTAGTTTCTAACTCAATATTAATAAAGATATTAAGAAATCATTCTCCCTATATTATATAAATAAAAGTCACTGTTAACCATTAAAATTGCTAAACCAAGAAAATAACTTACCAAATGCGAGAAACTTACAAGACAAAAAGAAATGATGCGATACGCAATGATTACTTTTACAACAAATTAATGTAAAATAGGTGACGGTGGTCGGCGCGTAATGATCTTTAAATGAAATTGTTGTTGTTGTGCACCAGCATACTTCCCTGTACCCAGCCTTGAAATGGACTTTACCAGTTGGATAGAAGCAGCATGATGGAGTCTTCGTGATTTTGAAGCAGGGAGAAAGCAGAAAATTCTCACGACTTGACCTGCCACCAGATGCGTCACCTCACATGAAGGACATTGCGGCTAGTTTTAGTGTGCCCCGGCCACCTTTAGCGAAAACAACGGGACCTCGGTTAGCCTGGGATTCAATCTCACTTCCTTCCGAAAGTGAGAATGACTGCCTCATTAACTAGACCTCGTAGCCTCAACTTCGGGATGGAATATAAAATTATATAGGATAACAATGGTACAAAAAGACATAGGATTATGCAATTACAAGAATATGTAAGATCACAAAGGTGCAAAAATACGTAGAATTACACACTTACAGGAATATACAGAATTACAAATGTATGAAATACAAAGGATTACAATTAATGACTTTAAAAAGAACAACACACTGAAAAAAAATGAATTTGAAGAGGGGTTCATAAATCAAGAACGGTCTGTTGAAAAGAGTACCTATACACAAGTTGCCTTTGAGTATTGTTGATTGATGAAAACTTGTTGCAATACTCCTCGTATGAATGAGAAATGCTTATTACGTTCCAGGTTTTAATAAAGGTTGAATCACTCACCGTGTCTTAGTGATAGAATAGCGCTCTTAGAAGAATGAGGCCCCAAGCTCGGCCCCAACTACTGCTGAACTCGTGTTGAAATTTCATGGACAGTAGTCCCTCTATCTCTGTAGGGGAGTATCTGTACCAGACCTCTAATCTCTGTCTGACTCAATTCCCAGGAGTCATTATTTTGCCAGATATTTGTTCTAGGTATTGATTTCTCAAGATGCATGCATTCAAATTTCTTGAAATAACTAGCTGTTTTCACTATAATATATTTGTCCAATAAATATCAGATGTTACTTGTAATTTTTAACTAGAAGTTTTAAAGATTAGTACTGTATTGTATGAGAATATTAACTTATGCTATCCAAACGTTGCCAAATTGGATTCAGTAGGCCAGCATGCGTTGTATTTCACACTCGTTCATGAATCAGTAACCAAACAGGACAGACTAGTAGTTCACCAAATCAATCAGTACAATTCAATGGGTTAAGAATAAATCTTGGATATTAAGTGCTATTGACTTGCACTAGTGCCTATTCACCAAGAAAAGATCATATCTTTTGGTTAAATGTGGGTGTAATGAAATTTAGATGACAAGGAAGAAAATAACTTACAAGAACTTATTTACAGTAAAAGATGATATGGTATTCCTTATCCTTAGTGCGCATTATATGACTTCAATTGCGCACTAAGGATTTGAGAGTAACATTCAGTACCGAACTAAGTCATTATTTTGTTTGAAAGACTAACATGGGGTTGCAAGAAAAAGTAAAAAACTTCTCTTTCTGGTATTTCTCACACTCTAATCATGGCACAGAGTACCAGGTGATTCGTTCAAAAACAGTAAGTCATGAGATGTGTCTAATTTTCCTCGTTTATTGCACAACTATACATATATACTAGTTCCAGCAGTTTTGCTTGAAATTTATCGAAATTATGGAAACCTTCCAGAAATTTCTGCGTGATGCACTCGATTTACATTGGTTCGCGCGGATTCCAATTTTTTTACTACAAATAATAATTGATTTAATATAGATGCAAAAAAGTGCTTTTTCAGCATCACAAAATGTTGCAAACATCGGATTCTTACTCCCTCATAAAGCCTCTAAATCGAAATTTCTGTGACTCTTGTTTTGTCAGGCTCGCCACGATAACTGACTTCTTGGAAGAATAATTCACTATTTTTAACAATTCTTTTTTATTCGACTTACAAACAGGCTTTTATGATGCTTGTTTTTTTAAAGTATACAAGAAATCTGTGTACAAAATATTCCAAAAATATTAAGTTCTTTAAAATAGCACTCTTTCCTCGTTTAATATGTAGTTTGTTGGTGGTGCAGTAATCACCGATGATATGCTGAAATGCAATCAATTGCATGTTCCATTATAGTATATGCATGGTACAAATTTCATGCAGTTTAGGGTATACCACCCTAATATTTCGTTTCATGTGGCAAAAAATGTATATTGATAATCTGACATTATTTGAAACCTTAACAATTCAGAAAAAAAATTATTTTCCTAATGGATAAAATTAATTATAAATACTGCATAAAGGAAATACAGAGCTCTATGAAAAATAATTTTCTCTATTGAAATAAGTAAAAAATGTTGCCTTTTGATTAAATTATTGCATGCATAAATGATAAAATTCATCCATTTTTTATTAGTTAATCGATTAATTAAGTAATAAAAATAATAAAGTAACAAAAATTGCTAGAAAAAGTAGTATAAAGTTTCGTATTAGTTTACTTTTATTTATTTCCTCCAATCAACTCACAAGCATCCATAAAAACCACAGGTTAAGAGTCCTTTGTTAATAAACATAAATATTATTCATTTCAGTTATAAATAAAATCGGTGTAAGAACACACAAATTTTTTCGTTTTCTAAATTCCTTCCTTTATAACTTTAATTAAGTTTGTTTAGGGGGAAATAAAATTTTGCCTCTAAAATACTAATTTTTCAACATCTGGAATACTTTACTGCTGTTTAACATTAAATTTTTTATTCTAAGATGACTTGAAATAAAAACCAAGAAAAATCAGTAATCATCTTATTATAAACTAGTGATCAAAACTGCATATCTTGCAGCGATTCTTAAAAAAATTGTTCAGGCCACTTTCGAATGTGTGTGTGTGATGGATGAGATATTTATACTTTCTGAATACATATCTATAGAAATAAGGGACTGTATTTACTCTTCTCTAAACTGCGTAATAAAGTTTAGGAAATGAAATATTAATCCTAGTTCTATAAAAATATTTTTTCACGAAAACACCTCCCTTTTTTAGTTTATACACCAGAGAAAATAAGGGTTATTGTTACTTTATGATTGTCCTTTCTGACAACACAATTCCGGAACTAAGGCAATTTGTTCGTATAAAGTGAGCAACATAAATATTTACATTTAAAGAAATTAAAGTACGTAATAAATAATTATTATAAATAATTATTTCACTTTTGAACTAAGAAAATAAAAGGAATTATGTAACAAAAGAATTATT
Organism: Latrodectus elegans; assembly: GCA_030067965.1. NCBI lineage: Eukaryota > Metazoa > Arthropoda > Arachnida > Araneae > Theridiidae > Latrodectus > Latrodectus elegans. Next base: position 111,087,850 of record CM057809.1, read on the forward strand.
TTCTTATTATCCGAAAAATATTGTAACTCAAATCAAATCCTCATCTTTTATTCTAAGTATAAATATTTTAGAGAGCTCTGACACTTTCAAAAGTTTTTAGAAATATAAAATGTGTTTAATACTATATATGGGACAGTTTGTTGTACGTATTTTGTTAATTATGTTTCTTATATGTATACTAGTATAAATTTAGTTCAAGATTCAGTCACTAGATATCTTATTCTAAAACCTATTGATTTTCTATCGATTTGGCAATTGAAATTTGCACACTAGTTGACAAAATATTGTCATTAACATGGTGATTGCATCAATGGTTAAAAATGAAAAGTTAAAATTTACCTGGTTGAACGTAATATAAAAAACTCCACTACTTTTTTTTTTTATCTTGATACTATTAAAAGATTGAAAGTAAAATAAAGCTTTAAAATTGCTCAGCTCATCCTTCTCCCCCCCCCCCTAAAAAAAGAAAATTTTTCTATTAAACTTTCAGAATTCAATAAGCTTGTGACTGAAATTTCTCTAGAAGTCTATCTATGGGTATTTTATCTGTACCTGCAATAAAAATATTTAGAAATTTCTCATTTCATGGCTAGAGTAGAGCATATTGCATGCTACAAATGTTTTTAATAATGGAAAATATTTAAAAAAAAATTTAAATCATCTTTGGCGATATAAACTAACCATTAAACGGATGTTTTTTCTTGTCTATTCCACATTTTGTTTTTTCTTCTATTTTATTGCCAACGTATTAATTTCTGAAATCCATGGAAAACGCCTTCTGAAACCAATGCTTTAGTCCTTATATGCGAAATCGTTTTATTAACAATATGAGCTTCCGCAGTATTTGTAACTTTGATTGCAAGGAGTTGAAGCCACTATTCAATATGGGTGTCATTCCAAATCAATTCGGCATTTGGCTAAAAGCGATTTGAAATGAATTCCGGAATCATGGTTTCGGATACTAGAAACAATGTTTTACGCATAAAATGTTCATCAGATCAAAAATAAAAAAGAGTATTAGAGAAGCTTTAACGAATATCGAGAGAACGTGAAATGATAAAAGAGATGGTGGTGCGCCAGAGAGCCAGGCAAGAAAACTTGAATTAATCAAAGACACATATTAGAAAAGATAACATTTCAGGAAATTTTAGAAGCTAAAGATTCAAAACTTCGAAAATTAATTATTTAGAACAACAGGTAATTTTCCTGATTTTGAAAATTTTTACAAATAGAAATAAAATTATAGTTTATAAATATTTCTTTATCATTGGTAAAAATCATGGATGAATTTTCTCTTATCGCCGAAGACATTGAAAGATTCCATGGTGAACTTCACCTTATTTGCTACCGTTCTAAGAATGTGATTTGACGGGAGGCAGCAAATTCATCAATAAATCGGATTTATGACGTCGTCTCTATACAATGCCATAACTAATTATGTGTGTGAGGTAGCTGAAACGTTATCTGACGTCATTGATATTTTAAACAAATGAAAATTGTAATAAAGTGATTTAGCCATGATCTCAACTGGAACGAAAGGAACAACCACTTTATGGTTAAAAATATCCTTTTGTATGAAGCAAAAAGTAATAATGCAAGAAAAAATTATAAATATCAGATATTGTTTTTAATTTTTTCCTACCATAAAAAATGTTGACTTTGATCATTATAAATAAATCCATTTTACAAAAATTTAATTGAATAGCAGTAAAAATAGGATATTTTAACTCAAATTTCACGTTATATGTGGTATGAAGAGCACACACTAGGATATATTGTTTCTTGAATTCTCGCGCGACTATTAGTATCTCCCAACACTATGAGAGTCTGTTAAGTCTTTTGGCTAGATTGGTATTTTTACACTAATCATAAAAGCACTGCAAATATTTATTGAAATATCATGAAAAAATTTTGATTGATCTTTTAAATTCTTTTAAAAATTGGAATAAAAAAAAGTGTTATGACATAATTTCAACTTTATTTGAGATTTAAATATTTGAATTATTTTTGTGATTTAACAATATATTGATCCCATTTTAACTGTCCCAGATTTTAACCAATATTATGCTAAAGTGTATTTGATAATGAAAATTCAGATATTATTGTAATGACAATATAGTTTACTTAAGCAAAATTTATTAAAAAAATTTTTTGATGTGAGAAAACTTGAGCCTTCTTAAAAATATGAAATTGTAAGTAAGCATATGGTCTACCGTTCATAAATGCGTGACAATTATTCAAAGCATTTTCCATTCTTGGGATTTGAAAGAGAGACTGCACAATCTATGAGATACTGTTGTTGATTTTCTCTCCAATATCAGAAGACAATTCCATAAAATAAAGCATAAAAAACTTAGATCTTTTGGCATAGTGGTAGAACCACTTTTACACAGCGAAAGACTTTTGAAAAAGGGTCGGAAAGTGTTGGCCTGCACATCTCTATGGACAGCCAATATCCACTTCGTGAATCGTCTTCCAAGGGGAATTTCACTCATGTGTAGAGGAAAGATTCCTTTTCCCTATTCTGTGCTCTTAAAATACTGTCAATGAAAAGTCCTTAGAATTCAATAATACGAAATTGTTATTAAAAATTCAACAGCCATTATATAGGTTGTCCGCAACAAAAGTATTTTCTGTATTGTATATACAACAGGAAAGATAAACATATATGGGATAAAGTGATAAAAAAATCAGTCTCATTTGATTTTAATAAATATTAAAATTAAAAATAGGTACATTTTTATAAGAAATCAGTTTATTAAAAATTTGATTATTTAAATATATTTTGACATTTTTTGTATTGATTTTGAAAATCGATAGCCAATTTTTAAATTTGGAAATCAAATGTTCTCTTCTCTAAATAAAATATGAATGTCTGATACGGAGCAAACCCTTCAATTTCTTAATAAAGTTACACACATAAAACATTTTAACATTAATAATTATGAAAAATGGTTATAGTTTCTTTAGATAAAACGTCAATACTATACAATAAATAAAACAGCATTCTCTCTTATTACATTTCAGTATTTTTGTGTAGATTAAAAATCGGGTCCTTAAAAAGCCGAATTTTAAATAAGAAAATCAAAATATTTTAATAGAAAATATTTTAATTAAAGTTGATGCAACGTATTTTAAAACCGTAAAAATTTCAGAATTTTATTGTTGGATAACGCTATTATAAACATTTTTCAAATTCGTTCCCTTCAATTCGCATAAGGAGATTTGTTAGAAATTAAAGAATTGAAATTCATTCTCGAAAACATTGAGTTTAGAAAAGCAAATGAAAATCATACATATAACTACTAAGAAGCATGCGAAATCTATTGTAACACAAATATAATGGAAAAAATACTGTTTTTTTCAAGTGGAAGGTAAAATTCTTAAATTAAAAACAAATTATTTAAAAGATATCAGAAAATTTTTAGTTGTTCTACCTCCAGACTACATTGAATTTTCAAGGCAATCCCTGATAGGACATAGAATGACAAATTAAGTTATAATTATTTTTCTGTCTTTTAAGAAACCGTTATTAAAAGAGATCAGAAACAATATCTAAATAATTAAGACATTCTTGTTAATATATATATATATATGCAAGTAATACAAATATTTGAATGATTTCACCAAGAAAGCATTGGATTACTAATTGCAAGGATTCAAAAATAATTGCTTCAATTAATTGTGTCAGAGACATCATTTCATTTTCTTACGTAAATATCCATTTATCAAAATTCAATTTTTTATTTTCAATTAATTTTAATTTAAAGCAGACTGAGAAACAGACTTTTCCAATTTAGTAAATGCTGAAAGGTTAAACATCTCTAAGTGATTATGTAGACAACTCCAGAAAATCTCTATCCTTGAGATTTATCTGCAAAACAAAAGCCAAAATTAATTCGTCACTAACGCACTCAAAGTTCAAGAAACTTATAGCTGAATCATTTTGTTGCCATTATAGATTACTATCTATATAGGAATACTACTACTACCTAAGTGATCGACTTATTTCACGTTGGAGGAATGAGAGTGGTTTTCTTGAGATCGAGATGAGGTATTGAGGTTATGGATTGGTGAGATTTGAAATGTTCCACTACAGACACGAAATATAGCGTGGTGAACATATTCTAAGAATTTTAGGGCAGATTTTGAAGCAAAACAATGAGCCACACTGCCATAATGGATACGGGACACTTTAAAAGATCCGTATATCCAGCACAATGAGATTCGATCAGCATTAAGAGGTTTTGGGAAGAGATTTTAGTATATTAAGAAATTTTTCGCTCTTCTTGAGCAAATTTAATATATGTATCAAGAAAACATGTCAAAAATTACAGCAAGGTATTGTATCTGGTTGACACCAGGAATAGAAACATCATGAAGTTGAATATTGTGATCAGGGTGAAAGCCTCGTTTCTTACAAAATTGGATGCAATTGTTCTTACCTGGGGAAAAGGAATAGCCATTTTTAAGTATGATGGCTATTCTTATGGATAGTTAGTTAGGGCAAAACTTATGGATGCTAGATAGGGCCATTTACAGCTCATACAACTGAAAATCGCATTTGTAGAGTAACTGTTCAAAATTATTAAAAATGATGTTGGCTCTCTCAGTGTGACTTTTATATTTTTGGAAAAAAAGGAGTGTTACAGACACATTAAAAAATGTTTCACCAATTTTATTAATAGCCTCGGGAGAAGAATTACCAGTAATGTTAGTAACCATAAAAGGGAACTTTTGGTACAAATCTTTAGCTGTTTACACCTTTTTCTAAGATCCGAGAATTGCTGAGAATCCGAGAAGTAATGGACGATATATAGCGTATCCAAGAGTCCCATTGACTTTGACGATGAATCTTGTGGGATTTGCTTTTTTAATGGCAATTAGAATATTAGTAATAAGATGCCTTCGAAAAATACTCCAAATTTTTTTTTATTCGCGATGTCCATTTGCACCGGTTTCCTTCCACCAGGACTCATGAAACTTTCAAGGATGATGAGAATATTTTGGTATGACTATTTTAATAACTTAAATAATAGTCTATGATTTTAATAACAGCATCATTAATAAGCACATTTCTCATCATTTGCTGAATGTTGATTAATGTCGCATAAAATGCAAATTCTTTTTGAAAACTTCGCCTTGTAGAATAGACATACATGAAGAAATTTTCTGATTCAAAATAGAAATATAGTACAACTTATTTTCCTGCACATCACCAATTCTTTCTTTCATCGGCAGTTTTTTATCCAATGTCTATAACCCAGTTATCATAACCAATGTCTGGAATTTGGAAATTCTCTTTATCATAAAGAGAATCATCTTTGCACGTAACGTATTTTGGAACTTTAACCTCAGGCATAAAAGTTATAGAAACAATTTGATTTAAGAAATTTGCTATCTCTTTTTGCTTCGTTTCTTGTCCCGCTAGTGCATCTGTCTTCAAGACCAAATCTGTCTTCTAATTCCGACAAGATGACACAAATATCTTTGCACTTAGACATGTCGTAGGATTTGCACCACTTTTTTTGCCTATTTGACTTCCACATAAATTGTAGTTCCTTATCTAACGTGCTAAATAACCTATCTGAAACCACTAACTCACAATGACTTTTAAAATCCGTAACCTTTCGCAACTGACAATAATAATCAAAAGTTGCACTCAACCACAATACAAATCGAAAATACATTTCGTCTCTAAACTTTTAAAGCTCTGCAAAAAATTTTTAAAATGCCTTGATCAAAAGTCAAACTCTTTTAATACTTTCTCTTTCACCTTCATGTACAGCGTTATATCCTTCACAGTCATATGATTTCATAAGTATGTTCTTCAACCATAATATTCTACAAAATATCAGCTTTGTGATCCTCCAAAACGTTTTTAATATGAAACTTCTTTTGAAGAAACTGAAATAAAAATCATAAGAATCAAATCAAGATTTTATAGTAGAGTTAGATTTCTTACATTTTTCAGTAAAAAATCCAATCTATTCACAATATTTCCGTCGTTGGTATAGATAAGATTTTCCTTTGATCTAGGGAGTGAATCTTAATTTTTTCAATCTCCAATTTCTTTTCTAATTTCCTCTACTTAACGCTTTCATTTTCATCTTCTGAGAATTCAACTTCGAATTCTTCCTTATCTTTAATTTCGTGTTTAACCATTTCAACAATGCTTTAAAATTCATCATAGTTATTTTTATAGATCTCACTATTTTCAATGGCTCCTTTCAATGTCAACACTCATGAAGTCGCGACGACACTAATCTCTTCAACGATTTGAAATGACTCATCTTTATTCAAACCCGATAAAAACAAATTTGGCATTAGACGCTGTAATAAAACAACAACCAAAAAATAAACACAAGTTGTTTTACTCATGGAAACATACGGCACAAAATACTGTATCAGGCTTATAAAATATAGACAACTTCTACTGAATTTGCTGTAAGATTTAGAAACCACAATTTCTTTATAATACTCTTCTCCTTGTCTCTGTATTGTTCAACACTGGTTTTATTTCCTTAAACGGACCACTCTTGAAGAGTAATATAAAACACTTAGTTAAAAACTCTTTATTATAATATTCATAAAAACTCCAATTTCTCTATATCAATAGCAATCAATTTATATTAATAGAACGAGCATTCACTTAATTTCAGTTGACTTACGTTTACACTAGAATATACTTTTAACTTGTATAAAATATATTTCCAATTGCATATAAGTATATATTTTCAACAAGTATTTTTTTTTGCCTGTAAATGTACGCGATTTCTAATCAAAACTTTCCCAAGAACTTCAGAATACTTAGTTTAAAAAGAATAAATTTGGCTCATGTTAATGAATCATGACTTTTCATGGTTCTTAAATACACTACTGGCCATTAAAATTGCTACACCAGGAAGAAATGCAGATAACAAAATGATATTTATTGGACAAATATATTATACTTGAAATAACAAGTGATTAAATTATCAAAAAATTTGGCTGGATAGATCCTGAGAAATCAGTACCCAGAACAACCACTTCTGGCAGTAATAACAGCAGTTATATGCCTGGGCATTGAGTCAAACAGACATTGGATTGCATGTACAGGTACAGATGCCCATTCAGCTTCAACATGATGCCACATTTTATACACCGTAGTGACTGGCGTTTGGTGACGAGCCAGTTGCTCGGCAACCATTGACCAGACATTTTCTATTGGTGAAAATTCTGGAGAACGTGCTGGCCAGGGCAACAGCCGAACATGTTCCGCATCAAGGAAAGTCCGTACAATACCGGCAACATGCGGTCGGGCATTATCCTGCTGAAACGTAGGGTTTCGCAGGGCTCGAATAAAGGGTAGAGCCACGGGTCGTAACACACCAAAAATGTAACGTGCACTGTTCAAAGCACCGTCAATGCGAACAAGAGGTGACCGATACGTGTATCCAATGCCACCCCATACCATCACGCCAGGTGATGGGCCAGTAGGACGATGACGAATGCACGCTGCCAGTGTGCGTTCACCACGACGCCGCCAAACACGGATGCGACCAACATGATGCTTTACACAGAACCTTTATTCATCTTAAAGATGACGTCTCGCCATTCCTGCCCCAGGTTTGTCGTTGATCACAACATGGAAGGCGCTCTTGTCTATGACGCAGCGTCAAGGGAAGCCGCAGCCATGGTCTCCGAGCTGAGAGTCCATGCTGCTGCAAACGTCATCGAACTGTTCGTGCAGACACTTGTTGTCTTCCAAACGACCACGTTTCTTGACTCACGGCTCGTGACGTGGTTGCACGATCCATTACGGCCATGCGGATAATATGCCTGTCTTCTCGGCTGCTAGTGATTGGTGGCCGTTGAGATCCCGCATGGCGTTCCGTATTACCTTATTGAACGCATCGATTCCATATTCTGTTAACAGTCATTGGATCTCGACCGACGCGAGCAGCAATACTGCGATAAAATAAACCGCAATCCCGGTGCGCTACAATTCGACCTTTATCAAAGTCAGAAACGTGCTGGTACGCATTTCTCCTTCTTACACGAGGCATCACAACAACTTTTCACCGGGCAACAACGTTCAAATGCTATTTGTGTATGAGGAACCGGCTGAACAATTTCCTCATTTAATCACAATGCAGGTGTCTCTGCTGGAGCCTGCTTTGTCTGAATGCGCTGAAAAGCTAATCATTTGCATATCACAGCACCTTCTTTCTTTCGTATAAATTTCACGTCTGTAGCATGTCGCCTTCTTGGTGTAGTAATTTTAATAGTCAGTAGTGTACAAGCAAATAAAAAATTTCTAACTTTACTTTGTCGTAAATTTGTAAATTTGTTCGAAGAAAATATAATGGATGTTAAAATTTTATTACAAATAATATGTGCAATGCAAGCAAAAGGGTAAAGCGAAATCCCGGAGAGAAGAAACGTAGCACCCAATCACAGAAATCCTGTGTATACTAATTTATCTCTAGCAGTTGAATGTTTCAAAGATCTTATTTGAACAGCAGAAATACTTTCAATAAATGTTTATTTGTTTTCAGTTTGTAAAATTTGCTTTATTTTTGTAAAAAAGTAGAATTGGCAAATTTTATTCCTTTTTCTCTGAAACACGATTATTTTTAACCATTAGTATACAGTAAGTTAGTATATAGCATGTTTACAGTAGGTTAGAGTATATGTACACTCTAAACTATTTTTCTGCGGCATATGAAAATTTCAATCAAATTGGAATATAACTCACGAAATTTTCTATTAAAAAAAATGAAATGATTTGATCTGCCATTTAGCCTTTTCAATTTTTCATATGCGTTTCTTAAGTTTTGCGTCAGCCCATTACATTACATATGTACTGTTACTCCAGTAAAATCTGCATGTATAATATATCTAGAGTTTCCAAGTTCCAAATTTAGCACTTAGGTATAATTTTTCTTGCCACTATATTTGTCTTTCATTTAAAATGCTCTTGCGTTATTTTCGTTAAGTTCACTTCTCTCCCTTGCCTTACCGGCTTGAATGTACTAAATTGTCTTGATTTTGTTGCGATTCCTAGATATTTCCAATGGTTTTTCTACGACAGACTTTTTTATGATGCATAAAAATACTTTTTATTGTGTTGCGAAAACCATTTCTATAGTATACAAAATTAGTTCTTTTGTGAAAACTGTTATACTCGTGTCGTACAATTTTTTATAGACTTTCTTCCTTATCCCGCACAAAAATAGGTTTAAGGGTGTATATATGTATTTTACTCATTCGTTATAGAGTTGTGTTTTTAATTGAAAGATCTTTTTAAACTACATAAATTTTTAAATTAGACAGTTTTTAGATCTTATAAAATATTCAGTAAATGCTTCTCATGAATTCACTTACAAAATTAAGAAAACGTATCATTTTATGATAAAAACGTATCAATTTAAATATAAAAAAAATGAATCAATTTGTTACCTTTCGGAACTTTAGAAAATAAGCAAGAATATAATTTCAGAATGAAGTACAGAACTGATTGCCTTCATTAGCTATCAATTTTAATAATGCATTTATAGCTTTCTATTCGTGAAAAAAACATAAAAAAAATTCTCTCATTTACTTACAAATGAAACAACGTTTAGAAACGCCCTCTGCAAAGAAATAAGTGAAACTGTTTATGCTAGGCAAATGGACTCCGGTAACCTAGTAGAGCTTCGAGCCATGCCGGTCGTGACCAATGCACAGATGATGCTTACTCGACAATAGAAGTATATGCACTCAGTGATAGAATACTTTATTGCAAAAAAAATAATAATAATAAATAAATAAAAAAAAAAGAAAAAAAGAAAAGAAAAGAAAAAACATGGAGGGAATTTATGCATGTAATTTTATAGAATTGCCTCGTTCAATGTTCTAAAAAAACAAATTCTTTTCTAAAAAGATATTTCGTAAAAAATCAAAATATATAAATAAATAATGCCTATTTTTAGGGACATAAAGAATTATTGAGATATTTAAAGAATTATTGATGTATTGATTGATATATTATTATTAATTATATACAGGAAATAATTCTGTAAAGTTCTTTTGTTTCAATTTTGTAAATTTGATATACATAATATTTTATCATTATGTGTTAAAATATTAAAAAACAAAACATTATGGAATATATCTCATGATCATAGAAAAATAATTAAAAGAATTTCAGAAATCATAGAAAATATAAATTTTCTTTTTATTTCTTTTAATTTAGATAATCTTTCTGATACTTAAACACTTTAAATTTCATAAAATCTATTTTCCTACTCAAAAATAGTCTGGAGTGAAAAGTGACCTAATTTAAATGTTTCAAATGATTAACAATTTGGAAAATATAGATAGTTTCAGATTTTTCTTGACTTTCTAGATTTACATATTATGGGAGTTCCTTTCCTAACAATAACTTTCTTCATGCAGAAAAGACCGAGTTTTCGGACTCCATGCTCAAAACCTCTTTATAAGAAGTTTGAATGTTACGAGGGGTAGACAACTGCCTAATTACGACTGCTAGGAGACGAATTGCTTTTTAAATTTTTAGAGGAAGCTGATGACTTTTTCTAGACGCTTGCAAAACATGAAATACTGTATACATTTAGAGAAAGGAAAATTAGAAGTTAGTTCTATGTTACTGAACATATTATTAAAAAAATATAGAATTAGGTTTCGGCTGAGAAACTTATTATAAAGTTCTGCAGATGGACTTTTAATTCTGGGCTCCCATGGGTTGAGTATAGAAATTTTAGTTGTAGCAGAGCGTATGTAGGACAATGGCTTAAAAACTCCAATGAAATTTGTTGGGTTTAATCCTTTCTTGTAGTATGTTCTTGATTATTTTATTTGATGGTAGCACTTGTTAATTTGGAGAATTTCACATGAATACAGATCTATTACTGTAGAGAAAGGATTCATTCCTGATTGGGAGGAAATGGACACTAACGATCTTCTACATTTAGGTTTCAAACTGCAGGAAATTGATGGGGAAACCAAGCTAAATCAAATGGAAAACATTTTTAGCAGAGTAATTTTGTTTATCAAATGTTAATGCAAATATTCCTACTAAGAGCTGCAAGGGAATTTCACTGGGTGCAAGGGAAGCTCGTGGGGAGTGGGAAGATAGTTCCTTTTTACTGTATAATAGTTCATTTGCATTAGCAATAAAAACGCCTCTCTCAAAACAGGAATGTTAATAACGGGATCTGAACCAATTAATGCTGTATTACATTTATGGATACACAGTAAAAAATTCTAGATTTCGAACTTAATTGATTGGAAGAACTGTGTACAGTAAATGTTTGTTGAGACTTAAAATTTCTAAATAATCATTTCTGGGTTAAATGACTCATGAATCGTGTTAAAATAACCTCACTTTTACTTTTTAAGTCAAATAAGTTTCATACCGCATTGCACAAATTTTGTCTTACAAGTTTTTGAAAGTACTCTTTTACCAGACTGTAAAAAGAATAAAAATTTGATCTCTTTAGATGTCGATATGAATAATTCATCTACAAAAATTATTGGTCATCTTATTTTATCAATAAAATTTTATCTTAACCCTAGAAATATATTCTTTTATTGAATTTGTCCCTTTATTATCCATATCCCGTTGTCATAAGGAAATTATTTTGACATTATTTCCTTCTGTATTTATGCCCAAAATATTTGTATGCAATATCCATATCAAAGGGGTACTTCTAAGGAATTACATGAATGGAAAATTATTTTCAAAGAAACTGTTAACTTTTTAATCATCCTGATAAAAAAATGTTTGCAGAACTTATAAAAAAACGTTTTTTCATTGAGATTACAGAATTTTTACAATGAATATATAAATACGATACTTTTTTAATATTATTTATAATGCTGCAAAATTATCTCAATAATTATTTTAAATGTACAATGTAGCATCGTTAACATGTTTTTCAATGCAAGCATTAATTTAAAATTAAAGTTTGAAGCATTTTATTATTATATAGGAGATTATTTAAATTTGTATTACAAAACTGTAAAAAAAATTGTATTAAAAAATTAATTACAAAACTTAGATTTCATTAATTTCTCAAATTATGTCTCCCATTCACTGTTTTTGTATCTCTGTTTTGTCTGTCGCTATTTTTTAAAATAAACTAACACTTTCTCACGCGAGAGATTACGTAAAAATTGAAACTGTTTGCCTCTAGGCCTTACCCACTCCGGACCTTTCCTAGGAAAAAAATTTCTTCTTCTCTGAAATAGTTTGAATAGAAACAAGTAAGCATTTATATATGCCTTACGTGAATTTTCTCTAGAAATTTCCTGGTGTGAAGATATTTCGACATGGATGATAAAAGATGAGCAGACATAACTAATAATTCAGTTTCAATGCAATACAATAATTTAAAACTTATGGCAAAGAATATTTTCCCAAAATAAGCAACATATAACAAAAAATATGTACTAAAGAGGATTTCCATTAGGATCATGTAAAAAACAATGACAATTTTATCATAACCTTGTTGGGAGGAACGAAACCTGGTAGCGTAGTTGTCCCTCTTCCAAGTCACTAGTTCGATCCTCGGGCTAGGCAGGGTCGACTCAGCCTTTCATCCTTTCACTGAGGTGATAAAAATGAGTACAAACATTCTGGCGAACTAAAAACTAGAGCTTTTGAATTAGGCTGACCACCTAATCGGGACATCGGCCAAGAAAACTGATATGAGCCATGGAGGCTGTCGTGGCACTCTGTTTAGAGTTGTTCCTTCACTTCTCCTCTACACCTACTACATCTGCATGGATTTCCTGTCTTCTGCAGCCAGTTCGGTCTAGGATTTTACTGGATTCTGCAACTGTTCAAGATTCCATAATATCCGTTCCAAAACTTTAACCACCCAAGAATTTTTTTTCAGCTTTGGGAAGAATTAGAAATGCCTAAGAGAAAATGCAGACTAAAGGCGAATTATAGAATATTCCCCGTCCAAATTGATTCGCAAATAGAGTGAAGACTGATATTGTGTTGGTGAAAGATAATTTCATCAGAAAAAATTACCTCCTGTCTTGGATGTCTGACTTTAATTTTTTTTAAATCTTCCATTGCTTTTTTTAAGTTTCTCTAAAAACTTCCTCCATCGAGTGCCTTTTAATAAATTGTTATGAAGAGGTGATACAATAATATAGCATGGAAATTCTGAAGTACGTCATTAGAGAATAAAAATGTTTAAATGTAGAAAAGAGGATAATTGAAACATCGTCCATATAATAATGTCAATAAGATAAATTGGTTTTTTCCTAATGCATATGCATTTTTGAATTTTTAAGGAAAAACAATAAATCATAGTGATGTCCCTCTTATTCAAAATGTTTTGAAAACTTTAAAGATACTGGTAAAAATTTTTGAAGCTGTTTAATTATTTTGATAATATTCTTCTCTGAAAATTGAGTATGCTTAAAAACTTAATAAGTGTGAAGAATTTACATTTTAGAAAAAAAAATGCCCTTTTATTATTGAGGCTGAAATGAATACTTTTCTAAAAATGAATTGCATATTGATTTATGCATTTTCATCAATTTGCGATGCATTTCTCCTAAATGTTACCTGAAAATATTTTAAATAAAAAATATTTTCAAATACTATTTAGAGGATTGCCCTCCATTTTATACTGTAAAACTAATATGTGTGTGAATAGAAAAATATATGTGAATTTCAATTTATTTAACATCACTTAACTGGGAAATAGATTAACTAAATATGATTTCAATTCATTATTTTCACCCAATATTTCATGTAACTTTTTATAAGTATCAATGACAAAAACCAAAATAGTTTTTATTAATATCACCGTTTTCCACGAAAAATTTTATGAAGTTTAGAATAATTAAAATATTTATTTCTTCACATGCTTTACAGTACAAATAATTTAATTTTTAGTTATTAGAATTTTTATGTAATTTCAATTTTACATTTCTCAGACTGTTTAGGTAATTTTATTTTGAGTAGTGTAAGTTATATCAAGATCTCGAAGATGAAAAAAGAAAAAGGTCAAGCGTGAATGAAATAGTCTAAGATTCAAGTAATATATTCTTAGAAAATAAGATTTTTAAAAATTTTCATTTTTACTTTACGTATGTATTGCTAGTTTCATATTTAAGGGTATTTTTGTATTACATTGTGTGAGAAGCGTTATCTTTCCAATAGCTATTAAATGGGGATCTTTCTTAGATTTCCCTCTATAACACGTCAATTTATATCATTAAAATAGCTTTTCTACCACGATATTCTTACGATTAAAATTGAATCAGCAATTTATTACCCACTGTCAAAATAATATAATTAAGAAACCAAAATTTTTCAAAAATTAAAAATAACCTTTTTGAGTTTTCAAAATTCTATGGAGTTACTTTAAAACAAATCAAAAATTTTATATTTATTTTATGCATAACCACTTGTTTATATATATATATATATATATATATATATATCTTTTGTAAATTAGGTTTTTCTCATTATTGTCATCAAAAAAGAGTTCACGAAGTAAAGTCTCTATATTAGATAGCAAACAATCACAAATGAACATTTCCATATTGTTGAATATTTTCATAAGTAACTACTTTTGTTAAAATAAAATATAGCTTATATTCTAGATTAATTCGGAAAAATTTTTTAAATCACATATAAAGCAAGTCAGTTAAAGCAATAAAATTCCAAGTTCAAAGGTAAAGAGAACTGCTAAATCACAGGCAGCGAAATAAAAGAGGGCATTGTGTACATTTCAAAACCTATCGTGTCTTGGTTTTGCTTAGATATGCCGAGCAAATGAAAAGTGGCGAAGAATTCCTACCCAAAACTCATTCATACAAGTTCCATTGCACAGCTCCTGAAGCTCCCACTGCACACTGTGTCTCTTGTGTAGCCTATTAAAGGCACGAATAAAAGGTTGGAAGCCACCATCGCTTCAGCTGTCCCGCTTCTTCAAATACCAACATTTGCATACCAATGCCCGAAATCCATTTCGGCTTTCTATTAAGAAAGGGATTCATTAAGAGATCCATTGCAAAGATTGATTGTAAGCATTCATGTTCCTGATTATTTTCACAAACTTTATTAATTATCAAATCAGATATATATATATATATATATATATATATATATATATATATATATATATATATATATATATATATATATATAGTCTATTTACATGCCACATGAGACATAATATGCATATGTTATGGCTCATGTAATCTCAAAAATATTATTAATATCAAAAGCATTTAATTAATTATAGTAGGAGTAATTTTCTTTAATATAAGGGATTTTGTATTTTAATTTAGATATAATAAGTTGCGTTAATAACTTTATTTTTAGAATTACTTTTTTTTTTACTTTATGAATCTTATTTCTGGCAGAATTGTTGTATATTATTAAATTTAGTTATGAGTAAACTACTACTTACAAAATTTAGTTAGAGGTGAGTAAATATAGCTTTAATTAGAATTAAATTATGAGAAAAAGAAATAGATTGTGTTCATGAACTTTCAATACGATTTTAAAAGTATACATCACACATATAATTGAAAACAGATTTAAATTTATGGCATTAGTAATTAACATTGAATATCATTTATTATTTTTAATGTTATTACATAATAATTCTTTTCAGTTTTACTTCAGTCTGAAATGCATGCTTCAAGAAATAAAGCATGTATTTTTTCGTATCATAAATCTTCTCGAAAAATTACAATTACCCATGTATATAGAAAGTCTAAATAAATTGCAATCCTGTAAATTTTTTTAGACAAAAAATGCTTGATAGAATTTTTTTCTGAAAATATTCTACTCCTTAAAGTATACTTTAATAAGAAAATTGCTATGAAATATTTACATTGTAAAAGATGACACTGCTGTAAGATTTTCCAAAATTTAGATTTTTAAAACATGAAAACAGTAAAATTTCTCGTATTTGAATTGATGTTTTAAAATTAAATCTATCAGAATATATCAATAATGCTTAATTCAAAGATCACCAAAAACAGCTATAACAATAAAATTGATAGTTTATTTGAATAAAAAGCGTAGTATTGTAAATTGTGGTAAAAATGCTTGCTACCACTTTTTTTTCTTTTTATAGAAAAGAGCAGGTAGGTGAGAGAGGAAAATACGCAAACATTAAACTTCTGTCTTTTGTGAGCAGACCACTTAGCAACAGTGTCCTGCACTATCTGAAAGAAGCCGCTTTCTTGAAGGGGCAGAGGAATGAAAGTGGGATGTCACAGGCCGATTCTGAAAGGTTTCCTTAATGTGTCTCGTAGTGTGACTCACCGTCTCTGGAATCAATTGAAACCCGAAGCTTTTGGGTCCAGAAGACATGTTCCGGTTACAAGTTACAACACCTAGACCTGTCGATGCTACAGTTGCCTGGAGTTCCCCTGTAAACCATTAGGTGGCACGGTGATCGATTATCAATGTTTCGCAATTTACACTTGCGACTTATCAACAGGTGTCAGGTGTTGCGACTTATCAACGAGTGTTTCATCAATAATTAAGAATGACTGCATTAAATTTTTGGGCTGTATCACAAGAACTTTTGCCTAGTGCTGAGCTGCCGTTGAGCCTTTGCCTTATTTAGCTCAATAATGGACGAAGTGATGGCATCTCATACATAATGGGGCACCCAGTGGATGAGCCATATTCACCCCAAAAGTGAAGTGATAAAGAAAGACAAATACAAAAAGCGTAAGAAACATCCATGCCCAAACCAGGATTCAAACCAGAGACCTCTTGCTTTGAAGCTCAGGAAGTTGACCTCTTCACCATCGGTGTGCTTTTTAAAAAAAATTAGTAATCGGATAAATTCAAAAAGATGGCCAATTTCTAGGAATAGAAAATAACCATTTTTATCATTTTGTAGAGGATATTTATATAATCAATTAAATACTAACTGAACTTTTTTTGCCTAGCTGTAATATCATTAAATGATGAAATGATAGATATATGTAAATAGAGAATTGTAAAATTGACATCACTCTATCTCTTTTTTTATTATACAATAAATTTATATAATTTAAGCATTAATATATATATAATAAAGAGGATATTAGATTATCTTATATAATATGATGTATTATTTTTTGGTTAAGTATTCTCTGGTTAAGACTGCTTTTCAATACAATATTATTTTCAAATTGAAATTGTTAGGCTGTTCTCTCTCTTTATTTAGTAAATTTGTTGCTAAAAACATCACAGGTACTTAAAAGTAAACACGTGACAAAATTGAACTTTAAAATGACTCATTATACTCTCACTTTCAAAAGTTAAGCATTGAGAGGAAAATGCTAATTTCTGGAAGCCAATCGGAATTGAAGAGGATGCAAATGGCTGCAGAGGTAGATGCAAATATGTTAGGTAACAACCAATCGCGTTTTCACGTCAAGAAATATGTAAAAAGGGCAGTCTTATAAGATACCAGTTTTATGAAGGGTTACAGAAGTTTGTTATAAGTGCTAATAGAAGGTGTTTAAAATTTTCGTACAATTTGTTTTGTTTTTTTCAAGACATACGTGTTTCTGTGACTTCCAGAAGACGAATGGAAGATTCTGAGCATTGGTGTACTGTGGAGCGCATTGAAGCTAGACAGTCTATCTCAGATGTTGCTCTTTTCTTCAGCGTTCATCATTTTGTAATTTCACGTTTATGGAAACAATACCAAACCACACAGACAGTTGTCCGAAGGTCCATTGTCGGTCACCCAAGGGTTTCAAACGCCGCGATTGATATGTTTCGATTTTAGCCGAGTGGAATCGCAGAGCGACCTCCACACGTGTGACATTTATGGTTACAGCGTCCAATGGTAAGGTGATATCTACAGCTATTGTACGCCCGTGTACCTCGAGTTTGTGCTTGTCTATCCATCCAATCAAGAAGGGCACGATTAAAGTGGTGCCGGTAGCATGTCAATTGGACTGTGTCTGACTGGGGCAATGTCATGTTTACTAATGAGTCAAGATTTGCTCTGGAGTCAGATAACAAGCGTATAAGGATATGGCGTGAACAAGGATTACGCAATCAGCCCCAAAACATCACCGAACATCACGCATTCCGAGGCGGAAGTATTGTGGTGTGGGCAGGGATTTATTAGGATACCGCACCGACCTGAACATCCTCAAACGGGATTCTGTGATGGCTGTCCGGTATCGAGATGAAGTCCTAGAACCCATTGTGAGATTGTACGCTGCAGCAATTGGCTGTACTTTTGTTTTAATGGATGATAATGCACGTCTCCATAGAATTGACATCGTCGATGACTACCTGGAAAGTGAAGGGATTGCACATATGGCGTGGCCAGCATATTCGCCCGATCTTAATTCCATTGTAAACCTTTGGGATGCTCTCAGCCGTGCAGTATCTTCACGTTTACCACTTCCAGCCACTCTTATTGATTTGAAAACTGCTGCACAAGAAGAATGGCTATTGCTTAATTCTGCGGTAGTTGACCACCTAATTGAAAGCATATTCACAAGGTGTAAACTTTGTATACAGATGAGGGGGGATCACATACTCTATTAATGTCTTTTTTCATTTTTTGCTGTTTATTTTTACTTCATACATAATTCTGTTTAAATCTCCAGTATGTCATTATCTTGTGACTTACAAAAATTATATATTGTTTTTATTTCTGTATATATAATTATTGATTTTATTTTATATGCATAAATATATATACTTTCCTCCCGAACTTTGTGTCAATCAAACAGTATTTGTTGATATTTTTGCATTTTACATCTTCATGCTTAACTTTAGGAAGTGAGTGTATTTCTGGTGCAAATAATGATTCATAAAAACAGCAAATTCCTAAGGCGCTCTAAAATGCAATAAAGAATCGACAAACTTTATTAGTAAGAATTTGGCCTAATTTTATACCATTTTTGAGCCTGCTAAACTAAATTAATCTATAGATTTCTACCGATTTACAACTTAAATTAGATAACAGATTACATCTATAGATTTACAACTTAAAAATATCTGCGTACATTTACATTCATAGATTAAGTTTAATATTTTAAACTGTAGATTAAATTTAAAAATTCAATTTTAAATTCTTAATTTTAACCTAAAGTTTAACTAAAATTAACTTTTAAACTTTTGCTTAAATTTAAGATTTAAACTAAATCTATGAATTAATTTTATTTTTTCCGGAATAAATTTTGCGGAACAAGATACAAAAAAATAATTTGCTTAAAAGGAGAAAATTATAAACACACACTATATAATGTATATGATTGTTAGTTATCAAAAAATAAAATTAAAATAGAGTAAAACTCGATAACTTATTTTATAATATACTTTTTTTTTTGACAGGAACCAATGACAGTTAATGTCAAAAATAGTTTGCCCCATATCATTTTTCTAGATCAATTAATGAACATTCCTGTTAATTTTTTTTTGACAGGAACCATCGACAGTTAATGTCAATAATAGTTTGCCCCATATCATTTTTCTAGATCAATTAATGAACATTCCTGTTAATTTTTTATCTGAGAATTTTCCAGAGTGTGAAACTGACTAAAATTTCAATTTGATTTTTAGTTGCAAAGTTGGTTGTGTCATCTTAATGTAAGGTATCTGGAAGACCTAAAACAAATTTTATAAGTAGCTCTTATAATTTAAGTTTCCGCTTTCGGCTGAGTCATTTGAGTTGTAGGCAGTTATGTACTTAAAACGCTGCTTTCTCATTGATCGAATTCTTTAGCACACACTATAAATGCCTTACAACCCTCTTAATTTGGGGAAATGGTATTATCATTTTTCGAATGGCCGGAAAACGTGAGGGCAGAATACCATTAGGTACGTTACATTTGCATCATTCTGTTACGGTTCCCAGATTCACCGGATATCGTTTCTCTATAGATGATGATGAACACAAGTGAGACGACCGTTTTATAGCTCTTTGGGCTTGAACAGAAGAAACATTTCTGTGCTACAATTTATTGCAGACCATTCAGTAGCAACAGGGAGAAGAATATCCGCTAGTAAGGTGCAAAGGACTCTTCACCATACAGGTCTCTAGGCAAGACGACCAGTTGGGTTTTCTCCTCACCGGATGACAGAGAAAGCAAGAAAACAAGTTTCATAGATGAGACAGTTATTGGTTTTTGTACTTCTTTACAGACGAGTCCAGATTCACAGGGTAAAGCGATTCAGGAAATTACATTAAAACAAATCATTAGATACCACCAATCCAACAGTGTCTAAGACTCAGTCACCGTCATAGTGGAATAATGGTTTGGACTCTCTCGGTGGTTGCCCTGACGTACATGCGTTCCACTGGCAAGAAATGTGACTGATATCGGAATGAGATCCTTGAGCCTTTTTCTAAATCATTACCAATTGCAAAGGCTTATGTCTTTGACTTCATTACGTTGGATAATAACGAACGACCTCATTAAGCTGTAGTAGTTGAGGAATATTTTGAGGCTCTTGGTTTGAAGTGAATGTAATGGCAAGCCCGATCTCCAGGCCTGAATCTCATGGAACATCTGTGGGACTTTCTTGGTAGACATGTTGCTGTTTTAACTCCTCCTCCAAAGTCTGTAGTAAGCCTGGAAAACCACTTACTTCGTGTCTAGTCATCACTTCCCATTTCGGTAATCGATAATTTAATTGACAGCAGGGAAATTTGATGCCGCCAATGTGCATTGAAGGTAAGGGTGGGCATATCTCTTATTAAAACTTCTTTTTGTTATCTTATTTTGGCCTTTTATCACATCTGATTATTCTTTATTCCAAGAATGGATTTTTCCAGTGAGAATTTTTTGTTACAAATTATTTATGCGTTTTTCTTATATAAACTTCTATATTGCAATCATTATATACTTGTTTTTTCACGTGTAGTAGAAATTTGGTGTTTCTACATTCATTTGAAATTAGATTTAAAAAAAAACCTGGTTGTTTTTTAAATTTTGGAAACCAGTGTATTTCGACTTGGAACTTCCATTAATTGTGCAATTATATTTAATGTTTGTAAATATTGATTTCTAGTTTTTTGTTTATAATTTAAATCCATCAATGCTTTTAAATTGCAAATTGTTTCACGCATATCATCTTTTTTAAGTATTTATCTTGTTTCTCTGATTTCCTTCATAATGAGGTTTGTTTATATTATTCATTTGTATATTCCTTCTAGACGGATCCATTTTCTATTCCCTAGGAGAAATGTTACAAATTTATTAATTTTTGGTAAACTTATTCACATGTCGATTATATTTGATGAAGTTTTTCGAAAGCTCTCTGAAAAAGAAGTTATCTAACAGTTTCTAATCGAATCTTTTTGACAAAACCAATGACACAATCTGAATAATTATCGTTTTAAAAAGTTTGACTTTGGATATCACACACATATCTTGTGGTAACTAACTTCGTATATATATACTAACATTAATTCAAGTTTATTTTCTCCCAATTTTGAAAAGTAGAATTGAATAAAATCAAATATTTGAGAAGGTAAAAGTGTTTTTCTCTCTTATTACAAAGAGATTGTAATTATTGAGTTATATATGTCTTACTTCTTCAAATCATTAATCTTACTTTCTAAATCGTTATACAGTCAAAATTTAGACTTGAAACATTTTACTCAGTGGAATTTGAGAATCATGATATTAGTTTCTAGATCCCATTTCCAGGATAATTCTATAAGCATAGAGTGAAGAAACATTTCCTCTGCACTATATAATGTCAAAATTTCTTACTGCTGCTGCCAACATTAAGCAAGAAAACAATGCAAAGAAAGGGTTTATTGTAATAAATACCACAAAGAGAGATGTTCTAGTCAAAAAGAAAGAGAAGTCTAAGATATAAATGAGCATGTGTGAATCTTGTGCAAAATGGGTATTCGCAGAAAATATTAATTAGAATGTAAGGGAAAAAATTGTTATCCAATGTCATTTCTAATATTGACATAGCAAAAGTCAGTTTTCTCTAATCAATTTCCCAAACTATTTTCAATAATGGAGATTTTTTTTAATTTCCTAATTAAGTCTATTTATATAGGCATCACTTTGGAAAAAGAGAATTCTTAAAAGAAGTAGATACACAGAAAAAATGCACTCCATCGAAATCATGTGGGGCCAGTTAAATAAATGTGCACAAACACAATATCTATAATGCATTATTTAAATATTTCCGGATTATTTATCTCTCCAATAAAGAGAAAGAGAGTGAGTAAAAGCAAGAAACTAAGGTTATTTTTACAGAATTTTTTTGTTCTTTACCGGGTTTTACTACTTCAGATGTCGCACAGCTTGTCTAGTGGTCAGAGTGCCTGACTGCGGATAGGGAAGTCCTGGGTTTGAATCCTGGTTTGGGCATACGGGTACCTATGGCATGTGTGTACTGAGGAAGTCGAACTCCACAACAAAATATTATTCAGTTGCATAAGTGGAGCAGTGCATTCCATAATGCCAACCTATAGCCGGCACACGACAACAACTACTTTAGATGCATGAAATTTACAGCAAAATAAAAAAGATTTAATTTCCAGTTAGATTTATTAATTTACACTGCCAGAGAAAATATGCAAACTCTAACACCATGTATCCTATTTTATGGAAAATTTTCAGTTTAAATTTAATAATTATTAACACATATAATCAATTAAAATCGATTTTTTATTGATATTTTTACTGTCTTTTTGGAAAGGTATTTTCTATAATCCGTTCTGACCGAACTCGCAACAATTTGAAATAACTCAGCAAGACCTGGAATTTTTATTTTAAATAAAGAATTCCCATCTTTTATACTAAGATTTTTATATAAATTATTGTTGTACTTCAGTTGGAAGAAACAAAAGAAACATTTCATTCAGCTGGTAAAGGCTCGTCAATTGTCGCTCAGGTGACATCATCAAGAGGACACATTCTAATTAATAACATAATAGCCTATTTCCTGCCTACACCTGAAGAGCCCCTGCTCTTTATTTGCGCGCATTCTCTGACACAAAAGCAGTATTTACAGGGTGGAAAGGATCTCTGACTGGGGGTGAGAGAAGGGCTTTTGATATATCGTTTAGGTAGGGCGGCCGTGCATTCTTTCGGTGAAAGCGTTTCGTTTGGGAAGGGGGTGGGTGCGTCGCAATAGGGCGGCGCAGGTATTAGGCGGCGCTTCATAAGCGAGTAGGCATTGTCGTTGATTTGACATATGACTCGCAGAGTCATAAAATGCAATATTAATGGGGAGAGCTTGTTTCCGGAGCTGATAAATGGCGCCTCTCCATATCGATGTGCGGACAAAAATTTAATAATCGATATAGTTATATGGTGGCGGGCGAGAGGAATTCCTGGCACAAAGACGGATAAACTGACACGGACCTGGCCATGGATAATGAAAGTTTCTTCTTGACGGCCGCTTCCCGATTGCCGCGCATTCCGCACATTCCCCCCTCGGAGCGAGAAACCGCCTTAATGAAGTGCAGCGCCTCATGCCAATTTATTGCCTCGACACTTTACGATACCTCGTCGCGTTTATTAAAAACTCTATCACTATGTTGCGCCCCCGCGATTTCATATCGCTCTCGGAATTCCAATAAAATGCCCGCTTCCATCTGCAGATTCCCTGTTACCCGCTGTAATTAAGGATTTTATGCCCTGTCCTGCGGTTGCGCACACTCTAATCCTGGAAGGGAATCCCAAGTTCGTTAGTTTCTGGAAACGTTTTTAAAATAATTCACTTCGAATGGAAAGAACGCCTCTAATTATCTCAAGTATTTAATTACTTGAAATCTTTTCAGAAACATATCCTTTGGAAAACAATGAAATGCTTCTCACAAGATTTCTTAATTCAATAGCATCACAATACAATATAAATATATAGATTTCAGTATAATGCTAAAATTCTAATATAAATTACGATGAAAGAGTGAAGTCGGAAAATTTAAGAGAGCTTTGAGGATTATAAATTCAAAAGTCCCCATATAAATGATTTGCAAGCTCCATAACACAAAATTTGGGGATATTTTTGATATCATT
Source organism: Latrodectus elegans (assembly GCA_030067965.1). Lineage (NCBI taxonomy): Eukaryota > Metazoa > Arthropoda > Arachnida > Araneae > Theridiidae > Latrodectus > Latrodectus elegans. The sequence goes on from CM057809.1 coordinate 111,111,844, forward strand.
ATTTTTCAACTTAACATTATAACATTTTATACTTAATTTTTATAATTTATTAATAAATTTATAATTATTAATATAGCTAAATAAATAAATTAAAACTTAAAAGAGCAACAAAATATTTCAAGAAATGTTTAGTTTTAGTTTGTAATTTTTTGCACACGGAAGCTAATTATACCAAGGCCTACGTTGTAAAATGGATTCCAAACCACAATAAACATCCAAACTCGAATAAATGGCATCCAAACTCACGAATTTTTTAACCGAAGGCAAGTTCGAGTAAGAAAAGTAGTCGGAATAGACCTCAATTCGTTAGAAAATGAAACCTGAATCAGTATTCAACCTTATAAGTTTCATGAGAAAATTTTTAATAAGTAAAACTCATCAAAAATTTACCATGGAATTTATCTTATTAAATTATAATAATAAGTAATTAATAAAAGTTAAATACACAAAAACACTCACAAATGACTTTCTGAAGAAAAAATATTTCAACATCTGTCAATAAAAGAGAAATACAAACTTTAATCATTGAAGAAGTTTATAGAAACTTATATATTCGTCTTAAGAAATCATTCAACTTCTTAAGAAAATGTTCTCTTTAAAGGATATTCACATTATTGTAAGACATTTATAATTTTCTTTATTTTTAAACTAAAGCACATTATTTCAGGGAAAGCAAAAGTCTAAAAAGTGCTTTTACTCTATCTTTTTTGCACTATTCTCTTCATATTGGCAGACCGTAAAGCCGGTCTTGTAGAAAATCGAATTAGCAAAGGATATCTTCTAATAGAAGTTTTTAAAAGCTAAATTTAAAAATGCTAGTTGTTGGGTCTTACCTTAAATGGGCGCATATAATAAGTTAAATATCATATTCAAAAATTATTTGATCATATCCTACTCGTGTCGTTCCTGCTGAAATTTGTGTACCCTCACTAGAACAAATTAAATAACATTCAAAAAATATTTGATCCTGATGGTTTCGTTGAATGTGTGATTCAGCTTATTCATAATTATCATTCACAGTATCAATTAATTTCCACACAGTCAGAGTTGGTAAAGAGTTAGCTGCCATCCGGGGCTACAATTCTTCCGTTAACAAGCTGTATGGGTATCCCTACGGGAAGTGTGGATGATTTATTTTAAACCCCCAAGATACTTTTTGAATGAGATCCCTAAAAGAAATGGAGTTGGTCCTGTGCATTGAGAGAGTGCTTACAAAACTTCTTACACTTTAGATAAACTACTTGTGTCCTTGAAATTCAATCCACAAGATGAGAAATACAAAATACTATTCAATGAATGCATTTGCAGCACGTGTACATTCAATGTAAATATAGCACATGTTTTAAGACTGAAATTCAATATATAAAAACTTCCAATATTCCTTCAAAAATCTTTAAATTTCTTGGCTTCTAAGAATAATAAGCTAACTCCAGTGGACTAAGAAAATAAATTTCCAATTTGATTTTCTTGAAGAAACTATTTATTTAATTTCAAATTTCTGAAACCGAATTGCAAACGATTGCAATCAGCTTATAAATCATGTTAAATAAAGCAACACTTAATAATTTGACTTTCCTAATTTAGCTGCAATATGCTGCAATCTTAAATATTAAACTACATTTAATAATTTAATTTTTTATAGACATCTTGTGCAATATCAGAATTTCAAAAATAGAGTATTTATTATGTCGGCTTGGGTTTTGTTTTTAGAGAGTCAGTTGTTTTCTGTTTTCAAATCAATCATTTATAACCCTAATATGGTATTGTTATTTAAAAATATAGTTGTATTCATATGAAATTTGTAAAGTATAAGTCATTTTAAATCATTCCTGTTTCTTGAAATTTATTATTAACAGTAAAAGTTATACAATTTTAGTTGCATCCTTTTTTGTATTGTAGTTAATTACATACATCATTTTTAGCATTAAATAACTGTTCAATTCAATTTGTATACAATCCCTAAAATTTTATAATGAAAACTTTAAAATTTAATAACTCAATACTATTAGTGAATGACAAATTAAAATATTGAATTCAAAGAGATAAAGATTTTCTGGAATGTCGTTATAAGGATGATTTGAAAAGTTTGATTTCATAAAGGAAGTTTTTACATGATTTATTATTTATTGTTAGTGTGAAATATTTTTATTTATTATTGCAAGTTTACAAGCATATTTACACTATTTTTCCCCAGCATGTAATAAATGGATTTATGTGCCTTTCCAAATATCAAATATATTGATTCAGAAGAAGATTCTATACATGTTGATTTATTAAAAAATTATGTATTTTTTTACTGAAAAAATTGAATGTTTTTATTTTATTCTCCCCTTATAAATTTAGAGGAGTATACTCTTTCAATGAAAAATTCCTTTTAGGAATAAATGAAGTAATAGATGGGAAATAAACATCATTGGGAACAGTGTTTCCAAGTGCACAAATAAAAATATTCTTCAAGGTGTCAACAATTTCAATCACATTGTTTACTCTTAATATTAACTATATTGTTTAAAAGTTTTCAATTTTAATTTTTATAAGCCAAACATTTCCATCTTTAAATATCCTTCCTGTTATTATAGGATTATTCAAAGAAACATATTTTTTTGTTAATAGTTTGTTCGTCACTTGTATTACTATTTATAATTTGATATGTGTAGGAAAAAAATATCCTTTCGTTATATTCTCTTTTTCAGCTAAATGATTTTTAATTACAATGGTCTGCATTTCACAAAACATTCAATCCATTAAGCTCATTCTTCGAGTTTTTTTTATTTTATTTTTTTTTATTAAATAAAGCTTCTATTTACCATTATTATTCGATTTTTTGTACCAATAAATTATAATGAATATTTTATGATATAATATTCCTTAAACTCTATGAGGATTTTCTTCTTAATCAAAGAAATAGTCTATTTGAAGAAAAAATTAATTTATTAATAAACTTATAATAACCATCGGTTGACGTAATAAAATTTTCCTTTCCATTGGAACTTTTTGTTTAACAGTTGAGTTTTTCTTTTACATAAGTACTAATCATCTTTGCTAACAAAATACTTGCTCTAAAAATTTGCAACAAAAGTTTCACCTATTTAAAAAAATTGTTTTACCACAAAATTAACTCTCCAGGTAGAATTTCCTCTTAATGTCTTTCAATACTTGCAAAATACATAGTGTTGCTCTCCCATTTCCCACCTAGAGGATGGTCCTCTTTCAACTCACGCAAAAGCCGACTCATTTCCAGGAAAAAGTAACGGTAGGGCAAAATCTTTAGTAGCACAAATAAAATGTGTTTATAAACAAAAGTGAAACAGAAATTTATTCCATGAATAGCAAAACTAGCTATATTTTTTTTGAAAATTAAAAAAAATGCGTGATAACGTTCAGTTGATGAAACTGCATTAAACATTATTTTTGATACACATTTTGTTATTCAATAATACAAAGCCTTAAATTTTAAAGCAAATTTAGCACAACTATTAAAATAAATTATTTAGATATTTAAATATTAATTCAATATTAATTTTTTGTTTGATTTTCTTCCTGGCCATGCTTTTGTTATCTTATTCATTCAAAAAAAGTAAAGGCTTCTTTCACATTTCTCTTGATTTATAGATTTTTTTATCCTATCAGCTAGATTAATTTATGGAATATTATTACAAAAAGATAAAACTAGCTAATATATTAAGTATACATTAAAGATTTTCACTATTATCTTAAATATTTCTCTTTTCTTAAAGTTCTAGATGTTTTTTTTTTTTTTCTGAATTAAAATCTTGTAAAATTATCATTTTTTTACAAGGCTTCACAATTTTAATAATTAATTAAAAATTGCAATTTTTGTACCAGAATTGTTACATTTTTATCATAGAAGATTAAAAAGTACATTCAACTTGCATTAATTGTTACTGTTTATTATTACTTAAGTCTTGTTTTAATTTCATCTACTATTTTTTATCGAATGTAATTCTTTATTTTTAAATTTAAAAAATGATTAAAGTTAACTCTGAAAGCCATATTTTTTTTCAATATGAGTTCCTTTGATGGGAACTTTTCCTGAGAGTTTACCACTCTGCGTGCTGGGATTTGAAGAGGAGGAAACTGTGGATCTACGACAAAAAAATGCTTCATTTAGATTAAAACTTAAACTATTATTCTTACATTTTATTTGCAGCTTTATATCGATTCAGTATCTTTACAAACTATGAAAGAATACATATACATTACAAGATATATTTTAATCTTTCCATTTTTAAACCTATGCTCTCACATTTTTATTTGAAAGGACTTCTTACATTTCTTGGTTTTATTTATTTCTTGGTATTTTACTTGGTTAAAACGTCGTTCTCAGTGTCGGAAGATACTGAGTTTGAATAACCGAAAATTCGTCGTGTTTACTAAAGACGGTAAATTAAATAGGTATTGGAAGTAATGTTCTCCGAGAGAAATGATATCTCTAAAGGTGAAAGGTCAAGAATTACAGGTTTGGCCACTGCTTCTAAATAAGGATTAAACTTCAGTTTAATTGAGAATTTTCTATCAATTTCAATGTATCTGGTCCTCATTCATACATGGAAATTAAAATATCAATTGAATAACTTATTTCAAGTTTCATTTGTTTGTTTCAAATATAACAAACAGACAGAAGGGGATCCAGCTACCTAGATTTGGTCCCGAGGCTTCTAGTAATGTTTTAAAAAAATTATAAAATGTGCTTCCACCCTTTTAAAAGTCTGGTAAAACACAATGAAATGCTGCTTCGAGAAAAAAATGCTGAACAAAAGTCAGGATGACTTTCAGAAATAAAATCCATCGAATAAGTTTCCACCCGTATTCTTGGAGTTTTTAAATGTGCACTTGGGGCAGTTGCGCTGCCTCGGTGGATGGCTTGGAATGAAGAATTAATAAATGATGTGTTTTGGCGTCTTTGGAATGAATGTGATTTTTGACTGCAGGAATGGAAAAGGGCATTCAAAGAAAAAAATGAAGGAAATTCCTTCCTCCCAATACTTGATGCATTGTTCTCAATTTGCATTCGCTTAAAGGGCAATCTTTTCTTCACATATTTTCCTTTGAGACCTCATAATTACTTAGCAAATATTTTCCTCGCATCGAGCTTTTATTTCCTTCACAAGTATTTCTCTATTGAACTTGTTGCACACTTTGAGGTAAACTTTTTTCTTTCAAAATTTCCATGTAAAGAAGTTATTTTGGTACACGCATATACTTATTTAGTGAGCCTATACATTAATGTACGCTTACAAATAATTACTTAATAATTTGTGATTAGTGTGTGTATTTGCGACTTTTTTTCAATTGCACCTCCTTCAAGGGGAGTGTCAGCAAGAAAATTGTTTGCTCCAATCCCCAATGACGTGCTCTGGACTGCTTAAGGATTGGAGTAGACTGAGAGTTTGTCATTGATTTTTCTCAAAATAAAAAATTCCTATCATGAATTAACCTCTTTTTATGTTAATTTCTTTTATTAGTTTTAAAACTTTCTCAATTGATAACTATAGGAAGGCATATTTTCCGTTTATTTAACTGCCGTTAATAAAACTTTTTATCTTTCATGTAACTCACATATTATAACTTATTTTTTCAATATATTTCGAACTTCAAAGTACATTAATCATTGTTAATCCCAATGAAAACTTAAAGATGGAGAACAAAATATATTGATCACATTTATTTTTCATACGAGAGTATTACATGAAAAGTGAATGTGACGCACATATTTTAAGTATTTTAAACTTTGATGTACATTTTTAACAAAAATATTTGCTCACATGATTTAAAACTTTGAATCAATAACTAAAAATTTAGTATTGTATATTACTAGAGTAATAAGACAAAGTTTTAATACTTTATTTAGCCAGTTTAATTCCATAAATATGTAGCTAAATACAATACTGTAAAATTCTGTGATATATAATCCTTTTAACGCATAAGATTGATTGGTATATTTCAGATTTATTCAAAATATCTTAGTATATTACATTTTAGTTCTCAAATTGAATTAATTGTATGACGCCATGACAAGATTTGAAAGTAGAAAATATCTCGCCTCCGATGTTAAATCCGACGCAGCGAAAGTACATTCAATAAGAATTACAATATAAAAAATCTGTATGTTATATCAATTGTATGTCATTCCCTTCAAAACAAAAAGAAACTAATTCGTTATTGAGGATTTTGAAGATCCATTGTGACCATTGTTTGTATCCACGTATATATATAAAACGAATAAGAATTTAAGCTATCTCTCTACAAAAAATACATGTAAACAGAGTTAAAAGAAAAATGACTGATATGGTAATTTACCAAAATAATACATTTTTTTTCATTTTGAATTATTTCTCCTTGTTTTTAAAGACTTTTTTAAATTTTCACTTTCATTATTCGATTCTTTTTAACGTAAGAATATGAAAAAAATAAGCAAAGAAATGAATAAATGAGCATTTTTATTCCACAAAAAAGAAGAAAATAAAACAAATAATATTAAAAATACATGTTTTTAGTAAAAATATAAGTTTTATATAAAATAGAATTTGAAAGAGAACATACAAAAAGTATTAAATTTATGATACTTGTAAACTATTATAAAGAATACAAAATATAAAAATATTTCTTTTTTCAAATAAATTCCCAGTGTTATCTGTTTCAAAGTCCTTAAAGATTCAACATTAATCAAAACTCGTAAATAAAACTTTGGAGTTAAAAAATTAATGCTACTATTATTAAAGATAATTAAATAAGATCCATACACACAGATTAGTTGTCAAATCCAGTAGCTTTGATCTCAATGAATAGAATTTTTAGTAACGTTTCGAAGGATGTCTAATTCTATAAAATTCTCATCAAGTTAACTCAATAAAACCAACGATTATATATAAGCGCGTTTATACTTATTTATTCAATCAACTAGAGCTTGAGTAAAATAAATGAGAATATCAATCTACATATTATCATTTGTATTTATTTCTGTTTCAACTGCACTTCCTAAGGATGTATATAAAAGATCTACTTTATCATTATCCAATTAAATTATCTTATTTCCATCTACATTACGTAGGGAGCATATTTGGCCTGCAAAAATTGAAATAAAACTCTTGGGATTTAGGAGAGTGTTCTAATGTATGGTCTCGAACCGTGAAATGTGGTGATATATTTGGTTAGGCATTGTTATCGGAATGTTGTGGGTTCAAATCCCGGCCCAAACAAGCATCCGCCAATGGTGGATGAGGTACGTAAAATGGATATGATTGCAAGGCCTTCCGTGTTAAAAAGTACCTGTGAGGGACTCCTTTCATCTGAATTGAGGAGACCCACCCCTCCCACGAAGGCACGCCCACATAGTGCGCTGTATCTCAAAGTACCAGGACCTCCGCCGCTTTTAGTGCTGAAAGTAGAAATTTCTTTTGCAATAAGAAAACATTCTGTTGGAATTCTTTCACTGCAGGTTCGCATTGACTTGAGTTTCTTTTGAAATCTTTCTTTCTTTCGGAAAATATCTTGAAAAATTTAAAGTATTATTGTCCAGTGTCATAATTATAGGCCACTTATGTGTCAATTATTTCCATAATGATTACTAATACCTTTGATATTACCCCTACTGAAAACGAAAAATATTTATTTTCTCCCTTTTCACTTCATTTTGGATAATATTTGGTTTATCAGGAACTAACTCTTTTCTTTATCCTAAATTTCTATATTTTTTATTCTTAAAAATGTTTCAATAACCTATTATTGATATTTTTATGTTATTATTCATATCTCATAAGTGGAATCAATCAGTTTTAACAACAACTGATAAATTAATCCTTTTGTCGATCATTTTTTTAAAGTTCCTAAATCTTTTCCGGCATCAATTTTTTTTCTTTTTTCCCTCAAGTTGATTTGACTGTCAAATATTAATTCCTTGGGTTGATTTTTTTTTAAACACTCTGTTCTCTCTCTCTCAATTTCTTTCACTGTGCTTCCAGTTTCTGTAAATGAAATTCCAGGAACTGCTTTCAAGATGTTCTACCTTTTTTAGAATCTTCTTTGTGATAATTTTTTTATCTTTTTATTTACTTGCATATCATTGATTAATTGATGCAAAAGCAGTTCAAATATACTGTGCATGCAGGAGACTGATTATTTCTACAGTAAGGAATTATTCAAATGAAAACAGGTTGTATGCCAAGAGAGTGAAATCAATTAACTGAATGAGATACAATGTAGTAAAAGTAGCACATATTTTTGTAGCATAAAAATACTATGATATGTGTAATTTTTAATGAAATTCTAACGTTATTTATTGAAGAAACAGTTTGTTCGGAAAGAATAAAATTAAAACTGAAAAACAGATACACATGCCCCGTCTAAAAATTAATTAAACAATAATATTTAAAAAGATAAATGCAGATTTTTTTATAACTAAGCAAATATTCCCTTTAAATATAGAAAAATAATAAAGCAGCTATCCACTTTAAATATAGAAAAATTAATTATAAATTTAAAAATATAAATTTGTGAAAGTTATATATAACATTCGTGTATTTATAGTTAAATTAGACCTAATTGTCTAAATTTAATTATAAATATGTGAAAGTACGTATTTCTAAATCGTAAAATTGCTAGAAAAATGTTAGAAATATTAGTAATACCTGTTGTGAAAGTTTTACTGATTTACATGTGATTGTGAATTTGATGGTCAAAAACTGATTGCAGTACATTTTAATATGTTACAAAAATATAATGTTAAGAAAAGCCTGTTAATGTAAAGAAGACATAAGAATTATATGTACTTTAAAAATGTTGATATATTTATAAAATAGAATAATATAGATATTTTAATCTGATCATAAATGTATATATATATATTTACGAATTTCTAAATCACAAAATTGTTTGGAAAATAGGTTGGATGCGTTAGGAATAGCGTTGATGAAAATTCGGCCACACACACACATATTCACATATGACTATGAATTAGATAATTAAAAATTTATAACTCATAAATCTTGCATAAAAATAAAAACTCAATTAAAAACAAAAGGCTAATGGTGTATTATAATATGAATCTGCATGTAGTATACGAGGCTCCATTTGTTTATATAGGAGAAATAATGATAAAAAAGTTTGGGAAGATTTACATATATCATTTAAAAATTCAGAGAGAGTTCCTAGAGAAGACTATATAAAATATTAGAACCTGAATGGTCACAGAAAAATTTTTTTATTTTACAAGATTACGTTAATGAAAATTTATGAATAGAGGAATAAAATTCAGACGATCCAATAAAGAAAATAAAAGCCGTGTTAAATGATAACACAATAAGCTAGCAATGGAGGACAATTGATTGACACATTGTTTTCAATAATTTAGGAACTAAATAAGGGGAAAAAATTAGAAATTATGTCAAGAGAGCAACTTATTGCATAAAATGAGTCAAAAATACCCCAAAAATGATACCTTCAGATATTTTATTTTTAAAAAGCATTTATAAGAATAAAATATCAAAATAATAGCGAACGCAAATTATTGAGCTTTGCATAGGTTTTAAAGTAGTGGTAGAATATCTAAATATATTCAAATATTTTTCTTCTCATAAAATATATAGTGATGAAATGGGAATAGATAAAGATTAGATGCGTAAAGATAATCATACTAATTTTCAGATGATGATCATTATGTAAGAAGATAATTAAAAATAAATTGAATGAAGAAAATAAAAGTTCGGAAATTTTAAATATAATTATGAGAGTTAGGGTAGTTTAAAATACTCATTATTTATTTTGAAATTATCTGATATTTTTTCAATTGCTTATTTAAATAAAACCTTATAACGTTTTACATAAATAAAAAATTGGAGAGTTACAAAATGTATCATTGAAGAAAATTAATAAATGTTATTTACTTATAAATATTAAATGTTTTGAAGGAAAAAAACGATAAATATTATGATTCTCTGCAAGAAGTTGCTGAAATACTTCATATATATATATATATATATATATATATATATATATATATATATATATATATATATATATATATATATATATATATATATATATATATATATATATATATATATATATATATATATATATATATATATATATATATATATATATATATATATATATATATATATATATATATATATATATATATATATATATATATATATATATATATATATATATATATATATGCACAAGTAAAAATATTTATAAATTATATGAATAAAATACTTGTAAGGAAAAGGAAAATAATTATTTTTAGGTTCGTTTTCTGGATGTGTGCTATTGTCCTTAGAATCGAGAGATATCAGATCCCCCTGTTCTTCTCTGTTGATGGATGTGGAAGCTCAAAAGAATTAAGTTTCCAATCCGACTTACGAAGATGACTCACACTTGTTGCACATTATGCAGGAGGTGCTTCTGCCTCACTTATGTAGCATTACAAATATCCTTCAACTTTCAGTTTGCTAGAGAGTGGGGAAGGCTGTCTGTAATGTGGGGCAGTTTGGCGTACCTTCTAATGACGCATTTTATGTAAATACTTTGTTTTATTTGTTTAATAAATGTTGAATAATTTAAGCTGTAGTTCATTTTATGCTTCCTGGAGATTTAACACTAAACCTCCGCTAAATTGTTGAGTTTAGATTTGTATTTCATTTCATAGGAAAGAGCAATTATATGCTATATATATTGAAGGATTTGCAATAATTATAATTCAGATTCTGTGAGCTTTTTACTGATTCTATCTGTAACATAATACACAAAAGATGAATAAAAGCGGCTAAAACTTTTTCATTTTACCCTTATTTAGAAAAATATTTCAATTCTTATAACTTTTAAACATAAACGGAAGAGAAAAATAAGAGATAGATGCAACACTTCATTCTTTTTGATTCACCGCAGGTATTTTCCGTTCCTCTAGGGAAAAAGTCCCTTCAGATTGCGACTAATGCAGCCGTGAAATGTACCCTTCCTTGGGAAAGGATTGGAAACCTCGACAAAGTTGGTTGAATCCTGTAAACATTGGACTATTGCTGAAAAAAGTTTTCTAGAGTTGAAAAAACCCTGCAGCGCCAGTTTATTTTAGATTCTCCGATCCACAGAATCGATAAACATGTTTTCAAAAATCGAAAAATAGTCATTTCTTTTTATTTTCTAGGAAAACGCTCTGCGTGGACCCAGAAAATTTTGCAGAAAAACACATTTATAAAATAGATCCTGAAATTAAATCGTTAAAAAAAATGCTAAATTTATCATGCGTGAAAATCTCTACATGCAGTTAGAAATAAAGTCCATTAAATTAGTTCATAATAAAAGCCAAATATATATATTCTTTTTCTTCTTTAACACTACAGCCAGGAGTGGGCGAAGGCTTTCCTTAGAACACTCCTCCATTGTGTTCTCTGGGAGGCGACAATTCTCCAATTTGTCACTTTCACCACTTTAAAGTCCTCCTCTACACAATCAGTCCATCTAAGTTTGAGCCGACCACTAGATCTGTTTGCAATGTGCATATAATTAAAAATTCTTGAAGTCAAAGACGAGGGGTCCATTCGGCAGATATGGCCCGCAAATCTCAAGCAACATATTTTAATATAATTTGCTTCCGTAAAATGTCTGTAGAGCTAGAAATTGTATCTGTGCCTTCAAACTCTCCATTCTCATTTACGACACCAAAAATCTTTCTTAGGACTTTTCATTCAAATATTACAATTTGATTTGACTGAGTCATTGTTAGAGTCCAGGTTTGTGTGTTTGAAATTATAGTTTCGATTTTAAGAAAGTTACAGTTTATATAAACAGTGATTAGAACCAAGAATTCTTCTCTTTACTTCAGAACTTATGTCATTATGAGAATCGTGTGTGTGTGTGTGTGATTACATATACAATACACATAAGCAATTTATTTTTCGTTAAATTTATATGAAATTCTTATTTTTCTGAAAAAGAGCAAAATATTTAGCCCACATTTTTAAATGAACCAAAACTTTATTCGCTAACCCAAACATACTTTTTCTTTGCATATTAAATTGAAATCCCAAATTATTAAGTAAATTTTCAAAATAATTTATTTTATGCTTAAAAAACGAATGTTACCTGGAATAATAAAATATTCTGATTTAAAAGAACAGGCCTTGCATTTACAAGACAACTTTCATGAAAAGTGTTTAAAATAATTTTCAAGCATCACAATTACTCTTTAGGTTTTAATGAAATCTTTTAATTCCACATTAAATTTTTGCATAACGACTCTTATTATGCTCAAAATCGTGCATAATTATTCATTTCTCGAAATGCTTCCATTGTCTTTAAGTTGCGTAAGAGAGGGAAAGGAATTGAATGGAAGCGTCACAGGGAAATTAAACAAAAACTATTTTCTTAAAATCTAATTAACATTTAATCACCAATGAATGTCGAAACAACACGATAAAAATCAAATCTACAAGAACACTTCCATTTCAAGAAACGTAATACCAATTTAAGGAAAAGAAGGTGTAACAAAAATTATTCTGCTTTAAATTTGAACTAAAATGAAACCAAACAATTCTTTTCATTTCATATCATTATTATGTTTAAAATTAAAGCTATTTTTCCTAAGAGTTGAATGAAAATCCTGCGTTTTTGAATATTTATTTTTTTGTTTAGGTTATTAATTTTTTTGTTTAGGTTGTATAATCGTTTGTTATTCTGCGGTGAGCATCATCGAAATGCTCTTGAATTGCTTACAGAAGAAGGATGAGAAATATTTCTTTTCCTGTATGCTACTACCTCATCGTTCTTCTAGATTTTCTTATAGAAAATGGAGATCGTTCGAGATTCCTCACGGTTTCATCTTGAATAGGAAATAATTCTTTTGGAAGAGAACGTTTTAAGGCAGTTTATAGAGTAAGAGAATACCGCCAGAGGAAATAACGAATAATAGGACAGTATTTTGAATATTTCGAATTTCTTTAATGAAAGTTTATATTATAAAAATTTTTTTACTGAATAGTAATTATTTCCAACATTAAAAAATCAAAAAATCATTATTACAAATTACTACCACTGTTTGCCTCTAAATCTACGAGAATTTTCTGTTGTAATACGCTTGAATTATGGATTTTTCAAAAACGAAAATTATCTAGATAATTTGTTTTACTTATTTCTTTAATAACAATTTTGTATAATTAGCAGACTTTTATTGGTGGAATTACAAACCTTTCTCTTAATGAATATATATATATATATATATATATATATATATATATATATAAATGTATATATATTATATATATATATATATATATATATATATATATATATATATATATATATATATATATATATATATATATATATATATATATATATATATATATATATATATATATATATATATATATATATATATATATATATATATATATATATATCAAAGGATATATATTCTATCCAGTTGATAATTTAAATTTTAGACTGTTATCTCGCAGTTTATGAAAATGGAGTCATGTGAATTTCTGACTAAAAATACAGAAATAAGAGGAGCTTTTTGATTGCTTTATAAATGAAAAAATACTCGTTTTTTAACGAACTCTTTGAAATCTTTTTATAATTTACTAGATTTGCATAGAATGTGTAACATAGCCGTAATTGCAACATAAGATTTATTTCTACATTAAGATGCTAATTTTCTCTAAAAATGTTTGAAGGAGTAAATCTTGTACATGAATTTATCAATGTATCTGTACTTTCAAACACAAAATGCGTAATTTCATCGTTAAATTTAATCATTTCTATAAAAGTAAATGTCCAATGCGTTTCCATAATGTTTTTAATATATTATATATAATTTATTTATATTCATAAGAATATTTATTACTTTTTACATGTAACAATTTACAATTATATTATTGAATTTTATTCAACATTACACACAGATTTTAGAAATAATCTTCAAAAGAAATAAAAAAATTCAGGGAAAAATAAAATTAATAAATATAACAAATAATGTGCGCATTTCAAATTTAATCAGAATAATCCATGCTACTGATAAACTAAAAAATTTCAAATAAATATATTTTTATTGTAATGCGCGAGTGTAAACCACTATAGAAATACTTTTTCAATCAAATGTCCATAATGAAAGTGTTGTCAAAAGGATTTTACTAAAATATGCTCTCCTTCGGCTAAAATGTTATAACCTGTGAATTTTAAAAATATTTTTATTGTAATAAAAAAATTCTCCTCTTTAAACTTACTACCGAGTTAGGTATTTCGTATCATAAAGCATATACAATCATGAAACCAATTTCCCCCTAAAAAAAGCAAATTTGCTCAAATTTTCTATGCATACATAATTTCACCTTTTACCTTATAGAAATTGGCGAATTAAAGGCCAAAAATTTTGTTTTTGTTGAAATTTATTTTAATGATTTTAAAATTAAAAACCAATGAAAAACAATTTTAACTGTTCTGTTATATCAGTAATATTATAAGCTGTATTTAACCGTTTTAAAATGTTAAAAAAATTCAAATAAAAAAAAAAAGAATGAAGAGAAGGACAGATAATTTTCAATATTTTTTCTTGCCATATTGATTATGATAGTTTATTTCAAAATTAAATAATCATTTTATTTTTCTTATGTCCTTTCACAGAATCACTCTTACTATGATGGACGTAATAAAACTCGTATTACAGCCTAGCAAATAATGATTGGAAATAGTGACTCTGTGTGTGCAGCGACACATGTTTACAGTGCCTCAAGCACCATCAGTACACACGACGGACCTTCGGTTTAGTAGGGATTTGAAATCACTGTTACTGAGAACGACTCTTTACAATAGGGATGGGGCAAACTTTTTCGGTCGTGGGCGAAAATTCGATAAAAAAAAAAGTTGGCAGGCCAAGATAATTATTTCTAAAATTTTAAAAACAATATACTAGTTTTATAATTTAAATATTTTAACGAGATGAGTGAAATTGTAATTTATCATGTAAAAGTTACTTATATTGAGATTCGAAGTGAGATGTACTGATTTTAAAAAAGGTAGCTAAATGCTAATGTTAGTTTCTGAAATGATTTTTCTTAGGTTCAAGACACTTGTTCAGATTAAGCTAACACACCACAGATTTTCCAGACTGACTGGAGTTTAAAATGCCCAGTCTGTTACAGGTGAATTCTAATTCACCTAGAGTGGATTCCCATGTCTGTTCCCCGAGAAAGAAGTATCGCTTGTTTCCGCCAGTCTACAGCTATAACTAACAAAGAAATTCCGTTTTTAATACATTAACTATTACAGTTTTCTGTGCATGCTACAGAGGGTGTTAACACATTTTTAGAACGATTTTGATAACGAATTAAAAAAAAAGTAAATGTTTTAGAATAAAAATTTTTAGCAACAGCTTACTATTTGAACTGAGAAATATCGTCTGCTACTTTAAAATTTATTCTTCTTTCAAAATGTCACATATAAACATGCTGTGAACTGAAGGATATGTTTTTGCGTTTTCCGAAAATAAACGTTCTTATTCCAGAATTCAAAAACGTTGTGAAATGCATGGTATTAAAATTTCTAAGTGCAAAATAAGCAATGTAATTAATCGGACAGGTAAAAACTGTCAATCATTATTTCTACATAGAAAGAAGACTCTAAACGAATATCCTTAAAAGGTACGTACTGTTTCAAATGTTTCTAAAGTGAAATCGCTGGTAACAAGAGAAAATCCGCCAACACAGAAATCAATTGCAAAGTCTTTAGATGCATCTGTAGCAACAATAAATAAAATAATAAACCAGTATTTACAACTTGAAAATGCTAAAAAACATATTGTTTACCAGCTTTAGCCGAGACATGTGGCTCAACGCAAAACATTTTGTAGAATCCTGTATGAAAACCACTTAGCAGGAGAGAAATGCAAAACCATTGTGACCCTTGATGAAGCCTGGGTTAACCTAAATGACTGTAACTAAAAAAGGTCTTTTTACTATAGAAAATGAGGTGAAAAATGTACAAACCCGTTTCCGTCAATGTAAATAAAGTTTTAGTTAGGGGTTTATGATTGTCGCAGGATTTTCCTACAATAGAAAATTAAAAATAAGAAGAGTGGAAAGAAATGTTAAAATCAACTCATCATACTATCAGAAGATTTTACGCCCAATATTTACAAGAGAAATTCCACTTCTTTATCCCAATGACTTTCAAAGATAGAAACTTCATCAAGACAAAGCTATAGGTCATACTTCGAAAATTACCACTGCATTCCTTGAAAAAATGATGACTAATACAAGTATTGCATGTGTGTATACATTTTTAACACATCCCTGCGAAGTCTCCTGATGTTTCACCTATGGACTATTGTGCCTTTGGTCTGTTAAAAAAGGCTCTTTCTAAACGCAAGCCCACCACGATAGATGGACTCTGGAAAGTAGTGGAAGAGGAATGGAAAGCAGTACCTCTGGAAATATTGCGAAAAGCTCTTTTATCATGGAAATCATGATGTAGATTTGTAGCACAAAAAAGGCTATCAGATCAAACATTTAAAAAAATAATCTTTACATTTTAAACATTAATTAAACGGCCGCGAAATCGCTCTAAAAATGTGTTAATACCCTCTGTATTTATGTCAATTTATGTTTTGTAGAACAAAAACTGAGAAAGTAAAAAGATCAACAGTACTTTGAAAAAAAGAAAGAAAAAAAATATTTAAGCAAAGTAGAAAAGGAGATGGATATATATTATATAAATATTATTTTTTTTTAAGTTCCGTCGGACCAACAAATTAAAATCCTATCCGAGGGCCGCATAAAACCTTCCGACGGGCCGGAATCGGCCCACTGGCCGTAGTTTGCCCATCCCTGCCTTACAACCAGAACCGATCACCTTGGCTTAGTTTAGGGAGCGTTTATAAGTCTAACAAAAACTGGGCTCTTAGCTCAGGACCATCGAATCTCTAAGAATGTCCGGTGAGTAAAGCAACCCTTTGAAGGTTCCTATGAAACTGAATTTTGGGAATCCATGAACTTTTGAATTGGAACCTTGAGTCTTTTTTTTGGGGGGGGGGCAAATTTAAAAAGCATTTCCAGTTAAAAGGTACTCTACCTTGAATGTCTTTTACATTTGGTTAAATACAGGAGAAATTTTTGCAAGCATACGTAATCGATTGACCCTGTCAAAACATCAGGAAGAAGTTCATTGCATTGTTCAGAAAGTCGAAATATTTAAGAATATTTGTTGAACGTATTTTTAAGAATAAAAAATCCTGTCCGTTAAAACTTTTACAAGTATTCATGGAAGATACATAGAAAATGCTGTTATAGTAATAATTCAATAAAATATTCATGAAGCAATCCTTATAGCTCTGATAATGTGGAAAATCTGCAACGTGTGTGATTCATCTCGACTCATATAACCAGCAAAAGTTTGTCCAGAAACTCTTATAATTGATTAGCTTCAAAATTTTCTTCTTTCTCAATTACATCTCTATTTGCTATTAAAAATAATTTTCGATTATTTACTTCAGAAAATAAATAAAAATTTTCTAAAGTAAATTCTCCTTTTATTGCAAATCACAGTTAATTACAGATTTATCTACAACAGGGGTCAGGGGCGGCCCACTTGCGGCTCTTTGAAAGTTTACTTGTGGCTTTTCCTTTTCATTTCTGTGTTATTCTATTTAAAAAATTACTATCGTTCCATATGTGTTTCAAAATGTCTTCAATTACTGACAACGAATATGAAAGACTAAGTGCAACCCATTAAATTTCCGCCCATGTTAACAATGATATGAACGGCGCAAACCAACACAAATAGTAGCGTAATCCACGGACTCCAAACCAATTTGGAATTTGTAAACTTTCATTGCAATGGATACATTGTGCCCTGGAGGAAGCACTTTGTATCACACTCTTGCTACTTATAAAATTTGTGATCTGGAATTTTTTGGTAAGTTAACTATAATTCATTTCGTAATAAGTAACGCGTATTGTTATCGTTTCAATAACAAAAAACTCATATTTTCTAAATTTTTTATTTATTTCCGATTCTTTAAAAAGTATGATAACAAAGGGCGAAATAAAAAATAAAATATGAGCAAGAAAATAGAAGTTTTATTAGTGAGTGGGAGAACTTTTTATTGACAATAACAGGAAAAAACATGTTATTTGTAATTCAACAGTCAAAAATTATAAAGCTAGCAATTTATGTCGACATTATGAGACCAATCATTCTCAGTTTTGTAATCAGTATCCACCAAATTCCAAATTAAGATGATATAAACTTGTTTGTTTGAAATCAAATTTAAATAAACAACATTCAATTTTAATGACCCTTAGCAATCAAGCTAATAGTGTGGCTGAAACCAGTTTTGTTATTGCCTAGAATATTGCTTGTGCAAAACGATCATATATATATATATATAAAAAAAAAAAAAAAAAAGAACCTTGGAAGATGTACATAAAGGTTTAGTTCCAAGTAATGCAGTATTGCTCTATGCTTTGTTTCTCAACTTCCCATCTCGATACACACAGCCTAATCACGCCTAGCCACAATTAATACATCTCTTAAATTAAATTTTTAAAAAAATGATTTGAAGAACTGTATCACATTCAGCTTAGCCCTTGATGAATCGACATATATCACAGATCTTCCGCGATTGGTATTTTTCCTTTGTTTTGTATCACCTGACTATATTGTTGAAGAAGAATTATTAGATTTATAGTAGCACTTAAGAGTCAACCCGCAGTGTCACTATAAAAAATCGTTATATTCCATAATGTGAACTTAAGATGTGCCTCTTAGTAAACTCTTAAGCATTACAACTATATGAGCTCCGGCAATACTGGGTAAAAATTCGGTCTTATTGGGCTTTTAAGAGATAATTCTCAGATTCCATAATTCATACCGATTCACTGCCAAATTCAACAAGAACATCTCGTCAAAATATATTTAAAATATCTTGATGTTATGAATACAGTGTTACACATTATAAATTACATTAGTACCAATGCAAAAAATCAATTAAAAATGTTTTAGAAGAACTTAAGGAGGAAAAACTTCCAAATGACATTAATTTCTTTCACATTGTTAAATGGTTACCTAGCTACAACGAATTAAATCGATTTATAGATTTGTTTGACCTGTGGTAACTGCATTTCTAAAAAAAGAAAATTAACTACTCAGAATTATATGATGAATGGTTACAAGACTTTATATTTTTGATTGATGTCATAGAGACCATTTGTAAATACTAAATTTACAATTGGTCAGGGTAGCGATAAATAATATCGGACTTCTCACGATGTATATTTGGTTTTCAAACTGAATTACCACATTTTCCAAAAGAAATTAAAAATAAAACATTTTGTCATTTTCCTCTAATTAAAAAGAATTTGTTCCAACATTTTTTTTCCAATGGTGGCACTTGAGTGACGAACCCTATGCCACAACAAGGACAGAAACTGCTACTCATTTGTCATTACCCATCCGGCCCTTGTGAGCCAAGTCCCAGAAGCGTTGCCCGCGTCATACCACCACAAACCCGTTTATAAGGTGGGCCACATTCATACATCATCACATAAGAAAGGACAGAGAAAACAGAGAAAGAAAGTTACATCCATGCCAGAACAGGGATTCGAACCCGGGACTCAGAGCTCAGGAACACTAACCAATCAGACATCGGTCGGCATTTGCTCCAATATTAAACAAACAGAAAAGCTCAACGAATATATACAAAAGCTAGAAGGAATATTGACGTAATTCGAAAATAGATTCCAAGTCTTGAAATATTTTAAATCATCTCTTGATTTTTTTTTTCTGAATCCATATGAAATTAATATAATTCAAGGTGGCTTTTTTTATTTCCATAATTATAAACCAAAAAGCTTCTGAAGAATCAGTATTAATAAAGATGCAAGAATATCAACCTCTACAATTAAAATATAAGTCAACGCCAATTGCTGAATTTTGGAAATTTGTATCAGAATCGAAATATCCTGACTTATATAAAAAAGGCTGCTTGTCGAATTATTTCAATATTCGGAGCTACGTACTTCTGCGAATCATTTTATTTCCTTTTAATATTTGTGAAATCCAAAAACCGATTAGTAATAACTAACCAGGATCTCAAAGAATTATTGAGAAGTGTTGTCATCAATAATTCACCAAATTTTAAAGAATTATCAAGAGAGGTAAAATAAATGTTTTTAATATTTTTTAATATATTATTAATTTATTATTATATTAATTTTAATACATTATTTAATTTTTAAATTCAATACACAAATTTTGTACTTTTATTGACATTCCAATAAATATATTTTTTTCTAAAAAGTTTTTTAATATTTTTTTTGCACGTAGCTTTTAAATACTTATTTAATTTCAGCTGGCGAAAAATTTGAAGTTTTAAAAAATGGCTCAGACTATCAAGGAGCTTAGCCACCCATGATCTGGAATATTTTTCTTGCTAATATGTACTCGCTGTCTTTTTTTACTATTGTTATAAAAAAAACATAGCAATACCTTTATTGATGTATGTAACTAATGAATAAAATATGTTAAAATGAATAGCTTAATTTTAATAAAATTATCTTTTTTTTCTTGTGTGTCTATTACGAGCATTCAGTAAGTATAATTTCCCTAATATACAATGATTTTCCTTCTCAATTGAATTTCTTTTTGTGAATGAGGATTAATGACTTCGTTTCTACGTATGGAATGTAAAGTCTGATATTCTTGAAAGACTGAAGATATTCCTACAATATTTCAGATAACATTTTCATGGAATTTCACCAAGTTTCGAATGTGCAAAATATTTTCAAACTAAGAATATTTGCTTCAATTCACGTGACTCTAATGCTTTCCCTCAAAGACGTTTCTTTAAATAACGTCTTCTAATAATTCAAGGTTTTTGGTATTTTCATCCTTACGAGTCCCATTTAAGAATGTCTTTAGTAAGAGACTGCTATTTTTTGCTTAGCCAGACGTAAGAAAAAAAATAACTTAAGGCATAATAAGTGAAAATAAATATTTCATTAACTACACTAAATTTGTAAATACTTTATATACTTTAAAGATATTCACATATGTTCCCTTAAAAAACTTTAAAATTAAAACATGCGTATATTTAATTAAACAATCAAAAAAGTTGTCACTTTTTTTGTTATTGAACATTATGTACACAAATAAATTCGACATTCAACAATAAAATATAAAACGAAATTTAAGAAATAACTAATAAAAGTGTTTTAAAGCTGAAATGTTTAATTATTCAATAGCGAGTTTAATTGGCAGTGATTAATTAATGTTAAGCTAAATTTTGAGATACCTACTGAAACTCGTAACAGATTGTACTTATTTCAGCCTTTAACACAATGATGGCTTTCAACAATTTATAAATAAAATTGAAACAGAACGTTAAATATTTAGATTGTAAAAAAAGTTTGTAAAGTTATTCATTGTCACACCTTAAAAAAATACAAATAATAGTAATTTTCATCCATTTTTATTTCAAACTCTGATAATTTATTGCGTTAAATATTTTTTGAATATGCCCATTGATTTATCTAGTAAGTCAACATAAGCTAATAGGGATATTCCAAATAATTAGAAGCGTTACGTTATGCCAACTAAGAGATTGCTGTAGTTAAATTCAGTGAAGCCTTAGAATGTTGCTTATTGAAAACGATCAACTCCAGGGATAAGGCCGAGAAAAATAACGTCCAGAGAATGCCTCTTTAGGTATCAAATGGTAATTTACTAGATTTTCGGGTAGGTTATGTGAAAATTGTCCCAGTGCATTGATCGTAGTTACAGAGTACAGGTCCTTATAAGCCTATTTCTTCCAGATGCTTTTGAATCTTGACAGTTTAGCTAATATCTTTTCACAAAAATTTGTCACTTTACTAAAGAAAATGAGATTAATTTTCAGTGTGTGTTTATTTTTGTGAAAGTCTTAACAACATTTATTTTGCACTGATATCAGAAAATCGGATTTTTTCCCTCTAAAATTGACGAGAAGGTAAATTTTACAGCTTAAAATTAGATGAAAAAATTAAATTTCAATAAAAATTACTTATATTCAAAAAGAAAAAAATTCTTTTTAATTGAAATATTTCTCCATTGAATAAATTTTGATATTGTGTTCCTCGTCCTTGTTTACCAAAAGTGCAATTTCCCGTTCAGAGACTCCATCGCTATTTATCTTACATATTAATAAATACTCTAACTAAATAAATTTTATTTCAAAATGCTATTTATCAGATGTCATATTCAATAATCATTTTGTTTCCTTTAATACTGGTACTATAATACGATTAAAATCTATAAATTTAAAAAATAGTTAGACATCTATTAGGACTTTTTATTGTACAGTAAGTTGAATTTTAAAACCTTTTTATAGGAGCCTTTCAAGACCATTTATATTTTTAAATTAGGACACAAAGTTATTTCAAACAAAATAATCAGATTAAAAAAAAAGTGAATAATAAATAATCCTCTCGGTTGAAAATTCTCAATCAAGAAAAATATTTCTTTACAAATTAGAAGAAATACATTGGAATAATTGTAATTAATCCATACAATTCGTTTTTGCTTATATACATGAGAAGCAAAAATACTGAAGGGACTTTCAGATAGTGTTTTCAAGGAACGAATTAAATGTCTTGATTTGAATTGCATTTACTACTTATAAAATAGGATTAGAAACGTTTCTCCTAAAACTTCTTTCCTTTACATTTTGGCAAAACTAAGCACGTATTTTTTGCATTAGGGAAGAAAAAATATTCAAATATCTGATTTAAAAGATTTTATTTTTAGACTAAAGAATAGTTTTTTTTCTAATTGAAACTAATAAATATACAGAAATTCCTAGACAGAATTATTATTTCCTGAAATTTTCAATCCCCCTTCTTTAAAGAAGTGATAATGTTTGAGAGCTTACAATGCTGATTCGCCGCGCAGCCTGAGAATTCAACCTTATGAAGCTCCTGTAGAAATGAATTCGTTTCCCACCACAATTCTTATTTTGGTGCTGCAAAATCTTTACACTCAGGAGATCTATGCTTTTCGACGGAGTCAATATTCTCCTCGCCTTCGCTCTAATAGCTTGTTGCAGAACGAAACAATTATACGAGCTTTTTTATTCCATATGGGATCTGCTTAAGGATTTATTGGTAAGTGGGGTTATCCAAATGATTTAATTTAGACTTGAGAACTTTTTTTTATAAATTGACTTAAGTTATTTTCCGGTAAAAGAGAGGACTTAGAATATAATGCTAAAAACGTTGTTTTAAAACATTTGATATATAGAATTCATAATATTAAGCATTTCCTTTAATTTTGTTTAAAAAAAAAAAAAAAAAATTCATAATTTATTATTATTTTCTGTCTTTCTCTGATTCAACTTTTATAGAGCGTATGAAAATACAAGTAACTGTTTCGAAGAAAAATTTCTTGAAAAGAATATTTCAAAACATTTTTCTTCGAAACATTTATAATTTTTCTGAATCATATTTTGTAATCAGTCTCATATCCATCAATATAAAATACTAATAATGCATGTATTTTTATTATTTAATTTTTTACATTTTGTTCATTTGGAAATTTGTGTCAGAGTACTCACCCGAAATACGTTATAAAAAAACACTAAGATCTTTCCCATTTGCGAAGTAACGCTTTGAATGCTCTGTTTCACTTCATCGAAAGAGAATTTGTTTTCTTCCTATGGGAATTTCTCCTTGAACAGATGTAACTTTGTAGAATTTTAAAGTTTCATTAGTGAAAAATGATTAATCAAATAACCTATATAATATGGTATTGTATTTTAACAACAGCGGAATTCGGGGAAATATTTTCAATATATGCATTATTAATCCTTTCGTCGAACAAACTGTAACTGTGTGCAAAGCAACTATTGAAATTAACTACAACATATTACTGTATTTTAGGAACAGCGGAATTTCTGTGGGAAGACATTCTTAATGCATAATGTATTATCTGAAAATACACTTGGAATTGTTTTCTATTGAAACCGTTTCACACCTAAGTTACGATTTTACAAGGGGAGCTCGAGATTTTGTGGATAACGCTTCTCTGGAAAGTGTTTTTTCTTTGAAAAAATTAATAATTAAATTTCTTTTATCTGTTTGGCATACCAAAATAAACAAAGTTTACAGAATTAAAAAATCCATTCCGACTGCTAAAACTTTAAAATATGTAATATGACAGTTTATCATGTAAAATATTTTAAATTCTTTCCTATACGGCATTCCGAAATAAACAAAAATTCAACGAATCAAGGAAAGAAAGAAAATCGTCTCTGACTGCAATTTCAATTTAAACCTGAAAATATATGGATCAACACACAAAAAAGCCTATTATGAAATTATTCTCAGTAAAGAGCCTTGTATATGGAAGAAATCACTAATAAATCAAAAGAAGTACACAACGCTTAAAAATTATAACTATATATAGTTCTATCATAAAATTCTTTTCCTTTGTCTTCCTATGCATCATGGCCTTGCTGGCAGCCGAATGGTTAGCGCTCTTGCCTTCGGTTCAACAGTTCGTGGGTTCAAATCCCACCATGGCATGGATGTTTGTAGCGGTTCGGAATCCATTTTAAGCTATAGGTCTTGGTCTAATTAGCCCTCGTGTGTAAAAAATGACCGTTGAGCGACAAACCAAACCAACCTATGCATCATGGAGCACAAAGGGAAAGAAATTCAAAAAAATACTATCAAGAAAATTCCCCTGCGGGACAGTGCGGGTCTCCTCCACCTAGCTGCATCACATGTTGTAGGTGGAGGAAAAGAGCTTCCAGCCTTAGCTTGAGAGTTTCGAAATCGGATGTACAACATTTAAGTTGATTACATTGTAGCTTAAGCAACTCTTCAGGAAGTTTAAATCAGTTATAAACACTGTAATCAAAAAGATTCGAAGTGAAGCAGAGTTCTTATTTTAAGTTAGCCTGGGACCAATACCCTCCTGTAAGTTTGAATATATTCCTAGTCTGCCGTAACGAAATAAAAAAATTAAAAAAATGAAAATAAAAAATAAATAAAAAACCGCATCATAAAATATGCAAAGAGAAAAAAGATGTGTGTTTGTGTATTTAAAAGGTTTTCATTTCATTCTAATTTATATAAAAATTCTGAGATATTTTCTAAAATATAGTTTTAAAACCAATTGGGGACATTTATTTAAAATAAAAATTGACATCCACAAATTTATATTTTTTGTCGTCCACTTGTAATTAATAATTTTCAATCTGCACTTTATTTTCTGTTTATCTACTTAAAAATTATAATCAACGCAAAGTTTATTTCGATCGTATTAACAATTCGAAAAGTTGCTTCATTAAAAGCCTTGAGATACCGAAAGCTCAAATGGAAATGATAAACAAAAATTAATGTAAATCTCGATGCTTCAAAATTCTGTCTTCTATACAAAACTATCGCAAATTAAATTTACCGTACAATTCCATTATCCAACAAAAAAGTAAGCTTTTATAGAATTATAATAACTCCAAAAATGTTAAAACTCAATATTAGGAGAAATTTTCACTTTTAGCAAAAATGTAAGAAAAAAATTTACTGTTTGGGACAGCTATTTTCTAAGCGTATCCCTTTATTTCTGAGATTTTAAATCTTCCTCACCGTTTCGCAAAACTTTGGCTGAAGTGCAAAAATATGCGTACTTTGGTATGTCTCGGAGTGGTTCATGGTACTACCGTGCAGTCCAATACTTGCTGCTCTATTCTTCCCTTAGCGCTTTATGAAACATTTTTACTCAAGTTACAAAAAAGAAGTGTCAGTCCAAACTAGAAAAGCGATAGAAGGAGTTCAAAAAAAAAAAAAAAAAAAAAAAAAAAAAACTGCAGAGAGGAAATAAGTTGTTATTGATTGTATTTATCTTTTAAAAAGTATTTTTGAGGGACAATGGGCAGTCACAAAGAGGACTTATCATCAGCTTCGAAATACGATATCTTTCTCGATTATTTTTTCTATTTCGCCGGTGAGGTGACAAAAGAAGACCGAGCCATCCCCTCCTTTCAAGACTCGAGAGAGCCCACGGACTTCATTGAAGAGTCCCCTGGGGCAACCCAAATTAATCCAATTTATGCAGTCGTTACACTTGTATCTGAACGCCATTATGGAATGGCGCCTCAAATGGAAAATCATTTAACTTAGTCCCTTTTCCAAATAATAATAAAAAAAAAAGCCTTTGCTTACAGGTTATTTTCTTTTCCCTCTATTTTTACCTGTTTTTGAATTCGCAAAATACTATGCATGTGCATATTTAAAAATTTGAAATGTAAGAATTTAAATTTCATCCAACATGTAAATCTATTATTTAAATCATTATACCAGATTTTAAGGAAAGTCTTGTCCTTTATATTTATGAATTAAATTTCAAATGGATCTTTTCAACCGTTATCTAACTCGTAGCTTGAATGAGTGTATTAAAATAATGAAAAAATGCAAACAAAATATAAATACTTTTATGACGATATTTCTTTTAGATTTTCTAATTAAATATTCATGATTGGTTAAATAATAATAATTAAATTCATTAGTACATATATTATTTTGTTTCTTTTTACTTTATGGGGAATTCTCCTTAAAAGTATATTCTTAGGAAATTTCCCTATTGGGGTAAGATAAATTGTGCACTTAAAAGGGCACAAATTTAAAATACACAATATAATTTATTACATTCATAAATTGATTACATTAAGGTGCTTAATATAATGTGTTCCAAGAAAGGAATGTATTGTAAAAGACGTATTTTACGCAAGTCTTTCACATTATTAATTTGATTTCAATTCATATAAACAAGCATATTCATAATAATATACAACACAATGATATTAAGCTATTATTAAAATTGCATTATTGTTTTAAGAAATAATGAAAAACAATAATAAAAGAAAAATTAAAAAAAAATAATCTCAAAGGTCCCTAAAAGTCTCTTGATTAATTCCTTTTCAAACTCGAAATAAAAAAAGGATTACCTGAGAAGAATTCTCTCAGAGATGGAAACATGAAGATTGCTCAAAAATACTTTTTTAAATGCCTTCCAACATTTTTGTCTCACATCACAAATTATTCCTTAAAAGCGATTTCAAAACAAATAAAAGACTCATTCATGGTGTTGAAATTTTAACTTTGATTGATTTCATTGTTTGACTCCCAAGAAACATTATTATTCATTATTTGTGGAAAAATATTTTTCTTATATGAGAACTGTTAAAATCATGTAAGTTGTTAAGTTCAATTCATTATTTAATTAGTAAGTTATGAAGAAATATTTCAGCCTTAAAGAAAGAATTTAATCCAAAAAGACAAGAAAGCAAATTTAATTCTTAAATTTTCTGTACTTTGAAAAAAAAAAAGTTGAGAAATGCAACAAATCTAATATAAATAAAAAAAAATAATGGTTTAGAACTGTTACAAAATTTAAATTTGCTCTAGAACATTCTTTAAACAAAAAAGCATTTGATATATATATATATATATATGATTGTGATAAATAAATTCACACAGCGTATAATCCATTCATATATAAAAGCTGTTCATTGCCTGACTGGAAATTTTAAAATTTTATCTTTGTCAAAAAATATTCATCATAAAATCAATTAATATAATAATTATTCAATTTATTTCAAATTTGATCCAGTATTTCATTTTAGTGTAGGAAATTTAAGCATTCTTAATTAGAATTTCAATGAAGAAAATGAATGTAAGACAACTTTTAAAGAATTGTGACCTGTGGATCTTATAAATAACAAACGAATTTTCTAAAGCAATTTTGTGTTTCATTTAAAGAATAAAATCTCCCTTTGGAGAGTTAACCCAATGTAAACAAATTTTAAATGAACATTTATCATTGAATAGTAGTTGTTATATGAAACTTTTGCAAAGCTAAAAAAAAATTTTACACCCATTTATAGGTGATCACAATAAATAAATAGGAGTAAAATTTTATTTTAGTTTAGCAAAAGGGTATATATATATATATATCAAAAGGGTATATATATATATATATATATATATATATATATATATATATAATTTTTATATATATATATATATATATATATATATATATATATATTTCCTTTATATCTGACGAAGTAGAGATTTTTGTTGATATTCTCGGCATATTTCAATTGAGTTCTGTTTATTATATAAATGAATTTCTAACATGAAAAATCTAAATTCATATATTTTTGAAATCTCAGCAGTTTCACTTTTTCTCTTCTTATTAATTCAATAAATTTTTTTAAAATCTATATATTCTGTTTTATCACTATGTATGGTATGTAAGTGTTTAAATAAAATGCTGGAATTTGGTGTTCTATTGATTTAAAGTGTATATAAATGGAATTCACTTAAATAAATAAATATATATATATGTATATATATTAAGTATATTACTGTATTCACCAATATATTTCATTACAATTTGGTTGCAACATATGAATAAATAATTTATATTCAAATTGGTGAACTTGAAATGTAAACTGATAATCTGATTCTGTATTTCTGAGCGCTATTTTATTTTCCAATGTAACTTATGCATATGCAAATAAATATTAGAATTACACCTTCTTAAGGTAACAATCAAACATAACCGCATAAAATAAGCAAAAAAATTTTATATTTTAAAATGAATTTATATGGAAGAACCACTTGAAAACATCTTCCTTTGCAATAAAATTACTTTCATTGAGAATGTATTCAAATAAAACTGAATGTTAGCGATTTTATGAAAAGGTAAGTTTTCTGTGAATATCTCTCTATCGAAATATTTTGTAAAGGATTGGTTCAAATACACACTTTTTGGTTCTTCTAATTTTTTATTTAAATGGTTTTTAATTTTATAAGTTTAAAGATAATATAAATGTCTTATTAAGAAAAAATATCCTCCCATTTTTTTACTTTATCGGGAAAATGTATGATTAAAAAATAAAGTGTCGGAAGTCATCCAATATTAAAATCTGCAGATCGGTGCATTTTGAATTATTGAAATGCTTTAAACGATAAAAAATCAACACTAAGGCTGATTCCTCTTCAACTGATGTCGATTAGGAATATCCGCCGAGGAGAATTGTTATGGCCTGCATTTTGTGGGGACTCTTCTCTGGAAGTCATCAGAGACATCCATCATCCTGACTTTTTTAAGAATCGAAATAAAATCCTAATTAACTATCAATTGCGCTTCCTTTTGAAGTATGGAATTGTTTAGTGAAACACCATAAATAACATCCAAATTGTTGCGCAGATTAAATGAATTATCTTGTCAGTATTCATTTTTAAGACAGGTTTTTGCGGATTTTAATCACCATCATAGTGTATTTATAAAGCCATCTCTAGCCATGATTCTTACAGTATTTGGTAAAAGAAAGTAACAGTCCTAACTATGAATAATCTCTCTCTCTCTCTCTCTCGAAACACAAATTCTCCTTACCAAACATGCTTTTAACCTTTTAAAGCATGGTCTTGCTTAGTTAGAGAAACCTGAAACCTATTATTATGATGAATAAAACTCTGGCATTTAATTAAAAGCCTGTCTTAAGAAATGAACACGGACGAGACTAGATTTTTAGTCTGAGCAACAATTTGTTATTATAACAAATTGTTGCTCAGACTAAAAATCTATTCTCGTCCGTGTTCATTTCTTAAGACAGGCTTATAATCAAATGCCAGAGTTTTGTTCATCATAATAGTGTATTCTATTTCCAGAAGATATATAAATATCCTTTCCTGTCAATACATACTGCAATAGATAAGATTTTAATTGTTTAAAACTGACATAAGAAAGAGTGCAAAAGAATATAGTTTTAAATGCAAAATAAAGCTGTCTGAAAAACAGTATTTTAAGGTACTGGCAACTAATAAATTAAGTAAATAAGAAACTTTTTAAACATTTCACTAAAAATGTGTATACAAGATTTCTTTATTCACAGAATTATATTATTGCAAAAGTATTATATTATACTTCCATAAATTGCATATATCTAAAACGATTACAAAATATATAAAACAACCACACATTTTAACACCAATGATAGGAAAGAATTATTTGAAATTCAATAGAAAAATGTTTTTATTAAGGTAAATTGATATTTTACTAAACACATCTCTTGGTTTCTTCTAATAAATTTTTCATGAATCAATTCTATTTTACAGCTAATAGAAGTTTGAGAAGCAAACTCTATCGATTTTAAGAATCTTCTTTCCTAAAAATATTTTCTCCTGTCATTTATCAATTCCTTCCCCGTCAGCATGGTAATCGCAATACTTTTCAACTGAATTAAAGAAGTTCTTCTCCTTAATGAATGATAGATGGGAATTGCAATTTACTGGAAGCAACAGCCTCTTATGTTAAGTAATTCTTGATATTGAGGAAACTGATTCTCTTCCATAAATTTTCCAAGAGTCACAAGCATTCTTATTATTAAAGTTTATATTAAATCAGTATTCAGTAGAATGCATAATTTAACGATGCATTTCTCAGAGCATTGGACGAACAAATTCCTTCTATTTACAATGGTTTTAAACGAGTTGTTGTAATATATTTAAGTAAAATCTGTATGACTTTCTTCCTAAAATCTTTATTTACTGATACTGAAAAGTAGTTTTTTATTTCTTTCATAATAAAATACAAAGCTTAAAACTATGCGTATGAGCTGTTTTCCTTTCATTCCATAAAAAATATGAACATTTTATCTTAGGAAAAGGAAAGTTTTCACCTCTAACTGGTGTGATGAAACGGCCAGCTCACAGAGTTACGCGCATGCGTTCCTACTGTTGCAATGGTCTTCCTGGCGCTCCATTCGAATCCGAGTAGCCTTGCTCCAGCTACACAGACAGAATATTTGGAAGTTGTGTTGATATTAAGATATACATGGCCTAATTTGAAATTCTATGTTAAAATAAATTTAGAATGTCAATTTATTTATTTTTGCGTTCTGTCCCATTTTTTTTATTTATCCTAGCATTTTTTAATGGAGTGTGTGAGCCCTTTCCTGATAAATTGCGGTGTACATTTGGAATGATTGCCTTCCTGAGTTGCCAAGAAGAAATGAGTGAAAATCGTTACCTGTGGCGGGGGCGGCGTTGTCCGCTGAGCGTCGTCCACTGAGCATATGGGCCATAGCGGCCGAGAAGGTGAAGCCGGCTCTGTGCATAGCGAGGAGGCCCTCATGGCAGCCGTACAGCAGACCCAGCTCCCGCGCCTCGTTCTCCTCCTGTGCCTGTTGGCGGCGGAGGGCGACCTGCGCCGCCATCACTCGCTGCCGCTCCGCTATGAGCGTGCACTTGGCGCACACGCAGTCCCGCCAGCGGCAGTAGCGTTTGTGGCCCTTCAGCGCCGACACGACCCCGTGATTCCGGCAGCGAGCGCACTTGGGTGTCCGCTGGTAGCGCTCGGCTGATCGCAGCAAGAGCCCAGGGGTCGGCTGCCCGGGAGCGGCCAGCACATCCGCTGTCCCGACCGGTGCCCTGGCCAAGCCCCCAGGTCCCGGCCAGGCATCGGAGGAGCGCGGCGAGGGGCCGCCGTCTGCTCGCCCTGGTATGCTCATGGAGGGCCTCGGAGAGCCGAGTTCACGGCCTTCTCGATCCAACTCTGAGAAATGTGCTCGGCTGGAGTCCGTGCTGCTGCCTTGGCTGATGTCCTGCTCTCACTCGAAGATCCCGCGGCATTCCCTCCTCGGTATAACCGCTGCCCGCCCCTTCATCTCATTGGCCTCCCTAAGGAGGACGTCAGAGGCGTAAGCTTTTCTCCATTGGTGGAATCTTCGTTACTCTTTCTACCTGCAGTAACGATTCCGCCTATTTCGACATTCCAGTTACAGAGACAGGATGCTTCCCACCCCTTTTCAAGTCAGATGTTTTGAAAGGATCTGTGGATATATTTTTCAACTCTTAATTCCTTTTTTGCAATGCTGAGGAGGGTCGGTATTTCCCTTTTTCTTTTTCGGCTCCCAGCACTCTCCCGAAAATGTTGAGGGCGGGACTCGAAGCTGGGGAAGACAGTTATCGAATATATATCACTTTTACACGTGTCCCCGTGATCCTTTGTATTTGATTCGACGCCTGCCTCTGACGCGACATTTATTAATGGGCCGACACATCATGGGCTACAACACAGCGGAAAAAAGCAAACTAGTAACCTATTTCTTTCAGTGTGGGGCGATTCAGTCGCATTTCGTGGTTATTCTTATGACAAGGAGTTTTCTTTTCCTGAAAACAAAACATTGAATAGGATTTGTTCTTATCCACATCATAAACTGAAAATAAAATTATTCGTTCCTGATTCTCTTATTTTATTTATTTATTTGCCATTAAAGAAAAGCGCAATAATGTATGATGTTATAAATCCTTCACTTATATAACTATTTATATGAATTATTTTTATTGCCTATTCAGTCTTTCTTCAAATGAACCCCAGGAAGAAATCAATTTCGAAAACAACGTTTGTTTTAAATATTATTTTTACAAAAAAAAACAGATTCAAGTAAAAATAAATAGCTAGAAATGTCTTTCATTTAACAAAAATATGTAGTTCAATATATTCATCAGAATAATAAATAAAACTTTATATCAACGATGCATCAACTGAAAAGTAGATAAATAGAACCCCCAAAATAGAAGTAACGCACAATTCAAGTATATACAAATAGAGAGCCTTCGTATATCGCTTATTGTTAAATATTTGAATTGTGTGACTTATGTACTTATTTTACATGTGTTGGGCTCCAGATAATAAAGCAGGGATAAAATTAATAGTAATTTAAAATCAAGTTGATTTAAAAATTAGCAATTATTTTTTATCATTCTATAAATAATGATATTTCAGAAGGATTCAAATCATAGAAAATATATAGTATTTTTTAACATGTTTAAAAAGCCTAATCAATTATTTTAAAATTTGTGTTGCTAACCTGTCTAAATCAGGACCTCCTCTTGAGAAGAGGAAAAACTTTAAAGGAATGTGATAATAATATATATTCTATGAGAAAATGCATATTAAAATTTAAAAAAATCAACGTTTTTTATGTTGTCTTTGTCATTTTACACTGATTTTAATCTTCCGATTAGTTTTCCGTTAAATCCTTTCAGTTTAATGATTATAATTATAAGCAGATTTTTTAAGTTGTGATTTTTCAAGAGTGTCCTTTTTCAAAATTAGTAATTATTTTTCATTGCCATAATAATTAAATTTTAATTTGAAAAACATTTCAAAAAATGGATGATTTGCTTTTTTAATGAAATATTATCACTGCATTAGAGAATAAAAAAAAATAGCTTAAATCTTATTCCAATTTTCTAATTCTGATATAATATTCTGCTATAATTATATCACTATTTTTTTATATTGATAACTTAATAAAATAAACATCTTTCAGAGGCACTAAAGTTTTTTTTTTTCTGCATTTCTAATCACAACATTGCATTACAAAATTAATAAGTAAATCAAAAGCATAACGGAACTAAATATATTTATATTCAACAGTTGTATATATTTTAGAAATTATATATATATATATATATGTGTGTGTGCGTGTGTGTGTGTGTGTGTGTGTGTTTACCGATGTTTATATTCTCAAGAGTAAGGAAATAATTCATTTGAAAGTTCAAGTAGGACAAAATTATCTTCTTGCAATATAAAGTAATTTTCACAGAACTTGGAGAAATGGAAGGAGAACCAAAACAACATCTTAGATAAAAATAAATAAATAACTTCAGGCTGCTCTTTATGTATCATGTTTCTGACGTCTACTATATTTCTTTAAATTTTATCTATGTTCT
Source organism: Latrodectus elegans (assembly GCA_030067965.1). Lineage (NCBI taxonomy): Eukaryota > Metazoa > Arthropoda > Arachnida > Araneae > Theridiidae > Latrodectus > Latrodectus elegans. The sequence continues at coordinate 111,145,650 of CM057809.1, forward strand.
CTCTGTATCAGGCTTGATAAAACGTATTCGCAAGTAGTAAAAGAAATTATTTATATGCAAAGTATTTCAAGGCTCTTTGCTTACTAAAGTACAACCAGGAAATTAGTCCAAAAATAGATCTTTAAAGGCAGATTTAAAGAGAATTATTGTTTGTGTTTAAACGTGCTGCTCCCATCAGCGTAAATTGAAGCCTCCTGAATTCACTATTTCTTTGGCTTGGTCTTCTAATTTATTGAGTTCTTCTTCATTATTAACACTTTTGTGACGAGATTATCCATATATGAAATTCCTTCTGTAATATATTGACAGTAAATTTCAATGTATTACACTGGAATTCAGACAAATGCAAGTGATGCATAAGAAAAGCACTTAATAATAAAAGGATTTGAAGTTAATCCAAAAACCACTCGACAGTGTTTGTATTCCTTTATCGTTATTCTTTCATTTTTTCACCATAGAAATCTTAATACATTTCTGTCTTCTGGTCTTACACTTAGTTGTAAAAATGCTCGTTTTTGATATCAGAAATTACACCAATGTTGTTTAATCTGAATCTGTTCAAAAGCGAAGGAATTTGTTCTGAGAGACATCACCCTGTACTTAGACAATCATTCAATGAGATACCTCATTTCGTCTTGGCAGAAGCATCGAATACAGGACTTATTTTTGCTGTTTCACTCGACAATTTAATGACAGGTCTTTGAGGTAAATAATAGATGTCTTGGATAGTAATCTCTGGCGAGGATACTAATTCTTTGATTATACCTTCACCTTCCAACTGAAGAAATAGATCATTGTATTCTTTAAACATATATTTTCTACTATTAAACGTTTTGTATTTGTGCGTAATTTTGCCAGAGCAATATCATAATTATTATTAAGAGGAAGATGTCCAGCTACCAAAGGCTTACTCGATACTTCATATCGATGATCGTAATCAAATTTCGTCATTCAAAATTTCTTTCGGATTATCATGTGCAGGATCTGTAATACCTAAAATTTCAATATTCCACAAATTTGTAACATCAAAATTCTGCAAGTTAAATGAGACCACATTGATAACTTAATTTAGTTAGTTTGTAACTTAGTTTAGTTAGTCTCTATTGTCAAAACTCCAGTGCTCACGACTTCTACTCTTCCCATTAAAACAGATCCAAAAATATCAGATCCACTGAGTACTTTTATAGGTAGCGTGTTATCACCAATATCTGAAAAATTTATTTTGCACAAATTTATCTCGGATATCAAGCTGTTATCTATAATTCAAGGGAACGTGATATACATCTTTTCTTGATCTAAGAGACACTTTCTTATTTTTGAATCTAAACTCTCAATCATCACAATAAATCTGTCTTGCTGAACGTTTGGGGTTATCGATCCACCAAAACGTCATTGAGAAAAGGACTTTTTCCCTGAAAGCAATGGTTACGACCAAATCCCATTCTAAATATGAGCGAGGAGATTCATCATCCAATAAAGCACGAACAAATACTTTTTTATTCTTATGTCTTAGTTTCATCATGAGATTCTTTAAATTAATATCATGTGTTCCTAGTTGTAATGAAAACAGAGTTGAAGTTGATAGAGCATTAAAATGTCTATCTTTCATATTGTCTTCATTTTTCGTCAGCAGATTAGGGCAAAGTAAAGCAAAATGTTTTTCACTACATATTATACTACGTATACATATTATGCTGAGGCAAGTCTTTGCAAAATGTCCTGGTTTAAGACATACTTAGCAGTATATCACTTATCACTATATTTTTTCTTTCTTCTTTACTCAAATTTGATGCTTTCGTACAATCTTAAAGCTAAATGTAATTGTAATGTAGACTAAAATGAAGTTTATCACAAAATATACATTTAATATTCTCCATATACCGATCTGATGGTGTTGCGACAATGCAGCAGCTTAAGTCTCACTTTTCGTAGTAGTTTCTCTCTTCATCCTGCAACTATTGTTAAATGCATTTTCTCCTAAAAGTCTATGTTCTTCTCCTTCCACTTCAAGACGCAAAAATAGCATAAGGTCTTCAAATAATTTTTCTTTAGTCAATCGAAGTGATTCTTCCACATCAACTTGTAAGTTCAAGCAGTATCTGCCCCAAGCTTTTGATGCTTCAACAGGGAGAAAAGATTCTACGACTGGGTACAACATGGCAGCATAGTTTTGAGGGGTATCGCCTAACGTCTCTAGTGCATGTTAGAGAGAACAAAGCTTATCGTATAATTATTCAAGTTTCACACTTGATTTATTGCTAACTGGAGATAAATGGTAACGGATGTAAACTTCCATTAATAAAACACTTCTCCCAAAACAAGATTTAAGATGTTCTATTACTTTTAAAAAATTAATCTTAGAGGGAGGATACTATCAACTATATTCCGGGATTCTGTGTTAAGTTTCAAAGACAATAATAAATATTGAAATTTATTCTCCTCTCTAATATCTTCATGAATACGTGAAAATTATAACCAAAATGCACCCATATGTTCTCGGGATAAAATCAAATTCCTTTACATTTAATATTGGTAACTTTAAATTCATAGCGGAGACTGGGTTTGGTGATAAACTGTCGAAAATAACAATTGGTGAACATTGTTTAAATAAAGTCTTTATTTCAATAAATCTGTCTCCATATGATTCAATTTCATAATATTCTTTATTAGAAATTTCTGTGTAATAATGTAATTCATTATCTAACTGGAATAAGCGTTCAGATTTATCACCAATGTTTACGAAAATAACAAAAATTTGTTTATTCTATGGTTTAATACACCGAAAATAACATTAAACGCAGAAAAAACCCCAGCAATAGTTTTCTCTAAAGGAAATAAGATGCCGAATATAATATTAAAATTAATAATCAAATACTTCCTTTGTCTAAATAGAATAATTACGATTAACTTTAGATAAAAGACTAACTTATAAGTTCCACTTTAGTAAAATAATTAAAAAATTTAAGGCAGTACAGGCAGTTTTATACCCATTGATAGGATACAAATCAGAACTAAATTTATTGAATGAAGCACATACTTTTGTGTATAGGTCCATGCTGCATCCAGTGCTCAATAACGCCTGAAAAGTTTTCGGCAATCATCTTAAGAAGCTACAAGCAATTCAAAATAAAACTCTTAGGATAATTTCTAAGGTACCATGGCACTTTAGAAATGAAGCGTGACCTCCGTCTTACTAACATGTCTAGTTCCTTCTTTCAGATAAGCCAAAATATTTAAATGCAACCTTCCAGAAATAGAAAGTGAAAGAATAGCGAAGTTACCGATTTACAATGTTTTTAATGCAGCAAACAGAAAATGAGTACTAAGACTGAAACCTCACACATAGATGATACAACATGAGCCAACTGAAAAACGAGTGAGACAACAACACGAACAGCAGGTCTTATAATCACTTTTTTTTTATATTTAATTTTCAATTTTATTTTATACAATTGAAATTTTTCCTCTCGCATTTTTTTTCTTTTTCTCTCATACCAGGAATAAATTAATCATGACTAATACATTTTTGCTATTTCAGATTTATTAATCACTTTTTACTAATTTTTCAAGTACATGTATCCTACAGGAGATTGAACTTTTGTTCTGGAGCTCTATAAAAATTAATACCGTACCTGAGAGCTGATCCAGAGAAAATCCCAGAGGGGGCAAGTCGAAGAGGCAATGAAGAAGTGGAAGGAGTGAGTGGCCTTTAGAGCTCCTGATCATAGATATTGACTCTGTCTGTCTGACCTTATGCCTGAATACCCCGAGCATCGAGTACTCTCCTGATAAGATCATCGAAATCATAGAGTGACTTTTCGAGATTGTTTCCCTAATACCAGCAAGGAGTTTCCCCAGACCCAAGATTGCAGCAAAACGTTGCAGAATTTGGGGAATTCATCAGTTTTCAAGGAGTCTACGTTTTATGTAACCTTCGTCTTTATTTATCATATAAATTGAAAATAAATATTTGGTCCAGATTATCAAATTACGTGAGCCTGTTTTCTTAGCGGCCCTTTTAGTTCAGTCCTCCTGGGGAGAGATAAGCTCAAATGAGCCTCTGTGTGCAGTGACTATAGGTTATTTCATAGTGTTGAGACGACCAGAGAGGCACCGTTTGGAAGGGAGCGCTCGTCATTTAACTAATGATTCGGAAGTGCTTTGAGCAGAAGAGAAATTCCAATAATAAAAGGCCAATTCACACCTTTTTTGCACAGATCCAGAAATTTCCTCTATTTATCTGGAAATTTTCGACTGAAACGAAAAACTATTCTGATGTTCGTAAAAAATTAGTTATATGATACAGTTAAAAAAATTTACTATATTGGTCAATTCTTCTCGGACATTTTCAGTTTTGCAACTATTTACAATACATTCATTTTTCTCTCTCTCAATCACAATTTGCAAAACAATTCTAACTTTTCAATAAATCACAGATAATTGCTCACATTATTTATATAATTACTCGTAAGCCTTTTCAATTATTTATCCAGAACACTGCCACAATTCATGCTGTTAGGCAGTGAGGACATACACCGTCAAGGATTCCATTTCTGGAGTTTTTCACGGAAGATTTCTCAAAGCGACCGGTCCTTCTTTTTCTCCCTCTCTGAATGCATCCTTGTTTCCCGGTGCCAAATCGGCGTCACCGTTTTTAATCCACTTCGTAAAGCGTTCTCCACGTAGGAAACGCAGCCTTTTCTTAAGAATAATTTAAACATTGCCATTCACAAAAGTAAATATAACATATGCATTTGTAGATGTTGCACTATCCACTACATGGTACCATTTGCTTTCTGTTTATTTGAATGGAGTTGTAGGTGGTTCTCCTGTCGATTCTTTAGAACCAAAAAGTTTTCTTTGAAAATTCCCAAATCAATAGCGATTGATTAAACATTGTATTATAAAATATACAATCCTCGGTACATTGGTGAGTTGGAATGTCATGCGCCTGGTTGGAAGGTTGCAACATCGAAACACCAATTGAGCAACTAGTACTCTGGCTTTCGGTTCAACAGTTCTTAGGTTCGAATCCCATCTTGAGCATGAGTATTTGTAATTGTTTGGAATCCACTTTAAACTGTAAGACCCGGTCAAATTAGCACTCATGTGCAAAAACGACCATTGAGTGACAAACTTAACCAAACCGAAACAGTATAGAAACGAGTATTGGCCCATGGGGATTAGAGATTTGAGTCATTTTACTGATAAGAGGTTTACATCAGTCACGTTCCCTATGGAACTATGGAAGTGTCTGTCAGTCTTTTAACTTTTAGAAATTCGAGTAAGAAAGAGCACAGAGACTAAATAAAGATCGTAGTAAAAGCTAAGGTGTACTATTCCTACCCCAATAGCTCCGCCTACCTATTTCCTTGATATACTATCATTGGATTAACCTATCACAAATGAGAGACAGAGTAAACACGTCTACGCCGTTGAAGGCTCTAGATCTCTCTGACGACTGCGAAATGTACTATTTTAATTTACCATTAACATATTTTCATAGTAAAGAATGTGAAGTCTAAGTTGAATACACCTCGTTACTTAAGCAGGCGGGGCTAAGGTGTTCACCCACAGGGGAAAAAGAAGAGTTGAAATGGACTCTTCCTTAGAAGCGTTTCATCCCTCCACCCATCTTACATTTATTTCTTAATCAAATTATTTATTTAAGTAAAATATTATTTATTTCTGCAATTTTGTAGTGTGCATATGCTAATGTGTGTACTCCATCTTCAAGAATAATCGCTTGCTATCGTATGGACTTCAACAATCTTATTTTGATAAGAATGAACGCATCGTGATTCACGTAAACAATTCCTTTAGAGATTCTACGCCTTTGTATTCCTTGAACCATTGCTCATAATTTTTGTGTGACAATGTACTTTTTTTATTCTTGGTTTTGGTAAACCCGTTGCAGTTTTCTTGTTAAAGTATTGTGTTAGCAAGCTGTATATTTTAGATGGTAAACCAATGAATTCTGCAGCAGAGAAATTCCAACAAGTTCATCTTTCATTTTTCCTATAACTTTTTTATTTTTTCCACAAAAACAATACGATTTTTTTGAAAATTCAGATGTATTGTACAACTGACTATTTCTTTTCACACAATGAGTCAGTATCTGTAAACAGAAATGTGGTTTTATTTCAGAAGATGTTTTATGTGATTATAACAAAAATCAAATATCAGATATTTATTAAAATCTAATAAAGTAGCCTCCATGTAAATGAGTCTATTTAGCTTTAAATTTTAATGTATCCTTTTTACTCCTTTGAAGTCTTCATGGAAAATCATAAATGAAGCAAATGGTGAAGCGGTCAGTTTCCTCACACATATTCTGCTCTGAATCTGAACAAGTTCAAGATTTGTTCTGTTGCGTAAATTTTCTAATATTTTAACATACATACTGTTATTTAATAATTTATAAAATTCTGTTTTGAACTGGGATTGAGCTGATTTTCTCACTTTAGCATTGAAATGGATATTAGACCTCAACCAGTTACTTTGCTTAAGCTGTACAATTTGATGAATTGTTTTAATAACCATTCCAAGCTATAAGTACAATTGTAAGTTTCTGTAATATAAAATATGGTTAAACTTGTCCTGTAAATTTGGTGTATATTTTAATGAGTTCTTAACTTTAAGCTGAAAATTTTCTGCAAGATAGTTACTATATTAAGATGCATAATTCTTTTCTATTAAACGCTTTTCAAGTGCCAAAAAATATTCATTGTGTTCATAATGAAATTTTTTTCGACATTCTAGTGAAACCTCTATTATGTAGACAAGTATCTTTAAAGCTTACATCTAAAGTTTATTTCTATAGTTAACAAATGGAATCTATTGACTGGCAAAAAGTTTTCCATTCTCTAAATATAAAGCTTGTTAGAATCTAAATACATGAGTGTGTTTTATAGTCTTATCTTCAGATTAAAATCTGATAAATATTTGTGATTTGCTTTACTAAAATTTTTCGTTATTACACTTATCCCTTTTCTTATTGATTTTTCTGAAAACAAGTATATATTCGAATCTTTTATCAGTTCTAATTTAATATCTTTCATTGTTAAACATGATTGCCAATATTTGTATATACATGTGCAGGGTGAATTTTATAATTTTTTAAAATCATTTTCCTAAAACGATTTCAGTTAAAAGGAGTTTTTACATTTATATCATGACATTTACCAAAATCCTTTACATCCTTCCAAGCATTCTGGGTTTCATTTGAAATGTATCATTATAAGAATAGCGTTTGGATGGAAGGTGTTTTTCTTTAAATTGATCTATATTTTCCATGTAAGAATATGAGCTTTTACGTAAGAACAGATTAACATGATATTATAAGATAATTTTTCGCCCTAAATTTTCTGCCAGTTTCTCCAATAATGTATTTTAAAATTGAAAAGAAACTATGAACTGCAAATTCCCAAGAGAAAAAGTGATAATCACTATGATTGTCACTTAATGATCAAATGACAATCGTAGATTTTTAAATTATGTGTAACAACTGAAATTTTATTCGTTATTTAGAAGTAACTTGCTCCTCAATAAACTCTAGTTATGTGACAATGATCTCATACATGATCATTTCCTAAAAATGTTGAGATACGTGACAATGCACAGCTCTGTCGAAATCAGTTTACTCTTGATCACTCAGTACGATAAGTTTTGGGGACTTTAAAATATTATTTTTTTTCCTCCCTTAATAGATCAAACAGCGATATTTTGACTGCTTCCTTACAGCATTTTTACAACATTTTTACTAATACTTTTTCTGTCAAGCCCAATAACTACAAGGAATCTATCATGCAACGTTCTCCGTATAGGACATATCAGAAGCCTTTTTACAAAAGAACAGCAATGCACTCAGAATCTGTATGCATTTATAGTCTTGTTTCTGTTGTTGTTTCTCATCCCCATGACCAGCAGTGCTTAATTAGGTCCATGAGATCATTCATCCTGAAGAAATCCAGTACTAATAGAAGGTGATGAACCAGGTCTTGTCTGGTAAGTTCCAGATAAGATAAAATGAGACCAAGGGAGGCTTGTGCAGAAGAGCACCTAGTGCAGATTTCAAAGCATTTTTTGCCTCAAAAAAAAGTCATTGATGACAGATGACCATTAATGAAACGGGTAAGAGCAATTTTGTCTCGTCTACTGCAGCCCCGAACCAAGGAGCCGCCGGGGGCACTACTGTGATACCACAAGTACACAGGCGGAATCCTAAAGATGACCTTATTCATTGCCTTATATTTAGAAAATAGCTTCATATAAGTAAGAGAAGTGGCAGGTGTTGTGACCTCCATATAGGACACATCTGGAATCGTACCAGCTCTAGCTAAACTGTCAGCAATTTTGTTTCCAGCAACGTTGACATGGGACGGAATCCAATATAAGTGGATCCCATGAGAAAGGGAAATGTTTTAGTTTCCTCAGGATGTCTGACCTGTACTATCCCTCATATGCTAATTGGTCAAGAGCTAGATAGCACTTCTGCTATCCGAAGAGATTCCGATATCCTTAAGCTGCTGTAGCAACATGATGGAGTTCAAACTCTCTAGAACTGCGATAAGCTAGATTCGAAGTACCGAGCAGAATTTGGATTTTTATTTCTTGGTCCCGAAATCTAATAAAAATGTCATTGCCAGAGCTGCCACCATCAAGTCTTCTGCCATACGTGTTCATATGAACAGCGTTTAAGGGGGCATTATTAAATTGAATGGTATCTGGAAAGGTTGTTTATCAAACTGTAACCGCTTCACGTTTTTATCTTGGATAAATAGTCTTTTGAAAAGCATGCACTTGACAATAACTCATATGCCCTTAAGCTTAATTTACTCTGAAATCTACAAAGCCAATTTTTGCAAATATGCATTTTTTCATCAGGCTTAATTAGATTTGATAACAAGCGAATCATATTTTTCTAGACAATAATGTGATCCATGTTGTTCATTACTTAAATATAATAAAGTGATATGATTTTGTATTCTTTGCTTTGTGATTATAAGAGGAAACGTTTATTTTTCTTCACATCCAAAAACATTTACTGCTAAGGAATTTTCTTTTTTTCAAATTTATGTTTTTGATGGATTTTTACTGGACAAGTTTAACATACTTGTATTTGAAACACATTTTAGTTTCCTTCATAATGGCTTACTTTTTGGGGATTATTATGTTTTGAAATTATTGCAGCTAAAATAAATCGAAGCTTTTTATCAATATTTTCAATATTAATTACAGCTTTTTTTCTTTCTATGTAAACTAGAGGCTCGTAGTGAATTCAAAATCCAATTACCTTTAAATTCAGCTTTAATTTTTTCTTAAATATCATAAATTTGATCCGTTATTTAAGTGTCCTTCAATGTTGCAAAACAGTTTGACCTGAAATACAATAAGCAAATATCTTCTGTCTGTATCAATGCGCATCTAAAACTAACATGTATAATAATGCTTGGCTTTAAAGGAAAAAAAAATCAATTATATTTTTCATATATATATATATATATATATATATATATATATTGTAACTTTATTATTAGAAAGAAATATTCTTAAATCTCTACTATTTCATGCACTTGGTTCTATCTTTTGAATTTTTACTCTTTTTAAATACTAATGAATCGACTCAAATTTTCTTTATTTTTTATCACATCATTTCGCTCTTTTTTTGTAGGATCTGACATGGCTTTTTTCTTATTAACAAATTCTTGAACTTCATTTTTTTTTCTCCCTATTTCCACACGATTTTTTTTTTTATGATTAATCAATTTATGGATGAAAAGTATGTTGCATTTCACACAATTTTTGTTTTTGGATTTGGTGTGAATTGTTTTAATGTTTTTGTTAAATTTGTTTTGTGCATGGTAGTTTAATGGCAAATTTCTTAAACAAATTTTTCTAATTTTTTAGTTGAAAGTTGAAAGGACAATTTATTTCATTATTGTCATTTCAGGATTCAACATTCATGTTCATTAATTTATTTTGATTTCATCATTTTAATTATTTTGAGTTGTAATATTTTATTTTATTAAATTAATCTTACATTATTCCCTAGTTTCTCGCATCAAATAATTTGACGGTATCAAATTTTCATCATTACTAAAAAAGTCAAGAAATGCCAAATCTTGTGCATAGTGCGTCGTTAGAATAGGGTGAATAATTATTATCAAACTATTTTTAAAATATATTATTAAAAATGAAAATATTACACTTATTAAGAAGTATTAGTTGATATTTAATCATAGATTTTTAAATTTTAAGAAAATTTTAATTTATTAAATTAATATAAATATAAATCTCATAAGGGGTAATTAATTCATCTAAATGTATCACTATATGCATTTTTACACTCAAAAATATTTTACTTAAAATATAAATTTTTAACTAAAATATCAAAGTTTAGTTTAAATACAATTGAAAATTTTAATTTTCCTTTAAAATCTGATGAAGTCGTTTAAACAATTTTGGTTTTGTCTCAGTACCCATTAGAAAATACCAGAATTATGGAAATATTATCCAACTTCTGGAGGAATTACTCTCCGACCATCGTAAATTGAACAAATAAAGGTTAGAGAAATTGTAAAATGAGAACAATTTATGGGAAGTATTTTCTCTCCTGAATCAGAAATTTAAATTGCACAAGTATGGATTCTAAATAGTTTACATTCACTCGTGTTTTTATACGATTCAAACCCATTACAATTTCCGCAGAGTAATATGATGCAAAATTATAATTGTATTACAAATAAGTGAATTAGTTTATATTTGAAGTGAATATATTCGATTGTTATCGATGCGTTTCTGACAGTGTTCTCGAAAAGACTGTCAAGTTCCTTTTATGGCAACCTTGCAAATCATAATATTTTATGCAAGCCTTCAGAATGCTGTGGGTGAAATTTTTATGGATAAAGATTTTTTTTTAATTCCGTTCTTTTGGTTGAAGAATTATGGAGGGATAACTATGTAGATACTTAATTCAGTTTGCACGCATTTTTTTTAAAAAGTTCAGAAATTGCGGATTTTTTTTTTATCACAGATTTTTAGAAGATAAACTATTTTCAATAAAAAAACTGCTATGTATGCAGCAGCTGATTTCTTAGAGTTTACGTTTTGACAATGTTGTTCAAAATACTTAATGTAAATAAATACTTAATGTGCACGCGTTAAAATAGTTTAAAAACAATGAATAAGTAAAATGATTTGTTAAAATTATGTAAAACTGCTGTAATTTTTGCACAATGTTTTAAAAGATATTAAATAAAATATCATTGCTTAGAATTTATAAGTATGGGTTTATTTATTCATTTTTATTTAGTCAATATGAACGCGTGTTAAATTAAATGATTCTAATATTTAATAAGAGAAAAGTTATCATAAGAAATGCCTCATGTAAACAGTTTGTCTTGAATAAAATTATAAATACAAGTACATTCAAAATTTGAAATTCATTCTTGGTTGTTGGTTTAGGTGCAATAGACGCTGCTTTGGCTCAATCGTATCGAGATCCTGAAATTCCTGAGAGTTTTGGAGGTAGTTTACATAAAGCTTTCAAAGTGAAAATGAATTGTATCAAAGACTGGTTTAAAGAAAAAGATTCCTATAGTATTCATTGGAGGCAAAGAAATAAAGTTATGATTGAAGGGGTTTAAACACAAACAAAATGTCATTTGTAATACACAGCATACGGTTTAGCTAAGTTAATATATTGCCAATTTTTATGACGGTTATAAGTATTTATTTACTTGCATAGATACTTTTTCAAAATAAACTTGGGCTATTTCAATAAAGGATAAAACAAGTCCTTGTGTGAAACGAGTTTTAAAAGTGATATTTAGTAAAAGAATTTTGAAAATATTTCAATTTGATGACGGAAGTCAGTCCAAAAACAAGGTTGTTCAAAAATATTTAACAGATATAAATTTCTTAACTCATAGCTAAACAAAAGCAAGCGTGATTAAGAGATTTGATTGAAGAGTAAAAGCAAAAATGAAGAAATATTTCTCAGAAATGAATACAAAAATACACATTTAAGTAACAGATAAATACAAATTTATAATAATCGTAGTATAAGAATAGAGCCTGTTACATAACTCCTGGGAAACCCAAATGTGGCAAACAGTAATTAGACGAAATATAGATATGTTTTAAATAGTGCAGTTGCAATAAGCATAAAAAAATCATGCCTCGAAATGGGATACGAACAAAATTGAAGACAAGAAATTTGTATGACCCATAAAATGCAAGTAAACAATTTACAGAGTTTACATTCACACAGTAAATTTAATTTATAACCAAGAAATCCTTTTTATCTTATAAATTAAAGAATTTAGCAGGTGAAACACACACAATCGGAGATATGTTATATTCCCAACAGCTACAAAAAGTTAATGATTCAGATTTTTATCCAATTTTAAAAGTAATTAAAAAAAGAGAAAAACGAAGTTTAATTGAATATTTTGTAACATTTTTAGGTTATTCTGAAAAATTCAAAGCTTATATGAAACACGGGAAAATGATATAAATAAATTATTTTGAATGATGTAGTTTTACGTGACTCTATACTTTCTGATACCTCCTTGAAATATTTTCCTAACAAAAAAATTTCTAATTTTATAACACAATTACCTATTCCAATAAATCTGAATAGCGGGTGACAAGTTGACCTATCAGAAATTATTTATCTTCATTCCTGTTTCAGTGTATCAGGTCAAGATTGAGATCCTGTTAAAACAAGAACAAAACAGAGAAAAATATTTGGTTGAGAAATCTAAACTCAAATTAAATCCATGGTAGGAAGCGGTAAGTATAAACGGAAGCGTAAGAAGCAAAATCAAGTCATTTCGACGAAAGTTCGGAAAGTGACACGACGTGATATATTTAATCCGTGACGGCATTTCTCTTAAAAAATTTCTTAAGGATGTGTAACATCAATGTTAAAATTTTTAACTTGCCTAGTACACAAACTGTTATACAAAATGGTCAATAATTAGAGTTTCATCCTTTGTCTTATGTTTTTGATTTGATAAACACAAGACAAATAAATTTGGTGGGATCACCAAATTCTATATTAAGGGCTCTACTGAAGAATACATAGATTGGAATAAAAAGCAACTTTATGTAAGAGCTAAAATAATAAAGAACATGAATACTTGTAACATAATATGTTATCATAGGAAAAGATGATAACATGAGACCCGTTAACTTGTTTCCACACTCTTAAATAGATCGAGTGGAATCCACTCGGAAGGGATTTCATTCGTTCATTTTTATAAAACTTAACCATTCTTTAAGATACAAACTCACTCGTTTAAAAGATGCGATGAAACTACTCTTTTAAATAGAGCAACAACAAATCATTTAAAGGGGTAAAGAGAGAGAAGAAAGAAGGAATTTTATTAATCTTTTAGAAGTACCTGTTTCAGACAGAAAGAGAGTATAAATTTGAAGTCTTAATTTTTAAACTATTTATTGTGTTATACTTGTCAATACAGTTTAAATTTAAATTGGGTTTAAATTTAAATTGTGTGGGTTAAATAATTAATATTTAAAATTAATTAATAGTTATAATTAAAATCAATTGGGTGTAAGCCTAAATCACATAAAAATTTGCTTGCCTTTTTACGTGCATTTGGTTTTTTAATTCCATTTAAATTTTTATCCATTTTAATCTTTTACATAAGCTTTTTTTGAATTTTTAATACATTGCACTTTATATATTTGACTAGTTTTTATCACAGAATTTTTACTTCTAGTTTTAAATACTGTACAGTGCAGAAATGTCCAATATTTGATCTTGCACTAGTAAACCTTACAAAAATCAAACCAAATCAAATCATAGAATTAGAATATTTACTTTACAATTCTCTATTAACCATTTCATACAAAAAGTTACGATGACAAACCAACCAACCATCCTCACAGTTCTCATAATTAAAGCGATTTTCTGAAGATGACACTTTTTTCTCGTGTTTTGCATAGGGACATATATTATAAACTCGGTGAGATTGCCTTTCGTCTTACCTTAAATTTCAAAAAATATTGCACACAAATTTTAAATGACTTTTATTAAAAATTACTTATTTCGATTTTAATTAAGTTATTTTTAGAAAAAAGTAAAACCTGCTTTGATAAAAAAATTAAGCGGATTAATTAATGTCTGTTTTGCAATTCATTAAGCCTTTGTGGCATAAGAGCCCACGAGATTTTCTCTCCTCTTAAGTCCAAGGCTACTTCTCTGTACAGCTCCCAGCTAGGCCATAAAATAGTATCTATTCCTGCCTCCAAAAAAAAGCAATATTTTTATAGACCAGTAAGCGATATTTTGTGGGATCAGTTAGTTTCATTCTTAATTAATGAGATTTAGTTAATGATTATTATAAAATAACACAGTAAATAATATAAACTGAGTTCCAGTAATGTATTGACTTCTTATTTGAAATAATTCAAGTTATTCTTACGAGACACTATCTTTTTTATAAAAAAAATTAAAAAAACAAAAATAAAAACCCGGATTATTGTAAAAAATTCTAGTGCCAAACTAATACAAAGGCTGGACAACTTTTAAATATAAGTAAAAATCAAAAGAATATTGAATTTTTTATTTTTATCATGTAAAAAGACTATTAAAGGAACCTTCTTAAAACCTTCTTAAACTAAAAAAACACATAAGTTAAAAATTAAAATTCATAAGTTTGTTGCGATTTTTCGCACACGAGGACTAATTAGACCTTTAAGGAATTACGATTGTTATCTTAAGAATAATTTATACTCTGACATCCTTAAATGGCTCTATTTGATGGTATACATAGGTGTTGGAGAAAGAATATTACTTTTTAAACTCTTCATTTAAATTGTAACTCAAAATTATCAATTAGGTTAACTTATAACTCATTGTTATCAATGTAAATTCTCACAATTACCTTATTTCTGAAAATTGCTAAATTAGATGCATGAGAATTTTCTATCAATACGCGAAGATGTTTCAACCTTTTTCTTATAGAAAAATCTATAATTTTATAACAAACTGAAAACTTATCACAAGTTTAGTTTACTTTTTAAATACGAGTTCAATATAATCTTACAAAAAACATTATGCCTTTTAACTGAAATAAAAATATAGAAATCAAATTGCTACATAAAATATGTTTCACATTCAACTAACTGAGTGTCAAAGAAATTTTTATAGATTTTTTTTTTTAAATTCAAAAGTTATATATTATATTAATATAAAACTCATTTTAATGAGATCTCGGCTAATAAAAAGAGAATGGAATAGGAACTTTCAAGAATCAATAAATACGGGAAATTTGTAATTTATCATTTAATTGTAAGAAAATCTCCATTCTACCTTTATTCATTTGTAAATTATTAAAAAGCAAATGTTTGGTATTTAACAGACATTCTCTCTCTGTATTATATATATATATATATATATATATATATATATATATATATATATATATATATATATATATATATATATATATATATATATATATATATATATATATATATATTATTGAAATAAATGTCCTATTATTTCTTCTGGATATGAAGAGTTTTTCATCCTAATCTGGTAGTCTTCTACCTTAGGTTTATTGCACTATAATGCAAAGGAGGGAAATAAATGTTTTACAGTATTTAAATACATTTTAATAAATAATGCATGGTATGAAAAAAATTTTTTTGGCGACACAATATCTTTATTTCAGTTTAAATACATAATTTGCACTTGAATCACTGCAAACGGGATGACTTGCTTGTGGAAAATGTTAGGTATGCAATGTCTTCTGTCTATTGTTAGACCTAAAGTTTTGCATTTCTTTTCCCCTTATCCAAACATAAACAAAGAGACTGTTTAATTGAAGGGTTCTAAGGAAACTGCAACTTGGAATCCGTGCAGACAACTACCTGCAAAATTATGGATTTGCTATGAACTCTGATTGAACTCTTGATTAAAGCGGAAGTATCGAGTTGGTTCTTTGCACCCTTTCAGTTCATCAAAATGGAATTCAATTTGAAGAGGTAACTGAACTTTTTGGAAAAAAATATTGCCATCTGTAAATTCTCTTAAAATTGGTCATTAAATATTTTAAGGTTATTAAAAATTGAGAGAATATTGATATTGGAATGTATCATATAAGTTAAATACTTAAATCATCCATAATTTCTTTTTTTCAAATGCTTCTCTCAAATGCTCCACTCAAATGAGAATTTAAATTTTTACAATCAATTAGAAATTACAACATTAAATTCAAATTTACACATTAATGTATAAATAACAAGTATTATTTATTTTCTAATATTGAGATTAGAAGTAAATAACAATTTAATATAATAAATAACTTATATTTCATCACCTTCTTTTCAGCAGAAATCCTATTGTTGAATTATTCATTATGAAGGCTTAATAAGTACTCAAAGTACTAAAAGGCCTTGGTTTTTAAAAAATATAATTTTTTAAATTTCATTTTAAAATAATTATATTATTCCAATTAACTTACAACTTTTTTTATTTCTATGACTTTTCCATCCGTATTTATCTGTATTTAAAATGAAATATATTACAAAATACAAGTATAATAACTATTTAAATATTAATTAAAATATTTTTTTAATATTTGTTAATTAATGAAATGTAGAAATCAATATGTAATCAATACAGAATATTTAAAATGGAATCAAAAGAATCTATTACAATAAAATATTTTTTGAATTAATCTTTTTCTCATTTATAAAGTAATATATACTCTATAAATCATATTCCTATGAATTAACACAAAATCTAAAATAGACAAACTTATTGGGAATTTTAAATTAAATAATTCTTGATTTTATCTAGAAATTATTTTCTTCATTTTGTCAATAAAAATATGTCAATACCATGTCAACACTATTTGAAGGAAAATATGAATTACCAAATGCTATTCTGCAGATCGATGTTTAAATTATATTGCACTAAAATATTCCCTTTAATACCATAAGCCTGGTGTGTTGAAAACAAAACATGTAATGTATATGAATTATGTTTGAAATTTTAAGCAATTCGGAAAATATTACTAAAACTAAACTAAACTGTGGTAATTCATGTGGGCCAAGGCCTACAGTGCCCATCTTTGTTATCTTGACGGCCCTGTAGTGCAATGCATATGTCCCGATTAGAAGATCAGCCTAACGCGAATCTCCCATAGTTCGCAAGCATGCTTGGTACACAGTTTATCGACGCACTGAAAGTATGAAATGCTGAGTCCACTCTCCCAACCCGTGGATAGAACCTTGGGAGCGTGACCACTAAGCCCCTGGGCTTTTGAATATTTGCTTAATAATACATTAACAAACATTCTGAATATTTGCTTAATAATACATTAACAAACATTCTGAATATTTGCTTAATAATACATTAACAAACATTCTGAATATTTGCTTAATAATACATTAACAAATATTCTGAATATTTGCTTAATTATATAACTTACCATAAAGCTGTCCTTTGGTCTAAACTAATGAAGATAATATTTTTATAACGGGCAAAGTTCAAAAGTCTTTTTTTTATTTTTATTTATTTTTTTTTTAAGAAATTGAACAAAAGAAGTGAATTACCTAGAGCACTTTTCATTGGCCTTAATCTTATCAAAAAAGCTGATTTCGAAAAACTCCTGATTTCTAACACTTTAATTTGAATTACCAAGAGATAGACATGGATGATCAACCAACACCTCATAACCCACTATAACTAAATTTTGATAACAATAATTTCATTCGAGCTTATAATAGTTTATTCTTGGGTACAGAAAAAAAATGGGGCAAGACCGAGGTATGCCAGTACCTTCTAATAGCAGAAAGCCTGACTACCACGTGACCAAATTGCTGTGACGTTGCATCCGAAGGCTGTCGCTTTCTTCTAAGTGACGCTTGAACAGAGGCTTGTTACTGTGTTGTTTACCATAAACAAATCACTCCTTATCGACTTATTTTTCAAAATATATTGTTTTTATTCTGTGCAATAATCAAGAACATGCCTTATAAATGTTGCGTAACTGCCTGTAAAGGCAACTATGATAATGGACCCAAAGTTTCTCTGTTTCGATTCCCACGTGAAGAAGATTTAAAACACAAATGGATTCGGGCAATTCCGAGAGAAAACATGGAAGTGACCAAACATTCCAGGGTAAGTAAATTAATTTTATTGTTTCATTTGCATCATGTTTGGCTAGTTATTTTAATTTTGATTTTTTTAAATAACATTAACAGTAATAGAAAATTCCTATGGAATTTTTTAAAAATTTATTAGGCATTAAATTCATATCGTTCAAATATAAATTTTCATAGAAAAGTAAAATAATTATTAATTTTTCGATTTATTAATGTCATTAAAATGCGTAGGAGTAAAAGAGAACTATAATAATATTAAACTCTAAGCTATTTCGAAATTAATTTCAGAATGATCTTAATGTTGTTTCGATAATCTATTATTAGAAAAGAAAAGACTGAAATTTCTTTGTTGCATGTCCGTCAGTTTTCTTATTAATTTTATTTATTTATTGTTTCATAAGAATAATTTTTTTCGTATTTTATTTTTGAATATTTTGATAATATTAACAATAATAAAAAACTTCAAATAAAAGTAACTTCTTGTAGAATTTTGTTTAATTTGTTATGCATAAAATCCTATCATTCAAATTAAAATTTTTATAGAAAAACATTCATCTGTTTTTCCATTTATCAATAATAAAAGAATGTTTGGGATTAAAAGAGAATGAATAATATATTAATTGTTAAACTCATAGCTCTTTGGAAATGTATCCTAATGATCATATCAAATAGAGAGAAATTAGTAAAGAAAGACTTACTTCTTTGTTTTATGTATATCAGCTTTCTTATATTTAAATTTTACTTCTAGGTGTGTAAACTGCATTTTAAACCAACTGATATATTAAGAACTAGTGAAGCTTTGGATGAGAAAATGGTAAAAAAATCATCGTAAACCTACAAAATCCAAAATTACATCCTACAGCTGTACAGTGTATCTTCAAAGGATGCCCCAGTTATTTAACAAACGAAATAAGTCATCGAGAGGATCCATCAACTAAACAGCAAAGATTTGAAAATACACAACTGAGTGAAGCAATTGCTCAAAGTAAAAAGAGTGATTTAGAATACAAACAAAAGTATTATTTTACAAATTTAGAAGAAATGAAAAAATGCTTGGAAAATATAGACATTCCGGATTATTGGAGTGTAGTCAATAAAAATAGTAATTTTATGTTTTTAAATATTGATTGTAATCCATATCCAAATTTGTTTGCTTCTGTAGTTATTGATGAAAATTTGACTGTAAATGGTTTTATTAAAAATGTGCCAATAAGAAAAGTAAGTAACTATTCTTTACCATTTCATATTAATAATGTTATTGATCTTAGTAATATACTACAAAATATAAAGCAAATTAAATTAAATGAAAATCATGAAGATCATGAAACAGATTTATATGACTTAATTGATAATATTTTATCCTTTTTGTCAGAAAATACTGTAAATAAATTGCAGAGAAATGTTCTAAGTTTTGTAAAGGAACAAATTTCTTTGTTAAAAGGTTATATAACTCGTCGTCAATATAGTCCCAATTTTTTAATTTTATGTACTTTATTATACTCTATTTCCCCTCATGCATACAGATTTTTATACAATTGTTCTTCTTTAATTTTATCACATCCAAATACAACAAAACGATTATGTTCAAACTATAATTTAAATCCTCAAATTGAGCAAATAGATATAAATGTACTTTCCTATATTAAAGAAAAATATTTAATTTTGGAAGAAAAAGATAAAAAAAGTTGTGTTATTAATGGATGAGATCCATATGAAGCCATATTTAGATTACAAAGGAGGTCAATTATTAGGTACATCTCATAATAGTTGTGATTTGGCAACAACTGTGTATGTATTTATGGTGCAAAGTATTACTTCCAAGTATAAGGATGTGGTGCATATTTTCCTTTCAAAAAATTAACAGCTGAAATTTTATTTTTTATTTTAAAAAAACTCATTATTGGATTGAAAAAAATTGGCTTTATTGTATTTTGCATATCTAGTGACAATAATGCAATTAATAGCAGAGAGGTATCTTTTTTCTCAAATGCACCAAAACTTTCTATAGTCTATAAGCACCCTTCTGATATATCAAGACCTTTATTCTTTATATTTGATAGCGTACATTTATTTAAGTGCATACGTAATAATTGGCTAAACCAAAAAAATTCTGAAGTTTGTATGTACTATCAAAATTTTAATAGACCTGGTGACACAAGTCAAAAACTAAAACTTGCATCTTAAATATTATTGAGAAAAGTACATGAAGCTGAGTCAAATGAATTGGTGAAAACATGCCACACATTAACTGCAAAATCTTTGCGCCCTTCTAACTTAGAACGTCAGAATGTTCAGTTGGTTGTAAATGTATTTAATCAGCATGTTTTAGAGGGTCTAAAATTAGCAGCTTCTAGATTCAATTTTTCAAATTTTAATCCAACAGCTGAGTACATAAAAATTATCACTAGTTGGTGGGACATCATGAATGTTCATTCTATTTATAAAGGTAGTCGTAAATGTAATTGGTATCAAGAACCATTTACATCATCTGCATCTGATAAAAAAATTCAATATTTGAATGCATTTTGGTGTTGGCTTGATACATGGGAAAAAATAAAAACAGACGCTGGTCATCTAACAAAAGAAACATACAAAGCATTAAAATACACAACACATGCCATTATAGAAATAGCATCATATTGTATAAATGAGCTTAAACTTAATCATATATTAACTGGAAAATTTCAAACAGATTCCCTTGAAGAAAGATTTGGTGTTTATAGACAACTTGCAGATGGTCAATACAACATATCAATTACACAGGTTTTTGAAATAGAAAAGAAACTGAGAAGACGCAGTTTAATGCCTCATATATTTAAATCAAATAACCATGATAAAATTTCTATGTCTTTAAATAATAGTATTGATTTTTCTAATGTTGAGGAACATGAAATAGATGATAATTTGGAAATAAATATATCTGAAAAAGATGTAGCTGTTTTAAAAATTTCTGAAAGTAATCTTAAATATATTGCTGGTTACTGTTCACACTCTTGTATAAAACATTTTAAACGTCTTCATTGTAAGAATTATCTGGTTTTAAATGATTCTATTGTTAATGCTGAAGAGATTACAAATTCTTCTATTCTTATAAAAAATATGGACAGAGGTGGATTAAAATACCCTTCTGATCATGTTGTAACTATAATAATATATTGTTATTTAGTTATAAGTAAACTGTTATCTACTGAAAATGAAAAGGAATTCTGTAAATGTTCTAATCATAGGCATATGCATTTTCAATAATTAGAAGGATTCTTAATGTATCTGAAATTTACCTTCCTTTTGAAAAATGTGAAAATGGACATGCTGCTGAAGAAATAGAATTATTCATTGTCAAATCATGCATAAATATATTCCTTAAAAATTATTGCAAAAAAATTAATGACTCTATAGTGATTAATGTTCTATCTCTAAAAAAAGAAAACTTCAAACTTTTAATAATTCTTAAAAAAATTACTTTTTAATGCAATTTGAAATAGAAATTGTATCCAATATTTTTATTTCCTTTTAAAACAAAAATAATTTTGAAAATAAATTTCAGTATATTCAAATAGTTATTTTTATCCATTATTATGAATGCATCAAAATAAAGTGAATAAAAATGTAAAAATGTAGTAATTATGTGTATAGTTTAAATTTGTTCTAATGTATGTAAATAATTTATTTGTGTTGTAATATATATATATATATATATATATATATATATATATATATATATATATATATATATATATATATATATATATATATATAATTTATTAATTTTAGTTATTGTATGTATAAAATTTCAAATTGACAAACTTGCATTATTTTTTAAAGAAAATGTTTATGTTAATATTTCTTTTTCATACTAAATTTATGCATTATTTTTAGAAAAAATATGAAGAAAGTATGATTCTAATAAATTATTTTTAATTTTTCTGATTGTCTTTTCCTCTTCAACCATACAAAATTATCTCACCTATTCAATGCATTAAATATTTTAAATCTATCATACGCAGGGAATATATTTTGCTAATAAATTAATCATGTTTATTGCATTCAATAAATTTTAAAGAAATATTTTCAATTCATAATAGATTATGTTGCTAATTATTATTTTAGAATAAATTATAACACCCAAAATGTTTTGCTTGAATTTAAAAAAAATGTGCACAGGAATGATTAATTAAATATACATATAATTTTCATAAATATAATTCTATTATTAGATTTAGCACATTAATATCTAATCACCACAGATATATACTTCTATTGAAAGTACACCAAGGAAAATTAATATCCAATATTGAATAAAATATCATTGACTAGAATTAATAGAATGTTTTCATTCAAAGTTATACTTAAATAAGTTTTTACATATAGTTGCTATTAATTTTTTAATATTCTTCGTGGAAACAATATCAATATTAATTTAAAAATATTATAGTAATTGATTGCGAGAAATTTTTTAAACAACATAAAAACACAGTTCCTTCGGAATATTTTAATCGTGAACGAAAGCGGTTAATTTCAGCCATCGGTTGATGACGTCACAAGAGAGTGTTCAGGCTTTCTTAGCTATAGAGGGTGATGGGTATGCTTACACCAGGAGAATACTTGAACAGCAGCACCTTATAAATATATGATTTATCCCCTGATTTGTGTGACGAGGAACACTTAAATCTTATCAAACACAGTAATTTACGTTTGGAAATAAAATTTCGTACATCTTTCGAGCAAACTATATGCATGCGTTATTATATTTGCTGATTTCGTAAATGAAATCGAAATCAATATATTATCAAATATTTTATTTGACTTTGGTGACTAGAAATAAATGAAGGGCAAATATTTAAAATCTTACCACTGCAAACAGATAACAGCACGAACATTCCAGAGAGTATTTTCATCGGGTTTCGACTGATCCTTAGGATTCCTACCGACCAGGATTTCACTGGTTAGCTTTTTATGTACATAAATGTTTTAAATCATAAGAACTGAATTGGATGAAACAAATTTTGCTGATATCAGCATTCAACTGTGTCAGGGAATTCCAAAATATTACATTATATAATGTCTATGTGGAACACATATTATACTTACTTTATATTCAAACGTTGGCAAAGAAATTCTTTGTATTTCATTGTTCAAAAATTCATTGAAAGTAAAAATAACGGTTTCTAAATGTTTCAATTTTTAAAGAAAAAATATGATGAAAGAATGGTATAAAAAATTTTAAATAAATAAAAGGAGACCATTCATTTACCCTTTTCTTTTACCTTTTAAAATATTACTTTATATTTTAAATTTTTTTAATAAATTCCTGAAACTTAAAATTTGTATTGTACAGTTTTGGAAAAAAATTCATACATTTACTAATAATAAATTAATAATCATTTAAATATATAACCATCCAATAAAAATACATATAAACTAAACGCAAAAATAAATATTCTTTGACAAATAAAATTTTAAATGAGGTCATTGTTAAATATCCATTTAAATAAATATAGGTATAAATGATAAGAACTAAACCACATTTTTATCAGTCACACTGAAAACTTTGAAGATGAAACATGCTTTTACTTTAACTGTAGCTGATTCAAATGCAGTGGTAAAACACACTTTGGGAAGAAATAAGTGAATTAAAAAAGGATTCACGATTTTCCTAAAAATGTTATATGGTGTTACAGAATATATCAAACACTTTATAAAGATATTAAAAAAATATCAAATTTATTGAAGACATACCTTCTAATTTAAATGAATTTTACAATACCTTAGCTATTCTAGAAGATCTAATGAGTGAATTGTGGAATTATTCCAATCTAACAAAATTATTCTCAAAAGCTTCTTATCATAGAAATGTCTCCGTGTTATTTTTTCTTACTTTTCGTAAAGAAAATAAATAAGAGAAATTTCTTTGAATTATCATTATCTGCTATTATTCAAAAATCCCTGACAAATCTCAATTTATTCGTTCAGGATAAAAATTTAATCCCTTAAAAGTTAAATTTTTTCTATGAGAGTAATGATGATCCCACTTCCAAGCCTTTTAATTACCTACTTGTTGATCTAAAACGTGACATTTGACGCACTGGTGTGTTTCCATTATATTATTTCCTATAAACATATGCACTAGTATATTTCCAGAAGATAAATATTGGGCCTCAGAAGTCATTTAATTTGAGCACTTTGAGAGTAAGATATCTGCTATTATTGCATTTGAAGAATTCTAACACACATCTCTGGTTGTATTTCATTGTAAAAAAAAAAGATATTCTTTTATTCTAAAAATATTTCTACTTCTGGCATGTTATTCTTTTAACCTTCATATCCTCATGAAGATTTATCTTTACATGAAAAGGATCCATATTTTTGGGTGACTAAAACTATTTCTTATATGTGTTAGAATAAAGGAGAGTTACATATAATAAACTGAGAAACATTACGACGTTTGAACTGCTTCCTGAAATTTATGAAAAGGAATTTGTGACCAAGAAATGTATTAGCCCATTTTATCAGGAAGAGAGCTTGCAAGCTATACAAAATTAACTTACTTCCATAAGTCCAATACATCTTGATAATTTGCTTCTTACAAAGCAACTACATTCCCACTGATGAATAGATAAGAAGATTTCCTCTCTTAACACATCCGAGATCATGGATTCATACTTTAATATTTAATACTTATTAGGCTTTATTATATTTGATGCAATTAAAAAGTAATACAAGATTTCTTAACACACCTTTAAATTAAATGATTTCTTGAGAGAATTCTCTTAAGTTAAGCTGAAATTTATAACACGTATTTGGTAAATATATCAAAAAAGGAAATTCGAACAACTATCATTGAATGAGAAACGTCACTGACACTTTTGTGTTCATGAAATATTAAGAGCATGCAAAATATTACACAATTATTTGCGTTTGTAATTTTGGAATCAACCAGTAAAAATAATAACTATGGTGATTCAAACATTCAATTTATTCTTTCAGAAGATTAAAAATTAACAAAGCATTAGTTTTTTCAGGTGAAATCTTTAAGTGAAATCTTTTGGTGAAATTTCAAATGAAATCTTTTGTCCTATAAGCTATTTATTTCATAATTCAAAATAACACTTAGATTGTCAGCAAAATTTTAAAGAGACAGAAATTTTAATATATTGACTGTAGGATTACTTATAGGTTAATTCTATTTTAGAGTTTATAGTTAACTACTATTTCTGCGTTACAATTGAGTACCGCAAATCACTTTAAATGGAACATTTGCAAATGAGAATCGCTTGGGAAAGAAGTTGTGGTCGGCAGGCGTCTCTAAAGCGCGAGAGGGGGTAAAAAGCACGTAAGTGTCAAGAGTTAATTTGTTGGCAAGTGACAGATTTCGCATATTAATGGAAAATTTCTGGTTTGCGTGGAGTGTGGGTGACAGGTCATTACAGACTCCTCTGCTGCCTCAGTTCACCTGTTAGAAAGTACCTCGCGCTGCTGGTAATTGATAAAAGGAGCTTGGAGTGGCTGGACAATGCCTCTCAGCTCGGAACGTGACACTCCTTTCCCGGACACTCGGCGGCAACTAAGCTTCAGTCTCTGGACATCATTATGGAAGGAATCTTTTTTTCCTCCTTCCATTTAAGGCATCATCGAGCAAGATCATCTTAGCTTTGCGATTTCTTTGCCAGCCACAGAATACATACATTTTTTTTTAATTTTTTTTTTTATATATTTTTCAATAAGAAATAGAAAATGTACCCTATATATCAAGAATAACTATAAGTTTAAGGAATTCATATTTAGAAAGAAAATTTTGATGCACGTCTATTTTCATTTAATTTATTTTTCCCCAAATTTTCAAAGAAACATTTTTATAATGATTATACTAAAAAAATGAGTATTATTTTAATGAATAATAGATTTAATGTTCATAAACTAAGAAATTTTAATTCAATTGAAGTAACATAAAATAGCATACTTCATAATAAACTAAATTTACTTTTAATTCTTTTTATCTCAATTTATTTATTTAAGATTTTCAGAAAAATACATAATATCTAAAATACGATTAAAAATTTATTTAAGAAATTATAAATCAATCAAAAGTTAGACTAATAAGTATAATTCAAATAATTTGCTAGTAATTCAAATTTCTTAATGGTGATTTAAATTTATAAACTAAATTTTTTTCTAAACGTAAAAATAAAACTGTAAAGTACTTTGGATTTTCACGAATTTTTGTTTGTAAATTTTTTTCAAACAATTTCGTTATCATTCTTTATATTAAAAATTACTTGCATGTTATTTAAAAAGTATTTCATTTACTTGTTTATATTAAATTACAATTTAAATTTTATACCTTAGGAGTAATATAAACTATAAAATTTTGCTTCAAATTTATTCAAAATTCTATTGACTAATTAAATTCAAGAAAGTAAAATCAACTCTTGTAGTATGCAAAATCACACACATGCGATATTTTATACTTAGATAAATTACTATAATTGCCATAGTATTAAAAAGATATTTTTCAAGGAATGTGTCTAAGAATTAAAAACACAAATAGGGATAACTTTTATTTATATTTCTCTATAAAAAGTCTATATTTTATTTATAACTTAAAAAATTAAATATTTTTTCCTTTCTAAAAATATCATAGAGAACGAAAGAAATATTTCTAAACATGATTTGAAATATTACAATCTGTTTTTAAGTTCTGTATTCTTGATAAAATGTTTAATTTCTTTTCAATAAGTTGACTTATTATACAAGCTACATTAATGCATAACTATGTTTAGCACATTAGCACACAATCAATAAAAATTTATTATTTTTATTTTAGTAATATGAAACTTTATATTTAGTTGTCAGAATATTTTAAAAATATCTATGTAAAGCAAACTCAATTTAAAAAAAATAATAGTATTTGATGCAATAAAATGTCCGAGTTCACAACGGACTTTGCAGATGAAGAAGCGTTGTGCCAAATATATTGTATTGTCCCAAAGTGTGTTTCCGAAACAGAAAATCAAAAAATATTTTTTAATAGCAGCCGACAATTTTGTACAGTTGGAGAAGAATTTTATTAGTTATGAAATTTAAGTTCAGAACATGTGTCTTATAGCAATTTCATATCATTTCTAATCTTGCAACATAGATGAAATAAAATTATATAGTCCAATTTTAGTGCAGATGTTTGTGATTTTTTTATAAGATTCGCAGCAGTTTGAAAGGGTGCTGAGAAATTTTAATGTTTTATTTTCCCCCTGTCTTCAGAAATTTTTTTTGCAGCTGATATATTTGATTTAAATGCAAATTTAATACCAAAGTGTTTCAAATCTGCTTACAAAAAGTAAAAATATATGAAAAACGACAAGATTTTTTTTTATGTAACTTGAAAAATGCTCGCTACAGATCTGGCTTCTTTACATTTATCAAATAAATTATGATACTGAAAACCATTCTGCCCAGTGAAGATAAGACACCTTTTTGGCTTGAAGTTTTATATGAAATTCATAAATTAAATTAGATTTATGAGATCATTATTTTTATGGGAATTAATTTACTAAAACTAAAACTAATTTTACAAAATCTTGAAAGGAGAATAAAATAATAAATAAGAGATAATGATATAACTTTTACAATATCTATACTTATATTAAATTTTACATCACATACAAACTTGAATTTAAAAGCTTTTAAAAGTTCATCATAGAAAAATAACGACTTTAATAGAGAAGAAATTTTGCTCAGCACAAAAGTAATTTTAATTTTATTTAAGGTAAAAGAATTAATTTAACTCAATCACTTTAAAACCTATAATGTATATAAAATTATTTCACAATTTAAGTAATACATTCCTAATTAAGAATTATATATTCATAAATCATAATAGTGCATACAAAGAGAAACATTTAACAATATGTTATTATACTATGATAAAAGATGAAAAAGTGTTACAGCATAAAGTTAATAAGTGCAAAAATGTTTTGACAGACAAAATATTAATCTAAGATCATGTTATTTGTAAGGGTATTTCGCATTAAGTATGAATTTCATTTCTTTTATTGTTGAAAACGACTTTTCATACAAATACACATTGTAAAGAAGGATCATTTGAGGATACTGCAAAAACTTTAAACCCAAAACAAAGATTTTATCATTTGTAAATGCATTTTAATATAGAATAGGGCATATACGAATGACAATTTAATGGTTGTTCCTGTTTCACCAAAAATAAATTCTGATTTTTTTGAAATGGATTTTAATTTATTATGGGACTCGTTTTTAAGAATATAGTCACAGGAATTGTGATTTATAATTAAAAAATGTTCCAGAATCATTATTTTAACATTTTTATTCAAATTTCAGATTTAAAAAAATCACTTAGATGGTTATGATTTTGATAAAATTAGATGTTTAAAGTCAATGACCAAGTGCTAAGTTTTAATATTATACTCCTTTTTTTTTTTTTTTTTCTCCCTCCAAAAATTTATCTTAAGGCATAGATTTGTACAACAGTAAATATTTGAGCTCTTAATCCACATTCGTATTTTCCAATATTCAAAAAGGGTAAGAGTCTTATATAAAGTATTTTGGTAAATATTTTATATGCCGTATTGAGGAGAATAATGTCCCTATAGTTACGGCGTTCAAGTAGATTACTTTTTCAAAATAAGACACATTGAGCCTTCCTCCTATTCAATGGGTGTTTTCTCAGTGATCTAAATTTTAGTCATAACTTTATGAAAGGCTTTTTAAAGCTCAGGTTGATCCATCTTCAATAGCTCAGATGTATACAGTCCAGACCAGCTGATCTGTTACCTTTAAGTTTCTTAACCACCAACATCATAACGTCTACAAAAGCTGGAGTTTCGCTTTCCTCCTGTTAGAAAGCATTCGGTTCTTCAGTGATATCAAGATAGTTGCCAGTTTTTCATCTCTTAATTCAAGTAGATCCCGAAAATATATTTTCCATACATTAAATATCCATTAAGTTCACCCACAAATTATCCATACTTAGTTCATCAGTTCTCCCTTCATTGACTAGTTTGTGAAATCTTCTAGATTATTTCTGATTATTCAGATGTTTCAATATTTACTCGTTGAATACTCTTTCCTTTTTTTATTTTTTCACTTTTCTCATATACACATACTTTTCCTCATAGCTCCTGATATAGCGTTTCTATATCATCAAACTTCTATATCATCAAACTTGGGAGTGTATTCTATGCTGATCTCAATATTATTTCTATTACCGAGTATCAACTTACTTCATAAATTTGTTTTCAGTGGCCTCTTTGCCCTCATCAACAAATCAATCATTTCTTGTTACATACAAGTTTCAATTTTGGGAGTGTATTCTATGCTGATCTCAATATTATTTCTATTACCGAGTATCAACTTACTTCATAAATTTGATTTCTGTTTTCTATAATTAAATGTTTGGGCATTCTGATCTTATGATTTTCAAGCATTATTGGATCTTTCAATTTGGTAATGTCAGGTTTAAAACATGGATATTCCCTTTCTTAAAATTTCTTACATAATCTGTACTTGGCTTTATATAAGACAAGCAGATGATCAGTGCTCATATTTGCACCTCTGTAGCTTCTCACATTCATCACAATATTACAGTGTCTCTTTTACACAAGTATAAGGTCTATTTGATTCATAGTGAAAACATCAAGGACTCTCTAGATGTGCTTGTGAATTTCCTTACGTGGAAATAGCATGCTAGCTATAATCATATTCCCAGATATTCTCTACTCTTTAAAATTAATTTCAATATATATATATATATATATATTAAAATATTTCAATATATATATATATATATATATATATATATATATACACTACTGGTCATTAAAATTGCTACAATAGGAAGAAATGCAGATAACAAAATGCTTTTTATTGGACAAATATATTATACTAGAAATAACAAGTGATTAAATTTTCAAAACATTTGGCTGGATATAGATCCTGAGAAATCAGTACCCAGAACAACCACCTCTGGCAGTAATAACAGCAGTTATACGCCTGGGCATTGAGTCAAACAGAGATTGGATTGCATGTACAGGTACAGATGCCCATGCAGCTTCAACACGATGCCACAGTTCATCAACCGTAGTGACTGGCGTTTAGTGACGAGCCAGTCGCTCGGCAACCATTGACCAGACGTTTTCTATTGATGAAAATTGGTGAAAGATCTGGAGAACGTGCTGGCCAGGGCAACCGCCGAACATGTTCGTTCCGTATCAAGGAAGGTCCGTACAATACCGGCAACATGCGGTCGAGCATTATCCTGCTGAAACGCAGGGTTTCGCAGGGCTCGAATAAAGCGTAGAGCCACGGGTCGTAACACACCAGAAATGTAACGTGCACTCTTCAAAGCACCGTCAATGCGAACAAGAGGTGACCGAGACGTGTATCCAATGCCACCCTATACCATCAAGCCAGGTGTTGGGCCAGTATGACGATGACGAATGCACGCTGCCAGTGTGCGTTCACCACGATGCCACCAAACACGGATGCGACCATCATGATGCTGTACACAGAACCTGAATTCATCTGAAAAGATGAAGTCTCGCCATTCGTGCGCCCAGGTTCATCGTTGATCACACAATTGAAGGCGCTCTTGTCTATGACACAGCGTCAAGGGAAGCCGCAGCCATGGTCTCCGAGCTGAGAGTCCATGCTGCTGCCAACGTCGTCGAACTGTTGGTGCAGACATTTGTTGTCTTCCAAACGACCCAGTTTCTTGACTCACGGCTCATAACGTGGTTGCACGATCCATTACGGCCATGCGGATAGTATGCCTGTCTTCTCGGCTGCTAGTGATAGGTGGACGTTGAGAGATCCCTTATGGCGTTCCGTATTACCGTCCTGAACCCATCGAATCCATATTCTGCTAACAGTCATTGGATTTCGACCGACGCGAACAGCAATACTGCGATAAGATAAACCGCAATCCCGGTACGCTACAATTCCACCTTTATCAAAGTCAGAAACGTGCTGGTACGCATTTTTCCTTCTTAGACGATGCATCACAACAACTTTTCACCAGGCAACAACGTTCAAATGCAATTTGTGTATGAGGAACCGGCTGAACAATTTTCTCATTTAAACACAATATAGGTGTCGCTACTGGCGCCTGTTTTGTCTGAATGCGCTGAAAAACTAATCATTTGCATATCACAGCACCTTCTTCCTTTCGTATAAATTTCACGTATGTAGCATTTCGCCTTCTTGGTGTAGCAATTTTAATGGCCAGTAGTATAGAATGCATGCATTCAAAATTTGTAAATCTCTTGCATTAATTTACATAGTTTTTTTCATCAATCTGAGAAACATAACTTGTAAAAAAAAAAAAAAAAAAAAAGCTAAATTCCATGTTAATAACATTCAGCATAGAATATTGTATGTATAATTCATAATTGTCAATTTGTATTTTAAAATTCATCAGTATTTATTTTAATTACTACGATTTCATGAACTTTACTTATCTATAATTGTAATTTATATGTAAAGAATAATTTGATAATCATTGATGTATATTTTACTAACCATTTCTTATTAGTTCAAAATTTAATTTTTTAAAGTTTGAAGTACAAAGTGTATGTTATAGATTAATTACATTATTTTATTAGAATCTTGAGAGAAAATGTAAGTTTCTACTTAAAACATTGCATTGAATTTTCGAAGTTAGATGCTTAGAATTTCTATTAAGTCATTCAACTGAAATTATTTTCATCATTTAACCTAATTATTTGTCGTCTCTATTTTTAATCAAAGAATTATTAAAATTAATAAATGATTTTTCATTTGTTTCTTAGCATTATTTATTGTAATATATATATATATATATTATAGTGAAATATCAATATGGATATAAACTAAAACTAAACTCTGTGGCACAACAGTGGGCCAAGGCCTAGAATCAACAACTCCTAGATACAAGGCCTGCGATCTGGTTTTGTGACGTCGCAATAGTGGTTGAATGGGAAAACGAAACTAGCTTACGACAACCGATACATTGAGTGAACTTTGTGAAACATATTTAATTTTTAACTCTGAGAATCTAAATTAAAGATTCTTAAAATATCATGTCTGAATTTTGTTTCATGTATTAGATTTTCATTAAAAGAAATATGCTCTTTATAGATGTGTATATATACAACTTAAATTTCCTAACATAAACTTTTCATATCAATACCACACTATTATTACTATCTGTTATGATATGTCATTTAATTGTAATATTTACAACCCGCTAGAGTAAAAAAATTACCCTTTTAAGGATTTATAACAACGCTTAAACATTCAGAAATTCATGGGATTATTTTAGTTCTTGTTTTATAGAATGAGAGAAATATGATAGATAAAATGATTTCAATAATTTTTATTATACATGTATAATCACAACTTTTCAATATAATATTTCCCCAAGAACAAATTTTAATTTTGGTTTATATTTTAATATATTAGGAAGTTTTAAATAATACTTGCACTAGAGTGTAATAATACAAAATAATCTAATTAAATTTTTTTGATAAGTTGTGAGAAAAACCATGAAATGGAAAAATAAAAATAACATAGGTGAACGAAATATTTTTATTAATCAATATATATACACACTAAAAAATGAAAAAGCAAATTATTAAATTTTTTTTCAAACTTTATTAAAGCTGTGGAGATAGCATAAGAAAAATAATATTATTACTTACCTTACCAAGGTTAATCCACTGTTCTGGCATTTGATGAATTGATAGGATGTTCACCAGTTCAGACAAATTTCCAAAATTGTGTTCCTCATTATATTTTTGAGCAGAGAGCTTACTTTCTTCATATGCCTGAGGAAGCATTTTTACTTCTAATTTTTTTCTTTTAGCAGATGGACTTTCTCGCTCAGGCCCATTCCTACTGTAGTATGAGGAACACATTGGAAAAATTGTTGGAACTGCAGTTGGTACTAACCTTGGTCTCAAAAAAGGGCTGACAATGGTTTTGCCAGTTCTTGAATCGAACACCTCTCTAATGGCATCTGAAAAGCCTTAAAATGAACTTCACAAACCTAAAAATTTAAATAGATATATGTATATATAAATATATATACTCTCTCTCTCTCTCTCTCTCTGGAAACATCACACTTATCTTCATTTGACATTTCAGTTCAATGTTAGCAGTTAGACTTACCCTAGATTTATTAGTTATTTTCAAATTCTTTTTTGGAATGGCTTGAGCCCATTTTTCACGGAGCACCGGATCCTGGGGAAGCTTAAAAACAGATCTCCTGTTTTTAGGAGTGTAGTTTCCACGGTAATCGGGAACGCAACAAGAATATGGCATCTATAAGTAAAAAAATAAATAAATAAAATTATTAGTTTTTATGTGAATATTATTAAACTTTATTAATGCATTAGAATTTGGAGTTGATTAATTTATACCTCAAGCTTATACATTTTTCATAAAATATATTTTATATAGAGTAAGAATTATATTTATCCCAGTTTCTAAGCAAAGTAGATAATTGAGGTTTGCAAACACATGTTAATGAACATTAAAAATAAATCCTCAAGAATAATTTTAAATGTAGGACTTAATGCTAATACTTAGATTTTTAATAAAATAAAGTTTATATTATGTTCAATTATTCATTGGATCATAAGCAAAAATTAAAATCTAAAGATAATCTAAATGATTTAGTTTTAAATTACATTTTTGTATCATTATTTACTGATTATTATTAAATTTAAATATATTAGTTTATCACAAACAATTTAAAGTTTACATGCTATTTGTACAGTACCATTATTACATTTATATTAATTGATCGTAAGCCGTCACGACCGGATCATACAGAATATAAAATCATACACGTTAAAAAATACAGTTAAATAATAGGAATTTTTTAAATGATAACTATGTTCCACATATGATCAGTTGTTGTTCTCGTGTGCCAGCTAGGCTGGCAAATTAGAACTGAACCGTATTTCGTGTGGAGTCAGACTTCTTCAGTACACACACATGCAATAGGGACCCGTTTATAGGGTAGGCGACCATTCACACCTCATTCACACAAGGAAAGGACAAAGACAGGATAGAGAGAGAAATTGTACGAAAAACCGGGATTCGAACCCAGGACCTCTCTATCCGTAGTCAGGCACGCTGAACACTAGACAAGTAGGCCGGCATATGATCAATTAATTAGCACAAATCAACATTCATTTTAAAGTATATATAAGTAATGAGAATGATTAACTAACTTTTATTTATTGGATTAATCCTAATGTCAACACAAAAAGCACAGTACAACAGGTTGTTTTCCTAGTAGAGTAATGGCATTCGCCAGTTTTCTCTTTCACCACCTCTCAACTATTACAGTGACGTCACGACCCGTTTACTTTTCAGCCAGCTGGCCTTGTATCTAGGGAGTGTTGGCCCATCTCTGTTTTCCTGACCAAGAACTCCTGGGGTGCAAAGAACACGTCCCGATTAGGCGCTTAGCACCACGCAAAACATTATATCCACAATGAGAGCATGCTTGGGAACTAAACACTGGGTGTTTTACCCAGTGTTTAGTTCCCAAGCATGCTCTCATTGTGGATATAATGTTACAAATAATTACCTTTCCCCTTTTTTAAAGGGATAAAACTGAAATTCAGTAAAAGTAGTCTATCGTAAAAAAATTTTGTTTTAGTAATATTCAGTTTTTATGAGTTATTAATTCTGAAGGAAAATTGACACTAGTCTAGGCATTCACAACCAAAGTGGGGAATTAAACCCTTGGACTATATATGTTTGTTAGGTTAATTTAACTATTCAAGTGCTGGGCTTGTTTTGCTTTGATTGTAAATTTAATTATAAAATATTTTAAGTTTAAAAATAGTTTTGTTGGATTCTCCTTATTCAAATGGATAATATTGTGAAATAATTCCTAAATATGTGAAAATAAGTGAAGTTATACATAAAGTTTTACCTGATTTATATAAACATATCAACTCAATTTTCTTTGTTTTTTACCTGGGCCCTGTTATTAACATCCTGATGTTTGTATACTTGTAATTAAATTGAATCAGTTTAACAATTCTGTTTATTTTTTCAGTGAGTATTACAACAAAGGGAAAACCTTCACAAAGGGAGAAATTTGTTCCAGAGGACTAATTCAGAAGGCGAACTACGAAAATAGAAAATTAACACTTGTAAAAATGCTTAAAAATTTTTTGCAAAAATTATTTTCAAATGTAAATAAAAATAGTATATACTTTTTGTGTGTGTATTCTCAGTATTAGCATAAATAAAAAAATTTAATTCCATTAAAATTTTTGCTTTTTTATTCACAATATCATCACAAATAAAATGTGTTAATGCCATTAATATTTGGACCTTTCACTTATATATGGCTTTTGCTGTGTTAATTTTTA
The DNA here is from genome assembly GCA_030067965.1 of Latrodectus elegans. Lineage (NCBI taxonomy): Eukaryota > Metazoa > Arthropoda > Arachnida > Araneae > Theridiidae > Latrodectus > Latrodectus elegans. The sequence continues at coordinate 111,181,205 of CM057809.1, forward strand.
TAAGTAATATAAAAAATGCTAATCCTTATACTTTTTTTATCATTTTTCTCAACATATTGTTTTATGGAGTTAGTTTATTTGGAAAATCAAATATTAATCTGTGCACAAAGAAAATATATGTGTGTGCGCGCTTTAAAATAATTCTATAAAATTATCTTAAAATATTTGGAATTGTTTCATACCTTCAAGTTCAAATTTTAACAATAAATTGATACTAGCTTACGCAGTAATTTAAAAAAAATTATAAGTAATGAAATTTTATAATAAGAAAAAAATTATTTGAAAAACATCGAATATAAAAATTATTTCAATTATTTAAATAAAAATAAACTGTAAAATATATTTATTTAAATAACATTGTCAACTCCTTAAAATATGAGTTAGTAATTCATTTTTTTAAAATCTTCCTATATAATTAAGAACTAAAAATGCACTAAATGTAAATTGACAATTACATGGATAACAATTATGTCTATATATTCAGTATTAAATTGATGGATTTCCAATACTTCTTTATTAACTTTAATAATATATGCAATATTAACAGATAAAAATGAATTTCAATTTTATAGAAATAAATAACTATAACTAGCCCTACGTCGATAAAAGCGGCTATTGTCGACCAAACAGCAAAAGGCCTATCAATAACCGTATATAGGCATGTACTGGCAATTACATGGGCCACATACGATCAATATGGCATTGCTGGCCACCCAATGTTGGGCCAACAGCGGACCGTGTTGCCGGCCCTGCATCAATGGTGACGACCACTTTGTTGACGGAGCCGACGAGGCCAAATAGCGGCGGGTCGCTTCTGACCAAGACGGCTGACAGCAGCCGATTCGAACCTAGGACCTCTCTATCCGTAGTCAGGCACGCTGAACACTAGGCAAGTAGGCCGGCATATGATCCACATTCATTTTAAAGTATATATAAGTAATGAGAATGATTAACTAACTTTTATTTATTGGATTCATCCTAATGCTCGGCAATGAGATGGATGCTCGGCATCTTTGTTTTTGCTGGGTTGTTCGTGCACTTTTTACTAAAGTGACCCTTAGCTAAGCATTTAAAACAGTGAATTTCTCTTTCTACAATTTAACTGTTTTCTCAAAGAGACAGCAAGTGAAAATTCAAAGAATGTATTTCTTAAAACAAAATGGGAATTTTTTTCTTGTATGACAGTCATTAAGGTGTAAGTGTATCCCTTGTTTTGCTCATAATTTTTTTATTGAAGGTTTCATTTGTTGAATGATCATAATTCTGAAAATACCTATTTTTTGCTTCAGTAATGTTGATTCACTAGATTCTAATTCTATTTTGATGAACTTAATTAATTCATTATCATTGATTTTTTTTAAAAAAAATTGTATTATTGCCCAATCTAATAATGCCAGATTACCAAATGAATTTTTTAAATAATGAAATTTTTTGACATTTGACAATTCAGTATTTTTATGCACTACATCTTCGAATTATGGCCAAAATTAAGCCACAAACAGGGATCTCCAATATATTTGGGCAAAGATCTCTTTAACAACGGAATCTGTTATTTTATGTCTTGTCATAAGCAACTGATTTTTATGTGTTTATTATTATCAAATTCTACTCAACGAACTTTGCTCTAAATTTTCCTTATTAGAAATTGTCAGACAATCTGTATACATCTTATCAAGTTTTTGTTTAATTTTATATTTCCATTTCAAATTTCTTCCCGAATATTTATCATCCAAAAATATTTCTTTTTCTGTTTCTTCAACAGAAATGAATGCCTGTATTTCTATGTTAAGTTTTAAAAGCTCTTTTTTCAATTAATTAATCATTTAAAATTTTCCACTCTTCAATTTTACTTTCTGACTTCTCATTATTATAACATGATTCGATCTTAAGAAGTTTAGTGTTAATGACCGAAAAGTTGTTCTCTTCTACATACTTTTTTCTTTGAATTTTCATCAATTTCAAATCTATCATTATTATTGATTTACATATCTAAATTCATTTATTGAACTCCTACTGCCAGAATAAATTTTAGAAATTTCCATTTTTAAGGTATTGAAGATCTTTTTCATCAAATTAACCGGCCGTACATAGTTCGAGGCGAGAAATAAAAACACATTTGATCGTTGCAATTAGTGATTTACTTATGAGCAGCTGAACAGTAGAGTAACAATTAGAATTGAAAGATTGGACTGATACATCAACAAATTCAGAGACATCGAAGAAGCCGTATAGTTTTATGAAGATCAGTATTAACTTTAAATTTGATATTAAAGACAAATTATTTATTCTTGAGATAGAAATATTAACTAAGTAAATCTGCTAATATTTTACTCACAATAACTAATTTCATTTTAACATCCCACAACCCATGTGATTTTTAAAAACTTCCACATTTGTTCTTAACTTAACAAACAAATATGCTGAGTAATATAGTTATACATTCGTTAGAAAAGATATACATTGCTGAAAATAATATTTTTTACCTTAAAATGGTTGAAATACGAAGCTAAAACATCAAAACTTTATTGTCTATGATTATTAATATTTACCTAATTTCTTGTGAAGTTAATTTTTAATTTGATTTTTATTACCCTGATTCTGAGGGTAACATTTGTTGTCAGACATACAAGAATATTTATATTTACAGACAAGAATATTTATATTTACAGGCACTCCATCTGATCCATTTCAGTCAGTGACTTCATTCATAGTTATTAAAAAACAATTCTACATATTTTTATGAGCGGAACAATTATACAAAGTATGGTTATTATCACATGACAAAACATATTTAGAAATTTATTACAACAGTTAGAAAAATTCGAAATATTTTTAGAATAAGTAATTATAAATAAAGACCCAGGGTGATTAACTATTGGTTTTCATTCAGAATATAAATATTTGCCTAATTAAGCTGGTTAAAACCAAGATACTGCTTGCCTTATATTTATGAAACTTGTTGTCAAGTGTTTGATATATTTTATCAACTACTATATATATATATATATATATATATAATTACTTCTTTAGTTTCAATATTGCTCACAGTTCTTAATTTAAAATGAAAATTACAACTGTTAAGAAATACCCATCGTGTATAAACCAATTGCTTAATTTAATAGTAAATTCCTTTCTTAAATTAACTGCGGTGTTCATTTTATTACAAAAACTATAGTTTGGGAGAAAAATGAGTTTTTTTATAGTCCGCACAAGTGACACAAGTGATCTTTTTTTCCCGCTAAAAAGGATTTCAAAATTTCAACAAAATCTGTAGAAATTCCCTTTCCAAGCACAAGCAAATATTTTCATTTAGTAGTGAATCACTTTCTAACACTAATGGTGGTATTCATATTATTATAAAAAATATATTTTATGAGAAAAATGAATTTTTATAGCTCGGTCATAAGGTACGTGAGACTAATGATTCCCGCTTAGATTGATTTCAAAAATTCCCCTTTATCTTAAAAAATACACAATATATATACAAACAAATGTCTTCATTGAGAACTAACTCACATTCTTAGACTAACTCTGGTATGCATTTTGCTATAAAGAATAAATTTAAGGGAAAAGTGAGTTTTTGTGTAGTGTGCACAAATGACACGTACCATATGAGCGCAACATACAAAAAAAAAATATTTTTCTCCAAAAATATATTTTTATTATAAAATAAATACAAAATTTAGTCGAAGAAAGTGATTTACTACTAAACTAACCATTCATTCGTATATACATAGGAACTTTTTTAAGATTTATGTTAATTTTGAAATCAATCTAAGCGGGAATCAGAAGTCACACGTACCTAATGGACGCACAATAAAAAAACTCATTTTTCTCCTAAAATTTATTTTTAAAAAAATGAAAATAACAATCAATTAAAGCAGTTGATTTAATACTGAATGAAGCCATTTGTTTGTATATACATTTAGTAATTCTTAAGATATAATGGCATTTTGAAAAAAAAACTTAGCGGCAATCAGAAGTCACACGTACCACCTGCGAAACTATTCAAAAACCCATGTTTCTCCTAAAATATACTTTTCATGATAAAGTGACTACCACCATTGGACTTGAAAAGTCATTTATCACTAAATGAAACCATTCGCTTGTGCATAGAAGGGGAGATTCTGCGGATATTTGGAAAATATTGTTATCTTCGTAAGTGATCATTTGTGTCACTTGGGTTCAATATACAAAAACTCATTTTTCTCCTAAAATATATTTTTTTAAAAAAGTGAATACAACAGTCTGTCTAAAAAAGTTATTTACTACTAAGTTAAACCATTCGTTTGTATATACATAGAGTATTTCTTAAGATATAATGGAATTTTGACATTAATTTCAGCGGAAATGAGAATTAACAAGTATATCATATGGGCTCACCATACAAAAACTTATTATTCTCCTAAAATATATTTTTAATAATAAAATTAATATCAAAAATAGTCTAAAAATGTGATTTACAACTAAATGAAACCATTCGTTTGACTATAAATGGGCATTTCTTAGGAAATAGATGAATTTTGAAATCAATCAAAGTGGGAAGCAAAAATCACATGTGCCAGATGGGCGCATAATAAAAAAAACTCATTTTTCTCCTAAGCTACATTTTTTATAAAAAAAATGAAAACAACACTTAATCTAATAAATTGATTTACTAGTTAATGAAGCCATTTGTTTGTAAATACATTTCGTATTTCTTAAGATATAATGGAATTTTGAAATCAAACTAAGTGGGAATCAGAAATCATACATACTATATGGGAGCACAATTCATAAACTCCTTTTTACCCTAAAATATATTTTTCATAATAAAATGACTACAACCACAAGTCTTGAAAAGTGATTTGTTACTAAATGAAACCATTCGCTTGTGCATAGAATGGGAGTTTCTGTGGATATTCGGGAAATATTGAAATCTTCGTAACCGGCAAAAAATGATCACTTGTGTCATTTGAGTGCATTATACAAAAACTCATTTTTCGCCTAAAATATATTCTTTCTAATAAAATGAATACAACAGTCAGTCTACAAAAAAGATTTGTTACTAAATTAAACCATTCGTTTGTATATACAGTGGATATTTCTTAAGATATAATGGAATTTTTACATCAATTTAAGCGGCAAACAAAAGTCACATGTCCCAGGTGGGCGCACTATACAAAAACACATATTTCTCCTAAAATACATTTTTATAATAAAATGAATAACAAAGATATTCTAATATTGTGATTTACTACAAAATGAATCCACTTGCATGTTTAAACCGTGGGTATTTCTTAATACATAATAGACTTTTGAAATCAAGCTAAGCGGAAATCAGAAGTCACACGTACCATATGGGCACAACAAACAAAAACTCATTTTACTCATAAAATATATTTCCTATAGTAAAATTAATACCACCATTGATCTAAGAATGTTATTTCCAACTAAATGAAATAATTCGCTTGTGCATACATTGGGAATTTCTGCTGATATTATTGAAAAATTGAAATCTTTGTAAGTGGGAAAAAATGATCACTAGTGTCACTTGGGCGCACTACACAAAAACTTAATTTTCTACTAAAATATATTTTTATAATAGAATGAATGCAACAGTTAGTCTAAGAAAGTGATTTACTGCTAAATTTGAACATTCGTTTGTATATACAATGTATATTTCTAAAGATATAGGAGAATTTTAAAATCAAGCTAATCGTAAATCAGAAGTCACAAGTAAATTATGGCGCAATATACAAAAACTCATTATTCTTTTAAAACATATTTTTTATTATAAGATAAATACCATAGCTAGTTTAAGATAGTGATTTACTGCAAAATGCAGCTGTTTTGTTGTTTATACATTGAGTATTTCTTAAGATATAATGGAATTTTGAAATTAATTTAAACGCGTATGAGAATTCACACATACCATATAGACGCACCACACAAAAATGCATTTTTCTCCTAAAATATAATTTTTACAATAAAATTAATACAAAATTTAGTCTAAGAATGTGATTTACTTTACAATTTAGCCATTCTTTTGTATATATATATATGGGGCATAAAATGTTTGATATCGAAATTCCTGTTTATCTTAAACAGGAATTTCGATATCAAACAAAGCGGGATACAAAAGTCACATGTACCAGATAGGCGAACTATAAAATAAAATAAATAAAAAAAATAAAATAAAATAAAACTTATTTTTCTTCCAAAATGTATTTTTCATAATAACTTAAAAAAACATTTAATCTAAGTAACTGATTTACTACTAAATGAAGCCATTTATTTAAATATACAATGAATATTTCTTAAGATATAATGCAATTTTGAAATCAAACTATGCGGGAAGGAGAAGTTACACGTACCATATGGGCGCAACATACAAAAACTCATTTTACTCTAAAATATATTTTTATAGTAAAATAAATACGAAATTTAGTCTAAGTAAGTGATTTACTTCTAAATTAAGCCATTCGTTTTTATATACATGGCCATTTTTTAAGATATTGGGGAATTTTGAAATCAATCTTATATGGAACCAGAAGTCCCACTTACCTATTAGGCGCACTATAAAAAAAATTCATTTTTCTCCTAAAATTTATTTTTTATAAAAAGTGAAAATAACAGTTAATCAAAGCAAATGATTTAATACTAACTGAAGCCATTTGTTTGTATGTACATAAGGTATTGCTTAAGATATAACAGAATTTTGAAATCAAACTAAGCGGGAATCAGAAGTCACACATGGGAGCACCAATCAAAAACTCATTTTTATCTAAAAATATATTTTTCATAATAAAATGACTACTATGATTAGTCTTGAAAAGAGATTTATTACTAAATGAAATCATTCGCTTGTGCATTGCTGGGGAGTTTCTGTGGATATTGGGGAAATATTGAAATCTTCGTAAGCGGGAAAATATGATCACTTGTGTCACCTGGGTGCACTATACAAACACTTATTTTTCTCCTAAAATATGTTTTTTTGTAATAAAATGAATACAGCAGCCAGTCTAAAAAAGTGATTTACTATTAAATTAAACCATTCTTTTGCATATACATGGATATTTGTTCAGATATAATGGAATTTTAACATCAATTTAAGCGAGAATGAGAATTCACAAGTACCATATGGGCAAACCATACAAAAAAACATTTTTCTCCTAAAATATATTTCTTATAATAAAAGGAATATGAAATGAAGTCTAAGGAACTGATTTAAAACTAAATTAAACCAGTCGTTTGTATATACATGGGCATTTCTTAAGGTATAGGGGAATATTAAATCAATTTAAGTAGAAATCAAAAGTCACACTCACCTAATGTGCACACTATAAAAAAACTCATTTTACTCCTAAAATATATTTTTTATAGTAAAATAAATACCACAGTTATTCTAAGAATATGATTTACTACTAAATGAAACCATTTGTTTGAGTATAAAGGGTAATTCTTAAGATATAAGAGAATTTTGTAATCAAGCTAAGCAGGAAAACAGTCAAGTGTACCAGGTGGGCACACTATAAAAAAACTCATTTTTCTCCTAAAATTTACTTTCTATAGTAAAATGAATACCATTATTAGTCTTGAAAAGTTATTTACTAGTAAGTGAAACCATTTACTTTTGCATAGTTTACGAATTTCTGCGGATATTTCGGAAATATTGAAATCTTCATAAGCGGGAAGAAATCACTTGTGTCACTTGGGCTCACTATACAAAAGCTCATATTTTTCCTAAAATATATTTTTGTAATAAATTGAATACAACTGTTAGTCTAAGAAAGTGATTTACTACTAAATTAAATCATTCGTTTGTATATACAATAGGTATTTCTTAAGATATATGTGAAATTTGAAATCAAATTAAGCGAGGATCAGAATTCAAACTTGGCATACAGGCGCACCATAAAATAACTCATTTTTTCCTAAAATGAATTTTTTATGATAAAATGAATACAACAGTTAATATTAGTAAGTAATTTTCTACTAAATATAACCTATCGTCTGGATATAACACGGGTATGTTTTAAGATATATGGGAATTTTCATATCAATCTAAACGGGAATCAGAAGTCGTCGTATGGGCGCAACACACAAAAACAAATTTTTCGCCTAAAATATATTGTTATAATAAAGTGACTAGAACAGTTATTCTAAGATTGTGATTATCTACTAAATGAAATCAACCATTCGTTTGAGCATGAATAGGCAGTCCTTAAGATATAGAGGAATTTTGAAATTAATCTAACAGGGAAACAAAAATCGCATGTACCAGATGGGCGCACTATAAAAAACTCATTGTTCTCCTTACCTATATAAATAATAATAAAATGAAAACAGCATTTAATCTAATAAATTCACTTACTAGTAAATGTAGCCATTTGTTTGTATATATATTGGGTATTTGTTAAAATATAATGGAATTTCGAAATCAAACTAAACGTTAAACAGAAGTCACATATTCCAGGTGGGCTCACTATAAATAAAATCATTTTTCTCCTAAACAATGTTTTATAATAAAATGTAAACAACATTCAATCAAAGCAGTTGATCTACGAATACTTGACCATCCTGTAGAATGAATGAGTATTCAACCAGTCCCAATGTAATAAAAACTCACCAGGAAGTCAATTAACGGCGGCACCAGCAGCATACTTAATGAGTTTTTTTTTTTATTTCAAAATGTTTATCATCTTAATTGTATTAAGTAGAATATGTGAACAACATTATGGTGATTCTAATTGTATATAAGTGAAATACGTTACATTTTCTAAATGCATTTCTTTCAAATAAACCTGATTCTTTTGTAACACGTGCATTCACTTCAGTTTCTTTCTCAATGAGAGTTGAGAAGTACTCTTACTGGATTCCTATTTGGTAATGGAAATTTGTTTAAGAATATGTGGCAACATGTCCACCGAAAAAAAGTCAAACAGATTTTACCTTGTGAACACCTGCTTACACAGTGTGGCTAGCACGTTTGTCGTACAAAGTATTTTCTGCATCTTACACTTATTCTTTTCCGAAAACTCAATTTATTCAAAATATTCTTAAAAATGCTAAATCCTTCAAAGAAATTTCGTTTTGATTTTTATACTGGTGATATTACTGAGACATCTTCATTTGTACCGTCAAAGTCTTATCCTAAAAACATCATCTGGGTGATAGTGTATTTGCAGTAGTGAATTCTTTTAATCGATCAACTCGAGTGCATATACGAAAATATATTGAAAATTCTACATGATGTCTACTTCCAACTAAAGATGGCATTTCCCTCACACTGAAGAGCTGGGAGGCTTTGAGCGCACGTTTGAGATTGAAAGATTGAGATAAAAAGAATAAAAATGGAGCCACAACCTTAACTGAAAATGACGTGTTTTTGTTGAAACTTGGTGAAAATAGTGGTGTTGTTGTGCAACGAATCTACAAAAGAAAAGACAATTCTTTTCAATTTATGCCTAATCATATCCAGCTAAACCAATCTCAGATTGATAAGTTTACAGATTTCAGTGAAGATACTGAAGTGATTCTAAAAGAAAATCTAATAAATTATACCTTACGCCATTTTGTACACTTGGAAATTACGAAGATGCTACTCATTGACATGAGAAGTTTTAACGATGATCCAGACGATCAAAAAGGAATCGATGATCTAAAACTGGCTTTGTGTGAATGCTTGAAAAAGCACTTAACAATAATATATGACATTATTGATTGTACTGCATGTAAAAGCAAACTAGTTTCTAACATCAATCATGAATGCATGACTTTAACTTCACTGGTTAAATATTCTTTGTACTTTCATGAGGCATTATATGCGATGAGATGGAAAAAAATTGCAACTGATTTTGTGAGATCTAACTTGAATTATCCTAATTTTAAGAGAATAGTAATTTATTTTGATTTCCTTGAATCTCTTTAGATGTTAAAGAAATATTTGCAACTATTGAAAAACTAATTTTGAATGAATAATATTCTTTTATTTTGTATTGCCTTATTTTTCAATAAATGTTGATGTTTGAAAATTTTGCATTTATTTTTATAATTAAATATTTAGCATAATTCAAACAATCATATTTCATTATAATGTATACACCTTTTATGTTATTTTTTTTAATAATCAAGTAAGCAAACATTTTTTTCCAATCCAAATAAATTTATTTTGATCTGTTAATACACATATTCAATACATTTTCAGGATTTCTTATTTATGATACATCACACATAACAATTTACACAATTTCTTACCGTATAGTCTAAATAAATTTCCATCTATTAAAACACATGTACAAATCATTTTTTCAAGATTGTTCATTTGTGATAAAGAACACATTACAGTCTACAAAATTTTCTTACAATAGAATTTTTAATTTTAGTAATAAGGTTAAAAAAGATATAATTTTATTCAGTTTTTCTTAAGGAATAATATACAAAATCAAGAGTAGAAATACCATCTTCATTTATATGACGCTTTTCATCATTAAATGACAAAGCTAGTTTATTCTGCTTAATGGAAACTAACTCACGAGATTTAGATCTTATTAAATTCATTTCAGCAAATAAATTTTTTCTTTCAAATAAACATTGTTTGTAGTCTTCAAATCTTATTTTATTTTTAAGTGTTTGTTTTTTAATTACCTTTAGTCGCTATTCTGATTTTTTTTCCATTCTGTAAGCATGCATTTTAGATTTCTATCCTACGAATTCTGTCATTATTTCTCCTTTATTTTCGTCTTTCATTTTCCCAATTACTTTTCTATTCACTAATGGTATACTATAAACATTATTAATATGATAATCTGATGTATCGTATAAAGAAATATTTTGTTTGACATCTGCATAGAAATCTGCGCATTTAATTTCGTAAATAAAAGAGTCTATATCAGTATGCATTAAGCGAACATTTTCTTTATATTTATTTTTCATTTCATCATAATGAAAAAAATACCTTAAATTTTTTGAAATATCTAAAATAACCATTCCAACGTGAATGGGTTTAAAAATTTTAACTTTATTCATGTGTAACGCCATTAAATTTTCTGTAAATTTCGTTCGATGGCTAAAACTTGGTTTTGAAATAAATTTACGTGATTGTTCTGCTGGAGTGCATAAACGCATGTCTATGCAATTTCTTGTGGATTCTAAACACTTGCCAAATGTACAATTATTCATTAATTTATAAAATTATTTATGGAATTCATTTCTCACATTAGTTCTCAAATTAGTATTTGAATCGATATAAGATCGAAGTCACGCTGATTGCTTAAATTGAAGTATGCGATATATGCGAGTAAGTTTTAGCCTTAATTTTAAGTACAATTTTAGCGTCTTATAATAAACTATATATTTTTGCTTTGGTTCTACTGTAGTTAAAAGTCGCTTTTCCTCACAATTGGGAGGCACTTTATTTTCAGGCGCGGGAAGGAAATCCGAGTGATCATCGTGAAGATCATCTGGATAATCTAAATTAACTTCAAATATGTATCCATATTCTGAGTCATCGTCTATTTTTGTTACATTGATATGCTGATCAGTTCGCCATTTTAAATCATTAAGAGGAAATTCATTACTCATTGACTATCCGTATAAATTGTTAGCATCAAGGTAAACTAGATACTTTGATTCATTAAATGGATTATATGAAGTCATATATTTCTTATTTGCTGTGGAATACCTGTTTGCACATTGACTTATTCCACTCCGAACACCTCTTTCAATAAACAAAATCCTCTCATAATCAGTGAATAATTCTAATTCTATTTTAGTATGCAATAACATAGCGTCCCATGATAAGGCCGGCTGTGTGTAATACCAACAGGGATCTAATGAATAAGTTTCTAAACAGATGCTACGAAAGTTTTCGAAGAGGTCTGCCAACAAAATTAAATCTGTTTTCAAGTACAGATTACAGTATTCGCCTATGTTTTTAATGTTAAATGCTTCAAAAACATTTAATGCGTGTTGATAATCATCTTCACTGATTTCTTCTTCATTTAGTTAGCTGTAGAATTTTTCCCTTGGTGTTAAATGTTTCTCATCACATTTTTTAAAATCGTCAAAATAATCATAAGGGAAAACTCCCTTCCTCAAAATTAAACTAATATTTTCTGAATCGAAATGTTTTCTCATGTGCCTGAATTGATTTTCATTAAAAGTTTTTATTAGTTTTTACAAACTTGCAGGCATAAACTTAATCGTATCGAGAATGCAAATTTGAAATTTATTTGAAACATTTTTACTAACAGAAATATATTTTTCTTCCGTATTTCGAATTAAAAATATTTATTTATTGTCATAATCTAATTCTTTAATAAAAATAAATGCATCATAACCTGATAAGTTGTGAAAAAAACAGGTAAAAATTTTGGCATTTTCATTGCTAAATTACAGCGGTTTAGCAATAAACCATTAAATTTTTGCATAACATGGTTATAATCTCTAACTTTAAAATTAGTGGAAATGAAAACGCGTTTACAAATGTAACAATTCTCCGATTTTATTTTATTCCATTTGTTCGATTTCAGTGAGATTTTGTAGGAGTTTAGGGTTATTGTAAATTTTTTGTATTTCTAATGATTCTTTTTCATTATTTCTAAAAATATTTTAGCTGCATTTTATCCCCTGTATAGTATTGGATCTTTATAAAAACCTCCGTCGTAACAAATATAAATTCAAAAACTTATTGGTAAATGTCTTTGATAAATATTTGCGAAAGAGGATTCGGGATTTGGATAGCAAGTCTGGTTTTTTTTAGTAATGCACTCGAGGTCAGCATAAGCGACAAAGGGAATTTTCAAAAAATGTTGGAAATTTTTGAATGAGGGGTACTTACTTTCTTCAGATGGCATTTCTACACTTGTTGGGGTATTTTCATCACGCAACTCGTGATGACGACTCAAATCATCCTCTTTGAAAAAAAAAAACTGCAGGCATGGCCACAATTTCTCTCATTCGCTAAGTAGAGTAAGTCAACATGTTGATTTTGTATTAAATCCGTTACATATATCGGAAATATATTTAAATATTTTTCGTATGAATACACATTAATAGAAACATTCTTTTTCTTACAAAATGTTCTAAAGTCGGATAAGGGAGTAGGCCAAGATATACCCTTGAAATTCAAATGGTTTTCATAATCTTTATAGTTTTAAAATCTGTCTACTGCAATTTTGGCGGGGAAGATTGCCGAAAAAATAACCCATTTGAAGCAACAATTGTCGTTGTTTTTAACATTCACATCAGCATGTTTTGCTTTTATTTCTAATGGCAAATCAACATACGTTGATCCCTTTAATGGAGAATATAAATTCGTCCGAATTTCCAGTTCCTTTACTTCGTCTGGGCTCCAACCGGAATCTTCTGAAAATATACGCTTTTTTTCAGTATTTTCCCTTTCATTTCTTCATATGTGAGGTAAGCATCAGTTTCGGACAGGATAATTTTATTTGGAGTCTTGAATACAACTTTCTTCGTCTGCTCACCAATTTCAGTGTCTTTTTTGTATGAGCAATGTATTCTCATACTAACTTTTAACCCATTTTGAATATTCAGTTCATTTTGAATGATATTAAATGCTTCATCTTTTTTCAGAACGATAAACTCTTCAATTCCGAAATTGCCGTCATCATTTTTCAAAATAAAGGTTTTATATCTTCTTCTGAATACACTTTCTTTCTCTTCCAGATTCTCAAGTGAAGCTTCTCCGATTCTGGAAAGCATCTTCTTTTCAAAGACAGCTCTTTTGATTGCTGAAGTCGATGGTGCAGGTGTACCCATATCAAAGAATTTCCGTCCTGCCACTGAATTATCAGAACTAGAGGCTGTTTTTTGCTGAATTTGATCATTTACTTTTGAGGTCGATGGTTGTTGATTCATTTCAAGTGTTGCATCATCAGAATTTTAACTCTCTGTGGGTCCTGAATTCGAATCACTTCTTATTTTCTTACTGCAGTTTTCAGTTTGTTCTAATTTTCGCTTACAGTTTACATTTTTTCGATGTCTAGACAAATCATCTAGTCGTGAAAATAATTTTTTACATTTGTCACATGTCCATTTCTTTTCACTAATTTAAATGTCGATTTAAATCACTTTTCCCAGAGAAAATTTTATTGCATTGATTGCAACTATGAATTTGCCGTTTTTCGTGCGTTTCGAGAATATGTCGATTTACAGTAAAATTAGAAGAAAAACATTTAGAACATATTTTGCAAATTATCATTTTTAGTAATGAGTATTCAGTCTAACTATATCAGCTGGACAGATGGGTAAGTGGAGAAATATTCTCACATGACAGCAACACTTATGTCTTCCAGTCGATAGTGAAGAGGAAGTTGCGTGTATACAGTCTCTTATATACGATTTTACCAAAATGTAGCACAATGTGTTATTTGTTGGGGTGAAGTACGATGATCATTCAATCTCTCTGTCAATCCCATTTATTTTTCTGTTCTGTATTTAAATTATTCTTCAAAGTGAATATTATTCTCTCGTGTCCGTTCCATAAAAATGTTCTTACTATTCAAATCGTGAATAATACTTTCCTTTCTTTCTGTAACGTTAATATATTTTAGCCTTTCAATTTACTTTTCTTGATGCTTGCCGATTATTACGAGAAAGTAGAATGGTATGTTTTCATTTTATTGAAATGTCCATTTCATTCAAATCATGAATAAGACTTACCTCTCCTTAGAAAGACTTTGAAATGTATTATGTGAATAGTATTATAGCCTCTGAATAGTATTATTCTTTTCAGAAAAAAATTCTGTTTGAAAGAAATGCTCATGTTTATCAAATCGGTAATAGAACAGCCATTTCTTCCTGTGATTTTAATACATTGGATAATGTTCTTACTACTTACAGGCATTTTTTTAAGATACGTTGTTAATCCTTACACTTTTGGGAATTCCGCAACCATACCAAATCGTGAATGAAGTTGACCATTCCTGTAGCCACCTTGATATATTTCACCTGTGAATAGTACAATTGCGTCCGTTGTTTTGAAGAAAAATGTATAAAAGTAGTGCACATCTTTATCAAATCAGTGATGAATCCGCCATTTCTTCCAATAACTTTGATGTATTCTATAAACTTGTAACCTAGCAACATTTTTTAAAGGTGTTTTGTTAGTCCCCCCTCTTTTGTGAAGAGCCCATGCGCTACAAAATATGAAATCAGCGGGGCATTACGCTCTTTCTTGAGTCGTATTTTCTCATTCCCTATCGTTATTCGTTTTCGATGCCTAAATAATGTTTTTCCCCCCTCACGTTGAATTTAGGAAATATTCTTAGACATTAATACAATGTTGAAAGATTACTAGAATAAAAATTGCTCTTTGTAGTTTTAAAATTAAAGTGAACAATTTTCATATAATAAATCTTGATATAGATAAAAAAAATTCGATTAGCATCAAATTTGCATTATTTTACATTGAAAAGTAATGAAATAATCTTCTATGCGAATTTTTTCCTGAGTAAATATTTGTGCGCCTCATTTTAAACGTAAGTATCATTTTATTTATTCATAAACACTTTATTATTTTTTTAATACAAAAATAATTGACAATATTTTTTATCAGTATTTAAACCATACATTATTTTCTTTTTAGCAAAAATCATAGTTTTATTATTTTGTTTTAACATTTTTCGATTTGTAACATATTGTTCAGGGATGTTCATCTTTTTCACGGCTTTGAAAAATATCTCTTGTCCTGAAGGGTTCTTCTCATTATTTCTAAGCATATTATCTATTAGAAAAATTATGTTTGTTTAAGGAATTACTGCTTTCTTGTATACAGTTTCACCTTCATGTATCCAAGATTGTATTGTTTTATTATTTTCCAGAAAACGAATAGTTTTCTGAGCTAAACTTTGCTATCGTAAGGAAAAATTTTTCCTTAAATTTACTTCTTCATGATTTTGGTTTTCTTCAATTTCTAATTTTGGTTGAAAATAATCTTCTTTTCCTTGACTTTGTAAATCTCCTTTTTCTGAGTTTGTGGAGATAATTTCGTCAGAATTTATTGCAGGATTATTTTTAAAGATGTTTTCATCTGTATTTCTTTAAGAATTATTTTCAAAGTTATTTTCAAAGAATGATGGAAATTTTATATACTTTTGTAATATTTGTAAATAAAGTGCTGCTTTTTCATCTTCCGTCAAATTTTTTTCATTAATATATCATGCATATTTTTATCCATTCCACTCAAATGTTCGTTTACTGAAGTCTGTCCTCAGGTACAAGTATGAGTTTTTTACTGTATTCCATGAATGATGGAAGTAAGTGCAGTAATCGCAGCAGGTAACAAAATATTCAAGAAACCTTCCCCTCTTTGAACAAGTAAGGATCTCTTTTTAAATAAATGCACTTTTTTGTCGGCCAATTTTCTTAAACCTTTCTTGTAGGAAACTAATGTTTGCTTTCGGAAATTTGAAATTGGAATATTCCCTTTTAATAATTTCAATGCACAGTCACAGATTGATTTTATTGTTCTATTAGGAAAAGATTTCAAAATTTTTTTTCTTTGATTTTGATTTAAGTAGGAATTTAAGACAGTCAATGTTTTGTCATTCTCTCGAAGACATTCTAATTTCAAATGATAAATTAATTTTCTTTCATTATCATATATTAAGAGCAAAGCGGTTGATATACATACATTTTTCATTTGGGAAAATGCCATTGCGCAAGCGCAAACTGTCATCCCTGTCTGGTTTTAAATCAATAAATAGATACCTATATGGTTTTGATATTGTATCTTGGTAAACTTCTTGAAAATACTTCAGTTTGCTTGGATATAGTTGTCTACCCAAATGTAAGATCTGGCTTTGATATCTTGGTTTTTTTAAACATGATAAGATAATATGAATTTAATGAAATAGTTCTCATTCCTCGCACTTTAGTAAAAAATTTTGTACAATGAAAACTACTGAAATATTTCTATGATGGCTGCCTTTTATAAACAATTAAGTTAATTTGGAATTATTTCCCAATTCTTCCATTAAATCATCAATCATTATGACAGCATTCCTTACTGAGTTAATATTAGATGATAGTCCTTCTTGAAATTTAACGTGTTTCATTTTCTGAAAAAGTGATTGATAAGCACCATAACACCAAATAATAGATTTTGGAAACGGTCTGATAATGTTTTCTTCGAGAAGTTTTTTGACAAAATAACTTTTACCACTTCCTGTTGGACCGGCTCTAACACATGTAAAGGAATGTTTCATGGATGATAGCTCCATAGTAAATGAATTTATTTGCTTACTTCAGTGTTAATTTATGTCTATACGTAGAAAGAAATATTAATGCAATACCAAAATATAAAATGAAGGAAAAAATTTTTTTTTTAATTTCATAAATCAGTTTGTTTTTTGAAAAGCTTTCTTACACAAAATTTCTTTTTAACAAATTGATATATTTTAAAACCATTAATTTTATTATTACATAAATTGTTAATGATAGAATACATTGAAAACTTTGACATCTTTTTGTACACTAATAGATACAGTAAGCTCCACACACATTTGAAGAAATGCTTTGTAAGCAGATTGTATTCCAGCATACATTTGGTAGTTCAAAACCATAAAACTCTGGAGACTAGCCATAAGAATCGAAGAATTCTAATCTCTCATCTTCATTTTTGTACAATGCTATCCAGTGAGTTCCTGGCTGGGAAGAATGATCAGTATTAACGACAACAGCTTGATTTCTTTCCAAAAAAGGTATCGTATCGCTTGCAAATACTGCTTGACATTTCCCCACATTAAAAGGATCTTGTGATAAAATAACATGAATTTGTTTTCCATTCATTGTTTCAATTTCCGAAATCGTATAAAATATCTCTTGACTTCGTTATTTCAATAATGTTTTCAAATTCTGCAAATAAAATAATGCTAACGGTTTCATCTAAAGCTTTTTCAAATTTCATTTTCAATCTCATATTGCTATGTTTAATCAAATTAAAGTGATCGGAATGACATAAATTAGGTGATAAATCATATGCAAATAAAACACATCAAAAACGCTCGATAAAGGATGAAACTCAACCCACTGTCTACTTTGAATAACAGTTTGCGTAGCAGGTAAATGGAATAATTCTAATTCTGGTGATCCTTTTAAAACGTAAGCCATCACCGATCAAAAATGTCGTGTTCTTTTACCTTTCGAATTTTTGATGGAATGGAGATTTTATCCTTTTTACGTTTTCTTTTTTGATTTATTGATCCAATCATATTTTGTATCTTTTATTGCCCTTTTGGCTAGATTGCGACCACTTTCTTTAACTCGTTTTTTAGCTGATGCCTTCAAATCTTCTCCAGATAATACATCTGCAGCCACACGACTACCTGTAGCCAAAGCCTCTTGCCCTACTTCTTTTCCTCCAGATACCAAATAAGGTAATGCAGCTTTAAATAAACGACGAAAAATTCCACCAATTCCATACTCTCTTTCGAAAGGAGCACCCTAATAATGAGGTAAACCAAAACCAATTTGAGAAACGTAATGTTCTTCAAGCCTTTTGAAGCAGTAAATATATGGTACTTTCATTTCCACGTCTAAAGTAGTAATGATGAATTTTAGAGTAAGTTTTGTTTTTATAATATTTGTCTCATTCGAAAATGTAGAACTACGATAACCTTTCCTCTTTCAAATGGTACGAAATCGCCCAAGTTTAGCCTTAATTCAATTTCAATTGTTTGAAAAGTTTGTTTTATGACAGGCATGTATAAGGGTCTATCATAATACTGACTGATGACAGCTCCATCTTCTCTTTGTCTTTTACAATTCTCAAAAGAGGAGCTTCTGTATCACCAACGATTTGTGGGGTTACAACATCACTATATACGTAGAAAAATGAAAATTCAGACGCAGCACCAGCGACAGATTCTCCTTTCATGCTTCCTTCAATGACTGTGTTGTAATTGAATCCTAAAATTGGAGCTAGTTTTTCCAAGTTCAGAGCAGTTCCTTGAACGGCATTTATTTTCACTCTTTTTGTTGATTTGTTGTAATTTAATGTAAACATATTTAGGTGTTTCACTAAAGCCCATTTAATAGCTGAGAGAATATCAATTACAGATTCATAATATCCTATTTCAATTTTTAGTCTTATCAACTTTCCATCTCCACTATTATATTTAAAAGTATTATTGTGTTCATTAACATTTAGCCAAGAGTGTGGATAAATAAGTTCCGATAATTCTACTTTCCACTCTCCACATCAATCAATGTTGGCAGTTGAGTTATAAAATAAAATAATTTGTTTCCCAGGAAATATATTTCAGAGAGCTATCAGAAGGTAAAGTCATGTTGAAAGACATCGTAAATAATGAAATTCCTACAATGTACTCTATTTATTTAAAATTTTATATCGGAAACCCAATCATTAAACTTTTCATCATAACCTAAGAATTTGACGCAGTTAAATATTTTACCCTTAATTTTTTTTTCTCTTAATAATTTTTTTACGGGGTAATATCCCGAATTAAATACCTTTTGCGATTCTTTTTTCATAAAATGTATCTTTAATTGGTTCATTTAAAAATTTTTTTAATTTATATACTGGTGGATCTCTAGGTATTATTTCTGTTATGGTAAACAATTCTCGACTCTAATTAATGTCGTAACCTTTCTCAAATTACATTTTAGACTTAGAAATTTGAACTATATCTCCTATTTGTAAATGTTCCTTTGATCTGTTTTATTTTGGTTATCATTAGAATATAAACTTTGGTGTACTTGTCTTTGATTATCTATATTTACTGAAGCTGGTTTCATTTTTATACTACGATGAAAAGAAGTATTGTAACTGTAAACTAATTTATCTATTACATCAATATATTTATAAGTGTTATATTCCGTAAAATATTTCCTATGGAAATATTTTGTCTTTAAAGTTCTTTTAAAAAGCTCAACAATGCTTGCTTTAGTCTCATTATCAGTAGTAAAGAAATAGATATTTTGTTGTTTAAAGAAATTGCTAACAATTCTGTTTGTAAACTCACTTTATCGGATTGAAAACATTCCAGTGTTCTAGCTTTGAATATATTTTTTTAAGTACCATTAAAATGGTTTTAGCAGTCTTATCTTTAATAGGAAAAGACCATGTGCTTTTAGAAAAGACATCAATACAAGTTAGCAAATGCTTAAATCCATTATTATATTTAGTTAAAGATCTCAAATCAAATAAATCCGCTTGAAATTGTACATCCATACCTCTAACATAAATTTTATTTCTTTTAAATTTGCGTATTAAAGGTTTATGCAATGTACATGACTCCTTACTGCGGAGCCACTTTTTAATATCTTTCAATTTAATTTTACCACCTAAAGTTTTATAAATAGAATATGCACTTCCAAAGCTGCCAGGATGCTTTGGATTAGTATACGCAAATGATAGTAATTTCTCAAATATAAAATGCAAAGAGAGAGAGAGAGAGACTGTTGTTTTGATAATTAGATTATAAATAAATATGTCAATATTAAACTAGAAAATCTGAAGTAGAAAGAAAGCGTTTTGTCTAAAGATCACAAAAGTATTAAATGTAAAAATGAAAAGATCCAAAGTAAGCATGGGTTCACAAGGTAAAACCTGTTTGACTTTGTTTCGGTGGACATGTTGCTACCTATTCTTAAACAAATTTCCATTACCAAACAGGAATCCAGTAAGAGTACTCCTCAATTCTCATAGAGAAAGAAAGTGTAGTGAATGCACGTGTTACAAAAGAATGAGGTTTATTTGAAAGAAATGCATTTCGAAAATGTAACGTATTTCACTTATATACAATTAGAATCACCATAATGTTGTTCACATATTCTACTTAATACAATTAAGATGTGTGATAATCATTTTGAAATAAAAAACTCATTAAGTATGTCGCCTGTGCCACCGTTAATGAGGTGGTTCCTGGTGAGTTTTTATTACATTGGGACTGGTTGAATACCCATTCATTCTACAGGATGGTCAACTATATGTGGATCAACGGCTTAAAGCATGAAAATAAATCGTTGATCCACGAATACTTTTCAGCTGTGTGGGTTCGATCCTATAATCCGTTGTTGTTATAATTTTTTTCTAATTTTGTTAAAATATATCAAGTTTATAATTTTGGAACTAGATGGCAGCACTGAAAAATATTTAAAACTTATTTCTTGTTTCAGACAATGTATAGTGTTGCCATCTCTAAAATGTAAACTTCACTGTTGCCACGAAACGCATAGGAATTCCAAATATAAAAAATTTCCTAAATCAGTTCAAGTCTTTCAAAGAAAGCGAAACGAACGGCTTAGTATAGCATGAAGATGAATTACAACCCAACTCTATCAAAGAAATCAAAACCAAAACTCAACAACAAATAAATCAAACCCAAAACTCAGCAGCAAAAAAAACAACTAAATTCAACAGCCGGGAGAAAAACAACTAAACTTTGCAGCTGAAAAAAACAACTCAACTCAGCAACAAAAAAACAATTCAACACATTTGTGCCACCGGTGTCGCCGCTGTTCTAGAACCGGCAAATTTATCCTTCTCTTGTAAGTACCCATAACAATACTGCTCTGAAAATGGGATGATTTCTGAATTGATGCAATGCACTATATACAGTAAGTACTATCTCTGTAATCATATTTACTTACTTCTGTAAATTAGCCCCTCGATGCAAGAATTAAGATGAGTTTTTAATTCTCATGTTGTCAAAAAATAATTCCCTTTTAAACAATGGCCTTAATAAATTCTTAAAAGATGTATCTGTAGTAACATAATGAATAAATTTTGATTTTAAGGCTATATATCTATATTTAAGTGTAATATTTTTCAATCACATCAATAAATGATGTTTTCAAAAATTATTATAAAAACTAGGCTTGACTATGAAACAGGTAAAGCACAAATTAACTATAATTATTATTGTCTAACTGATAACAAATTTGCAGTATAAGAGAATTAACATTAATTACTTAATGAATTAAAACATATTTTAATACTATTTCTTAATCGTATAGTTAATTTAATATTTTCAACTCTTTTATAAAATAAGAAATTATTTTTTAGCAGAATTATATTTTGATTTGTATATTTTATATGCCTGTTTTGGGGTTTAGTGGTCGTGTTCAATGCGAAGAGCAGAATCAAGATTTCAATTCAAGGAAACGTTTGTTACATTCTACTACATCACAAGACGGCCGCGTACCAAGTGGCTGGGTTCGTTCGCACTCTTCTCTCAACTGGTATATCACGTGGTAGCGCACGCCTGTTTCCCCCGAGGAAAAAGGGGGTTGGAATGCATTTCCTGTCCGAACAGTGCATCCATATCTCGAATCGTGGGAATTTATTTCATCCCTTTCCAGATGGGCTGAGAAGGGGAAATGCCATTTCTGTTACTAATTAAGGACGTGAGAAAGGGATCTTTACAGGCTATGCCCCCAGTGTCTTAGATCGCGTTACAAAGAAAAAATATATAAACATACAAAACATGTTGCTATTTTCAATAATATGAATTATAACAAACTTGACATATATTGGTGATTTAATAAACATTAAACCATGGAATTGTATACTTAGTAATATTTTACACATATTTTAGTTTAGGAATTTGCAGTATATTTAGTTATATATAAACAAGACTATATTTATCTATATTGCATATTCAGTAATTAAATGTTTTGGAATATGAACTTTAATACCACATCTAGCACTGTGCAGTGGTTGAGAAGGAGTCTGAACGTCAGAACTATCAGCAGTTTTGTTTGTCATGGTTAATTCGACATTATCCATTTCATCTGAGAACTGATATGCTGTTTTTAATCGATCGATGGAAATGGTGTAAGGTTTAGGGTTAATGTCCAAAACAAAATTTTTATCTGTTCTATTGGTAACTAAATGTGGTCCAGTTTAAGAACGTGCTAGTGGTGGGTTAAACTTATTCAATCTTAAAAATACACGAGTGAAGGTTTTTAGTGAAAAATTTACATGTTTTGGATTTCAAATGGATTGCGGTGGTGATTGGGTTTAATTCTCTCATCATGTTAATTAAGTTTGACCCATAAGTTGAGTTAACACACTGATTAGTTAAATTCTTTGAAATGAGTCGCATGGTAATCTAAGAGTTGTGCCAAACACTAGCTGGGCACTAGTTGCTTTTATGTCGTTTTTAAGAGCCGTACGTAAACCTAATAATACGATTGGCAAAATTTCTGTCCAATTCGTTTGATTGTGAGCTTTTAAGGAGAATTTAAGGTGTCGATGCATTCGTTCAATAATGCCATTAACTTGAGAATGATAAGTTAAGGTTTGAATTCTATTACACCCTAACATATTTGTGAGTTCGTGAAATATGTGTGATATGAAGTTTCTGACTTGGTCTGTTGTAATAGTGATAGTGATCCAATTCTTGAAATACACCCTCGTACTGTTGCACGAGCAGTTGTTTATGCAGTCATATCTTCTGTCGGATTGACTTCAGGCCACCTTGTAAATCTGTCAATAAGCCACCTTGTAAATCTGTCACTAAGCCACCTTGTAAATCTGTCAATAAGCCACCTTGTAAATCTGTCAATAATCTGTCAATAAATCAAACAATATTGTTTTCCCTCAGAAGGAAGTAAGGGTCCAATAAAATCAATATGTATGTGTGTGAAACGAGCATCCGGTGTGGCAAAAGTGCCGAATTTAGTGTGCTGAGTTATCTTAGCTTTTTGGCATTTAACACAGCTGCGAACCAAATCTTTAATATGTTTGTGCATTTCAGGCCAAACGAAACGTTTCTTGATTAAATGAATGGAAGTTACAATACCTGGGTGAGAAAGAAAGTGTATATTTTCAAATATTTTTCTACGCATACATTTTGGAAAGAATGGACGAAGGGTAGCTTGTGAAAGATCACAATAAAGGTTAATATTTTCAAGAGGAAAGTAATGTTTTTCTAACTTTAAGAAAATATTATTCTCAGGTAAAAGATTTTGCAATTCCTTATCTCTTGATTGAGCTGAGGCAAATTCCTTAAAGTCTAGTACTGAAGTAGATATTTCGCCTATCTCAATGCGAGAGAGTGCATCTGCTACAGTGTTATCAGATCCTCTTGCGTAACAAATGTCAGGGGAAAATTGGAAAATGAAATCTAAGTGTGAGGTAGTTGGCGAGGAGTGCATTTGTCAGGATTTTGCTTAAATGACTAGCTATGAGGTTTTTGGTCTCTAAATATGACAAAAATCTACCTTTTAGCTATATGCTATATATGCTATATATTACTCGATAAAAAAATTCTCGATATGAATTTTTTTATCGAGTACTATATAGCATATAGCTCGCGGTACCAATTTCATTGAGATTTGCTAAACTTAACTGAATAAAAGGCTATGCGTTCCCAATTGCTATTTGACGTTTGCATTAAGGAACCACCGATTACTACATCTGAAGCATCTACCCATAAACTTAGTGCTGCTCCTGAGATAGGGTGTCTTAATAGCGTTGCTTCAGCAATTGCTTATTTTGAGTTTTCAAAAGAAATATTTGCTTTTTCGTCCCAATTTAATTGCTCCTTGTCATTTCCATTAAAACGAGGGTGTTTCTTTATATTTTTATGGCCTTCCAGAAATTTTACTAAGGTTGCTAGAATGTTAGCTGCTTTCGGAATACAACAACGATAAAAATTAAAATTTGGTCAAGGAAATTTTGAAATACATTTTACTTCGTCTGGTAAGGGTTCGATACCACTACTAGTTACTTTAAATCCTAGGAATTCAATAGTTGATTAACCAAACTCATATTTTTCTGTGTTTATACATAATGCATATTCATTTATTTGGAAAATAATGGGTCTAAATAAATTAGATGTTCGCTTTCCGAACTGGATGCTATAAGTAGATCATCAACGAATGCGTATACAAAGGGTAAGTCTTGCGTTACCTCGTCAATAAAGTGTTGGAAAGTTGAGGACGCATTACAAAGACCAAATTGCATGCGCAGACTTTTAGAAAGACCGAAGTTAGTGCAAATCACAGTTTTATGTACGTTTCCAGAATTAATCGGAATTTGATGATATGATTTGACGAGGTCGACATGACTAAACATTAGTTTGACATGCAAACCGATTATGCAAGGTCAGTTATGCAAGGAATCGGATAATATTCTTTAATAGTTTGTGCATTA
Organism: Latrodectus elegans; assembly: GCA_030067965.1. NCBI lineage: Eukaryota > Metazoa > Arthropoda > Arachnida > Araneae > Theridiidae > Latrodectus > Latrodectus elegans. The sequence goes on from CM057809.1 coordinate 111,206,340, forward strand.
AGGGCACGAAAATCATCGACTGGTCTCCACTCGACAGTACCCTTTTTAGTCACCATATGCAAGGGAGGAGTATATTGGCTTTTTGATGCTCGCATGTGGCCCAGTTCATTCATGCGCTGAAATTCAGCTTTTGCACTTTTTAGACGGTCAGGTGCTAAACGTCTAGGCTTAGCTATGACTGGTGGACCTTTGGTGTTTATATAATGAACTGTATTATGTTTTATAGACATATCAGGATCTGGTAATTTTGTAATATCGGGGTATTTTGACAATATTTTACCATATACCATATTTACAAAAATAGGTTTTATAGAAAATGTTTTACATCTAAATATTTTACCATATACTTTTAAATTCGTTGTATTATGTACAAAAAGCTTATTCTTTAAGTCTAGTTGTAAGTTAAAACGATATAAAAAATCTGCACCTAATATTGTACTGGATACATTACAAATATATAAAATGAGTAGGTAAAATTCCTTCTTAACCCAAAATTGGCCGTTACCGATTTCCGACCATACACATTGATAGAACTGCCGTTAGCAGCGCGAAATGTTTGAAGAACGGGAAGTGTGCGATCTTATTTAGAGGCGACAATTATAGAAGCATCACTCCTTGAATCAACAAGAAAACACATACCTGTATTTTTGTCAGTTATGAACATGCTACGAGATGTAAAACTTTCGGAGGAAGAGTCCGTTGAAGCTACTCCCCCGGATTAGCGTTTCCCTGGAATGAGCATGGATGTGTACGTTTTCGAGCCTTTTCCTTAAATCGGGGATGATAAAAGCAGAGTTTTTCCCGTGAAGATCATTGCCGATGGCGAAAATTCTCATGGCTCCAATTCTTTCTTCTCGATCTGGATCGTATTTCCGTAATTTCCTTACGTAGCTCTTTTATTTCTTCGTAGAGAGAATCGAAGTTGGATTTCTTTTCTATGATGAATGATGATTGAGTAGGAACTTGACTGGAGATATCAAAGGCATTATGAGGAGGAATTTGTAGAATTCTATCGACAATCTCAGCAGCTTTGTCGGCTTGGCTTGGCTTGGCTTGGCTTGTTTGTCGCTCAACGGTCATTTTTTGCACCCGAGGGCTAATTAGACCGGGACCTACGGCTTAAAGTGGATTCCGAACCACTACAAACATCCATGCCCAAGGTGGGATTCGAACCCACGAACTGTTGAACCGAAGGCAAGAGCGCTAACCATTCGGCTGCCAGCTCGGCAGCAGCTTTGTCGGAAGTCAGAGGAGATATCGATGCTAAGATCATTTGCACTGGAATTGGCACTGCTTGATTGAAAAGCTCTAGGAGTAAGGAATCATGGATGTTGTGGTTCTCAGCACGACGTTTCATGCTCTGTAACAATGCCGAAAGCTTCCGATCTTCCAGATTTTTTCCTGCTGACAACCGCCGAATTTCTTGAGTCTTGCGTTCCGAACACCGTTCCAACAGTCTTCCCTTCAGATTCTGGTATGGGTCTGCTGTGTCTGGTTGCGTAATGGCATCCCTGACGATGGTTGCCATTTCTGAAGAAAGATGAGTGACTACATAATTATATTTCGCTTTAGAGTCAGTTATAGGCTTAGGAGTCGCTAGTACGAAAGTACTTTCTATCATATAGAACCAAAACGAAGGGTCTGCTTTTATGAATGCTGGTATGACAATAGCCGCTGTCTCCATAATTATGCAGTTTTTATTCAGGAAAAATGAGCATAGATATAAAGTTTATAAATTCTCGGGTCACCATTTTTGGGATTTTGTGGTGATGTTCGATGAGAAGAACAGAATTAAGACTTCAATTCAAGGAAACGTATATTACATTCTACTACATCACAAGACGATAGCGTACCAAGTGGCTGGGGTCGTTCGTACTCTTCTCTCAACCGATATATCACTTGGTCCCACGAGCCTATTTCCCCCGAGGAAAAAGGGGGTCAGCATGCGTTTCCTGTCCGAAATGTGCCTCCATATCTCGAAACATGGGAATTTATTCACCCCTTGCCAGATGGGCTGAGAAGGGGAAATGCCATTTCCGTTACTATTTAAGGACGTGAGAAAGGGATCATTACACCTGTTAATATATTTATTTTAGACTCAGGTTGCAGAATGTTGCAATGTAATGCTTTTCATCGACTTCTTTAATATACTAAATACAATTTATGAACTTAGAACTATGGAAAAAAGATTTACAAACATGATTGAGTATTGCAGTAATTGTCATTACTTGGAAAATTTTCGTTCTCAAATTGATGATATTGAGATTCAAATTTGGTCAACAACCCTGATTTGTGTTGTTAGAAATGTACATCTGGCACCCCTTAATATTTTGATGCTAAGATGTGACTAGCAATATAGCCACTACAAAAGAGCTAAACTAAGATAAATTAAATTTCTCTCCCTCATCGTCAAATCAAGGAGAACCTTATTCTACATTGAACCTGGTTCTTTCTGAATTGTAACAAACATGAAAAATGAGTACCAACATATTATCCTGTAGACTTTTTCCCTCATAATGTATGTGAAAGAATTTTAGAAATTTTACTACATTTTTTTCAAAATTTGAAGGAAATGACAAATAGCTTACTAATATTTTCATTTTAACAAAAAGTTAAGAGATTTTTTTTTTTTCATTTTATATAATGCTAAAATGGATCTTTAAACAACATATATTTTTTTAACAGGCATGATCAAAAGGATGATACATAAATGTAGAAAAATGTAGCAATGTTTTTAAATGATCAGTTATAACAAAATATAAACAAATAAAATTACTAACTTTTTTTTTGATTTTTCACAATTCCAATGTGTAATAATGTACAATGGAATAAAATATTATAAAATGAATTTCGTACACTAACCACAAATTTAAAACTGCAAATTCGAATTATAAATCTAAGACATTCTAAATGCTACACTAAATTGTTGTACTTCATTGTGTCAAATATGATTTATACCTTAAATTATAATTTTTTTTTACTTTTGATGAAACATTTGTCATGAACTGCTCGTGAGGACCAGTTTTCATATCAAATCAGCATTTTTTTTCTACTCACAGACATATATACGTTATTGTTATGTTGAGATGGTAATGAAGCTTTGCTTAAAAAATCTGACATTTACAATTTCTTGTTATGTGTTAAAATTAAAATTTTTGTCTATGCATAAAAAAACATAAAAATTATCTTTTGTTAATTAATTGGCTATTTTTTTAAAGTAAAAAGGCTAGTGATTTTATTATACACTGTGTTTTAAAGTATTTTTAGAACTGTACATACTTAAAAATTTTTACTTCCTATTTGATTACTTAAATACAATTTTTTTATTTGAAAGGGTTGCCAAAATTTATACTTTTTAACAGATAAAATTGTAAGAATTTACAAAGATATTTTAAAAATGCTTTCATTATACATTTTTAAGAAAACTAATACTTCAATATATGAAGGTTTTATTTGTGGAACTGCTCTGAAATTAGGAATATGTAATGTATTTCATTTTTATACACTTATTTAACATATACTAATTAATATGCTATTGTGTATTCTTCACCTCTATTATTTTTACATATTTTAACTACACCAAATTATTCTTGACCTTTTTAAGAATTAAATTTTTTATTTGCGTGTTTTTATCTTGTGAGATTTAATTTTGAATCGTTAATTTAAAATCTGCATACATATATATATATATATATATATATATATATATATATATATATATATATATATATATATATATATATATATATATATATATATTATACATTGAAGTTACTCTTGCTACTTTATATATCATAGAAAACAAATAAGGAAATTATTCCTTTTCTATATTTATTTATATTAGCAGAGATAAATACATAATTACAATAGTGAATACTTTAAGAGTTTTATTAGATATATCAGAGATAACTTCTCATTTTAACTAAATGCCTTATTTTGCTTCAATTGCTGTTATACATTTTTAAAGTGGTTCTGCGAAGTAAGGTATTTGGTTTTGTTATTCATAAAAAATGGAGCAAAGATTAATTTAAATTACAAGTTTTGCATTTTGAAAAATAGGTTTGACTTTCTGTTGTATTTTGAAAGATAAATAAAATACTTTTAATTGAATTTTATATGTTTATAATATATGCAGATTTTGATTTCTTCATGATTTTTGGAAAAAAATAGCGTTTATTGAATTTGATTTATTGCATTACAAACTATTCTTAAGTTGCATATCAGACCATATTTGAAATAATTCCTACATGTAATTTTAAAGATACTATATTTTAATGTTTTTTAAGCAAGAAAAATTTAATGGGAATAAAAATTTAATGGAAACAAAAATATAATAAAATAACACATAAAAATTATTTAAATAGAAAAATATATATTTAATTGTATTAGAAAAATTAGTTCTTGTTGAGAATAATAGTTAGTTAAGTATATATAGCAAACTTTGTGCACTATAAAATACATCTATCTAGATTTATATTAGTGTTAAAAGATTTAAAATAAATAATAGGGTAAAAAATGAGTAATAAATTTTCTAATTCTGTAATCATGTCTATAATAGTGAAATAAATATTTAATAAGAAAAATTTTCGAATTACAGATGATTTTGTGTCAACACGTTTACCAATTACGAAAGTAATTTGGTACTATTCAGCATGACAGTTTCGTAAATATTTAATCACGTGATTCATGTGACCAATGAGCGATCACATTCGACTCATGGGTTGAACAGTCAGTTTTTCAACTACTATCGCTATCAGGTTAACGGTGAATACCATTTCTAATTCTTCGGTTCAGGTTGTTACTTACGGTCATGTTTACAGTCAACTTCGACCGCCAGGTACGAGCGAAATTCTGGGTCAAAGCTGAAATGGTATTCAGCATCAACTTCAGGAAGAGTAACCGAGGCGAAAATCTGACTCTACGTTCAAGAACCGTACCTTCCTATTCAGCAAGGTTAAACCTGACTGCGCATGTCCAATTTATATATACGATAAGTGATCATGTGCATTTCTTTTATACTTTTTAATGTTTACTATTTCCTAAACAAATTTCAAATGTGTCGTAATTTAACGATAATTATTTTATTCACTAATTTATATTATAATCTGCTGTGCTTAGAGTTTCTTGAGAACTAGAATGTTGTAAACAGAACATTAGACCTAAAAAGAAATACCTGAAAAAGGATGAAAGGAAAATCCACAAGTGAAATCTCTTGACGAAAATCTTGGTCAGACGTGGATGGAATATCCCAAAGATTTAGATCAAAACTGTTATTTCAAATGCAGATATTGGGGATATTCTTATATCGAGATCTGTCGCCACTTCTCTCTAACTTGTAATTGGAGATATAGCAAAGGTAAGTCAATCAACAATTTCAAAAATGATCGCCAAAATAAGCAATGCTATTGCATTTTTACAACCACATTATATTAAAATTTTACTGATAGCATTGTCTTCACTCCATTGTCTTCTATTGTTTAGATGTTTGATAAAAGAAATGTTTAATTTGCAAAAACATTCAGGATCCTTTTGGATAAATATATGTAAGTCTAAAAAAGATGTAATAGATAAAAGAGTAAATCAAGGGAAGAGCATGTATTTTAATATCTAGTTAAATTATACAGAATTACATGAAAAGATGTGGGTGCTTAATTCTATTTTAAACTTTGTAACTTATGCATTATCTTACCAACCATTTCCATAAAAAAATTGTCCCCAAATTTTCTATCTTTGTTACTATGTATATTTATTTAAACTTCATTTTATAGCTTCATTTTTAATGATTGCAAACTTTAAATTTATGATTAAAGGTTGGAAATTTTAATTAAAAAATTTTTTAATTAATTATTTATTGAAGCTATAAATTAACACCTCTTTTCTCGCTCAAATGTTTTAAAAATGATTATAACTGGTATTATTTGACAGTATATTTTTATCAAATATAATTATGTATCGGGATAATATGTTAGTACAGTTAATTCATGTTTAATTCTCTCAGAACTTATTGAAATTAAACAAGCTTTTTTTAAACTATCATTTAAACATTTAACTGTAATGTTTCCTTGCAGATCAATGTAAAATTCTTTCACATAGTCCAGTTTCCCAGTGTGATTGGAAGTATTGATTGTACACGTATACCAATCCTCTCACTGGGGGAATTGATGCAGAAAAGGGTTTCGTAACAGAAAAAGTATATTTTACAATTGTGTGCAATCGTTGCATCTGCAGACTTATTAGCTATACAAAATGTTGTGTTAAAATGGCTTGTAAGTACCCATAACAATACTACTCTAAAGAATGATGTATGATTTCTTAATTCATGCAGTGCACTATATACAGCAGGTACTACCCATTGGGTGACAATAGCTATCCCTGTAAGCCATATTTACTTACTTCTGTAAATTAGCCCACAATGCAAGAATTAAGAAGGTGAGTTCTTAATTCTCATTTTGTCAAGAAATAAATTCCTCAAATTTTTCACGAGTCTTAATAAATTCTTCCATGATGTGTGCATAGTAACATGATGAATATATTTTGATTTTAAGGCTATGTATCTATAATTATGTGTAATATTTTTCAATCACATCAATAAATCATGTTTTTAAAAATTATTATAATAAACTTGGCTTGACCATGAAACAGTTAAAGCACAAATCAACTAGCATTATTAGTAAGTAGCATTATATTAAGTAGTATTATTATTGTCTAATTGATAATAAGTTTGCAGAGAGTATAAAAGAATCAATATTAATGATTTATTGAATTAAAACAAATTTTAATACCGTTTCTTAATCATACGGATAATTTGAATATTTTTAACTCTTCTATAAAGATAAGAAATTATTTTTTTTAGCAGTATTATATTTTGATTTGTAAATTTTATATGCCTGTTAATATATTAATTTGAGTCAGATTATAGAATGTTGCAATGTAATGCTTTTTATTGATTTCTTTAATATACTAAATACAATTTATAGACTTAGAACTATGGAAAAAATTTACTAACATGAGTATTGCAGTAATTGTCAATATTTGGAAAATTCTGACAATTACTGCAATACTCATGTTAGTAAATTTTTTGTCAAATTTATGATATTGAGATTAGAATTTAGTCAATAACCCTAATTTGTGTTGTTAGAAGTGTACATCTGGTACCCCTTAATATTTTGATGCCGAGATGTGACTAGCATTATGTTCACTACAAAAAAGCTAAACTAAGATAAATAAAATTTCATACTCATATCAAAGGGTACCTTATTCTACACTGAACCAGTGTAAATTGGTTCTATCTTAATGGTAACAAACATGTAAAATGGGTACTTACATATTCTCCTGTAGACATTTTTCTCTCATAAAAGTATGCCAAATAATTTTAATATATTTTCTTCAAAATTTGAAGGAAACGCCAAACAGCTTATTAATATTTTCATTTTAACAAATGGTTAAAAAATTTATTTCCAATTTATATGGTGCTAAATTGCATCACTAAACAACACATATTATTTCGCAAGTATGGCCAACAGGATGATACATAAATGTAGAAAAAATGTTGCAATATTTTTAACTGAGTAGTTGTAACAAAATATAACCAAATAAAATTACTAACCATATTTTTTTGATTTTATCACAATTCCAATGTGTATAATAATGTACAATAGAATAATATATTATAAAATGAATTTCATACACTAACCACAAATTTAAAACTGCAAATTCGAATTATAAATCTAAGACATTCTAAACGTTACATTAAATTGTAGTACTTCATTGTGTAAATATGATTCACATTACATTATAATTTTTTTTTACTTTTGATGAAACATTTGTCGTGAACTGCTCCTGTGGACCAGTTTTCATATCAAATCAGTATTTTTTTCCAACTCACAGACATATATATGTTATTGTTATGTGGAGGTGGCAATGAAGCTTTGCTTAAAAAATCTGACATCTACAATTTCTTGTTAAGTGTCTAAATAAAAATTTTGTCTATGCATAAACGAAATACAATCTTTTTGTTAATTAACTGGCTATTTTTTTTTAAAAAAAAGGCCAGTGATTTAATTATAAACTATTTGTGTTTTACAATATTTTTAGAATTATACATATTTAATTTTTTTTATTTTCTATTTGATTAGTTAAATATAGTTTTCTTTATTTGAAGGGGTTGCCAAAATTTTTACTTTTGAACATATAACATAGCAAAAATTTACAAAGATGTTTTAAAAATGCTTTCATCATACATCCTTTAAGAAAACTAATATTTTAATAATTGAAAGTTTTCTTTGTGAAAGTGCTCTGAATTTAGGAATATGTAATGTATTTTATTTTTGTAGATACTGTTTACACTTATTTGACATATACTAATTATTATGCTATAGTATTCTTCACCTCTATTATTTTTACATAATTTTAAACACACCAAACTGTTCATGACCTTTTTAAGTATTAAATTTTTTTACCATGTTTTTATCTTGTGAGATATAATTTTGAATTGTGAAGCCAACATCGCATAATACGATAGAGAATATTTTACGAATTTTATTAGATAACTTCTCATTTAACTACATGCCTTATTTTGCTTGAGTTGCTGTTATATATTTTTAAAGTGATTCTGTGAAGTAAGGTATTTGGTTTTGTTATTCACAAAAAATGGAGCAAAAATTAATTTAAATTACAAGTTTTGCCTTTTAAAAAATAGATTTGACTTTCTATACTATTTTGAAAGATAAATAAAATAGTTTTAATTAAATTTTATATGTTTATATTATATGCAAAATTTGATTTCTTCATGGTTTTAGGAAAAAATAGTGTTTATTGAATTTGATTTATTGCATTACAAACTATTCTTAAGTTGCATATCAGAGCATATTTGAAATAATTCCTATATGTAGTTTTAAAGGATACTCTATTTTAATGTTTATATTTAAGCAAGAATAATACTAAGTATTTGGTATGCAAAATTATTTCTTGTAAAAAAATTTTAATGGTATAAAAATATAGTAAAATAACACAGAAATTATTTTAGTAGAAAAATATATATATATAATTCAATTGTATTGGAAAAATTAGTTCTTGTTGAGAATAATAGTTAGTAAAGTATATCAAAGTTTGTTCACTATAAAATATATCTCTTCAGAATTATATTTGTATTAAGAGATTTAAAATAAAGAATAGAGTAAAAAATGAGTAATATATTTTCTAATTCTGTAATCATATTAATAATAATAATTGAAAGAAATATTTAAAATGAAATAAATTTCGAAATGCATGTGATTTCGTCAACATGTTTATCAATTACGAAAATAATTTGGTACTATTCTGCATGACATTTTTCTTAATATTTAATCACTTGACTAATTTGACCTATGAACGATCACATTTGACTCATGGGTCGAACAACCATTTGTTTGACTCTCGCTATCAGGTTAAAGGTGAATACCACTTTCAAATTCTGCGGTTCAGGTTGCTACCTTGTGGTGTTTGAACTCCCGGTTAAACTCATGGTCAAAGTTAATGATGAATGCGGGGGTAAGTTGCGTGCTTAAGTGTAAAAATATTCAAATATATCATATCATTTATAATAACAAGCGATAAATAAGGTTTTGAACAATAAAAATATTTCATAAATAAGTTTCGAATGCAAGGCAGTGCGATCGCTGTTTACTGAGTGGTACTTTAGTTAAATCTAGTTTAACTTTAAATTGATTTAAAAAAAGGTCAGTGCAAACGGGGTTTTAAGATATTTTCTACCATAACAGCCATCTAAAAAATGCATTGTTGGCATTAGCACAATTCTTCATATGGAAGACAAACCGGTAAAATCCCAGCGTGTAGAATAACAAAATTAAATTTTGCTTATTTAGTATGATTAATTCAAATGTTTTCTGTTTCAATTTATAGTGAACTTAAATATAAAAAAAATCGTTTCAGAATTTTCACTATAGTGTTTTATTCATTTAGATCTTAAAATTTCTTTTATTTATAAATTAAAATAAAAAAAACTTATTTTCATGCAATGTTTAACGTTTTTGTCAGAATTATTTTTATAACAGTGATATCATATTTTGATACCAAATAACGGCATAGTAAGTATTTTCATTGGTTTTATATCTTTGCATGTGAGATTCCAAGTGATTTGTCACAAATTGATATTATGTAGAAACCGAAAAAGTTTGTATTCTTATTGTAGTCTTACTTGATTAGAATGTAATAAGCAGCCAAATATAGGTTGTTTGTAATCAATATATAATTTATATTAAATACTGAAATCTTACTTCCATTATTTCTATTTGATAAAAATTTGAAAGATTGTAAATAACACTTTTAAATGAAAATATCGTTAGAATTGGGAAATTTTCAAGTAATAATCGTATATTAATTATTGCTAGTAATAAATAATCGTGTATTAATTATTACTAGAATAATCTAGAAGAATAGATTTTAATTTGGATGCATTCCAAAAGGTATTTGAATTATGAGTTTTTTTCTTGACTTTATATTTCATGATATTCTTTACAGTCAAAAATACTTCCTTAGTAAAGCTTTACAGTATTTATTTTAACTATGATTTTTTTAACATAGAGGAACATTATTTTAAAAGTGGTCTTTTCTTAAAGGAGTATCTTTTTCCCAAATTTAAATAACATAATGTGTGCTTGTCTTTGTACAATGACTCTATCGGGACTTTGTCACCCTATTATAATTTAATTTGGAGTTCATTTGATAAAACTGTTGTTTGATGATCATATTACCACCATTTTAGATAATTTTATTTAGTATAGTCTCCAGTTTTGTAGCATGCTGTATATGATTGTTTTGGAATAGAGTTCACAGTGCCCCGATTGGTTAGAGTGTTCTCATCATTGGAAGGCTGTAAAGTTGAATTCCACTTACCCAAAGTTCCATCATATTCAATAAAAGTGAATTGGCACATTAAATAGGTTGTGGTTGCAATGTTCTCTAAATAAAATTATACTTTTCGGTGTGGCTAGTCAAGTCATGAGATTCTTTTGCATGCTCCCTACTTCTAAATTACAAAGTCTCAGATCCAGCTGCTTCTGCCATACTGATACTGCCGAACTCTGGACTAGGTGCACGTACACACTCTGTTTTTGAGCATTACTATATTAGAAATTACATCCTATTGTGAAAATGCTTAAAATGTGTAAAATAGCAAAATATTTAAAGTTATAAATGCCATTTTACATTAACTGAATTCATTTTTCTTCATTGTTTTATTTTCATTGCTTTCTACAAAATTTATGAAAATAAAATATCTCTAAAGAGCACCAATGGAGATAAAATAATACACCTAAATCTGTTGAGTCTGCAAAATCCATTTCTAGATCATAAGTAATTTTAAAAATTATAATATATATATATTAAACTTTTTCTACAGAAATTTTTCAGCACAAATACTTTTTATAAAAAAACATGAAAAAATCATTTGAGCTTGCCTTTGAAATTTTTTCAATGCTTTATTTTATCTAAACACAACAAAATAAAAAGTCATTTCATCTAAAAGGAATAGTGCTTAAACTCTCTCTCTCTTTCGTCCTCTCTCTCTTTCTCTCTCTCTATATATAGACATGCTTAAAATATTCCTTTTAAGCTGAGTCTAAAATAATGTTGACTTATAGGTACTAACAATGCCATTAAATATATTTAAACAATATCAAATGTTGCTAATGTATTTGATATTTGGAAACTTTATTTTTTTATAAATATGTTGATAAGAGTATATATACATAAAATAAGAAATATATATAGCAAATTGTGTGTTTGATTTTTATCATTTAGGAAGTAATAATATTGACATTTCAGTCACATTTATGTGACCACATACTTTTAACATTACTGTAAAATAACTAATCTCAGAAGGCAGGTGGCAGCACAGTGCAGTTGAGTGTATATAAAAGGTGTATAAAGGTTTTGGAAAACATTTCTATCTTTGATGTTACGCAGAAACAGAGCGATTTATTTGATGACTAAAAGGGCATCATCATTGACTTTTGGGTAATAGTATTTCCGAAACAGTTAAGTTTATGAACTGTTCATATGTCACCATGGTAAAAGTATACTGTGCATGACAAAATGTGACTGCAAAATCAGCAATGGGGCAAATGTTGTGCAGCACAGGCCATAACTGATTCAGATGAATGAAAATTAGGGTGATGCATTCGGGGGAATAGACATGTTACCGTTGAGCAACTGAATGCTTAGATGAACTAAGGGGCAACCAACAGTGTTTCTCAAACTATTGTTCAGTGAATATTGTTGTGACTAGTTCATGCACTTATGCTGACTGCCATTCATCGCTGACAAATGCTGGAATTTGCATGCAAGTACAGCAACTGAATGACCACTAAATGGCAGCAAATATCATTTTCCAATTAATCACATATAATGCTCTATCAGTCAGATATACATTAGTGTATTTGGTGTGAAACCTCTGAAAGCAAACATCTCAACTATTGTTGGAACATTCCAGGCTTTAGGCGAGAGCATTATGGTCTGGAGAATGCTGCCTGCCATTCCTTGGGTTCACTCATCATTGTGTGAGGCATGATGGGGTCAATACAAGTATGCATCTGCTCTTGCAGACCATGCTAACTCCTATATATGCTTTGCTTTTTATCAAATTGATGGTGTTGGTGCCAGTGCTTTTCATGTTGGCTATATTTTCCTTGCGCCAAATGCACCAACAACCCGAAAGGCTATTTAAAAAACCTCCCTTTTGTTGTAGTTCATACATACACTTATTACTTTGTGTTTGAGAGTGGGTTTAACCCTATACAATCATTAATTGCTAAATAAAACTGGTAAATGACGATAGACTCATACGGGATTGGCACGATTTCAAATTTTCATGCCAAGCATTCTACAGCTGTGTCGCCAACCTAAATTACGTCACTACGCGCGATAGCCGTTAACCAATAACAGTCTCGTTCAAACTTCAGCTTTGAATTCGCGCATTTTTCCGAATTCTAAATACTAAAAATTTGAATATTTCATTCTAACTAAATATTTTAGAAGTTTTAAAATTCTAATTAATAGAAACAAAATTTTTAATATATCGAGCAATGGCGCCCACCTTAAAAAAACATCAGTGTAGCGCTACCTACTACAGTACCAACCGGGCAATAAAGCTAAATTTCAAACATTAACAAATTTAATTTTTTGTTTAAACTCAAATTTTAATATAACGAGCAGTTATGTAGTCACCAAACAGAAGATTATTGAGAAATAATTTTATTACGCTAAATATTTGCAGGTATCACTTACATCCATTTAGTATATTACATGTAATATTTTACAAGTATTTGCGTTTAACAATAACTTAACATACTTTATATTTGCTTTGATATTAGAACAAAAAAGAAAATTCTTTTTGTTTGATTATCTAACTCTCTTCTACTGTTACCAATATACATTTTTATAGAAAAATGTAAACGATATTTTTGTAGCGTTAATTTAATGTCGTAAATTTAAATTCATATTACCATTTTCTGATAAAATTGTTAATTCTTAGATATTTTAAAAATAATAATAATAAATTAAATACATTTTGACTCCTACATTACTCCCCCATTAGTGACTAAGTTATGCTTTAAAAAATATAACTGGTAGGAGTTAATTTTAAAAAAATGATAGTTAGGAGAGTTATTTTTTTTCTCAATAATAATAGAGTTTAATGCAGTCCTTAAATCTTGCTGGTATCTGGATTGCTCTTCCAGCTTGAGAATGTTTAGGAGGTGCATTTTCATTATTCACTTTCTCTACATCTTCTTTTATAGAAGGCAAATTTTCATTGACATTTGCCAGTATATAGGCTGGTTTTAACCTGTCAATTAGTCACATTAACTCTTTTTCCTTTTATTTCAATAGTGAAATATTTTGGCATTTTTTCGATCACTAAAAATGGCCTTTAATATGGTGGTTCAAGTGACTTCCTTACTCGGTCTACTCACAGAAATACATGTGAGTATGTTTTTAAGTCCTTTTGAACGAAAACTTTTTTTGAAGTTTTGTGATTGGATGGTTTTGGGAATTCCATTTATGTTTTAAGATTATTTATGAATGTTTCTGGTGTTGTATGAATTTAACTTTCTGTGAAAAATTCACCAGGAAGTTTTATTGGTTGTCCATAAACCATTTCTGCTATGTTATGATTAGTATCTTCTGGTATGCTATATCTTAATCCTAGGAGGACGGTTAATGAGAACTCACTCCAAACTATGTTGTTTGTCCTTAATGCAGTTTTGAGTGACCTATGTAGACGTTCTATTTTCCCATTGCATTATGTGATGGTAAGCTGTTGTGTGATGTAGCTTAATACCACATATTCTGGACATGTTCGTAAATATTTCAGATGAAAATTGTGCTCCACGATCTGTTACTATTTTAGAAGGAGTTCCAAATCTTGTGATCCAATTGCTGTAGAAAACTTTAGCAATGGTTTCTGCTAGTATACTATTTAACGGAATTACTTCAATCCAATTCGTAAATCTATCTATGCAAGTCAAACAATATACATTTCCATTTGATGGAGTTAAAGACCCAATTATGCCGATAAGAATTTTTTGAAGTTGCCAGTTGGTTCTTGATATTTTTCAAAAATTGACTTTGTGTGCCAAGAAATTTTGTTCTTCTGACAGGAAATGCATGCTCGAGCCCATTGTTAAATGTCTTTTTTAATGTTTGGCCAAATAAATTTTGAAGTTAGAAGCTTTACTGATGATTTTATACCTGGATGTGAAAATCCATGAAAATGACTAAATATTTTCCATCTGTATTTCTTTGGTATGTAGGGTTGAATTGTTTTGGTTGATGTATCACACCATAAATATTTTCTGATGGTAATGGATATTGCTGAAATTTTAAGGAAGATGAATGGTGTAAATTTTTTAATTCTTCATCATCAGTTTGACTATGTGCTATATCATCATAATTAATTTCTGTTACTTCTATTCTTGATAATGTGTCAGCTATTATATTACTTTCACCTTTAACATGTTTGATATCTGTTGTAAACTGTGAAATATATTGTAACTGTCTGCATTGTCTAGGTGAAGCTTTATCTGGTTTTTGACGAAAGGCATACAACAGAGGCTTGTGATCAGTAAATATGGTAAAATTTCTTCCTTCTAAAAAATGTTTAAAATGCTTTATAGATGTATAAATACTCAGCAATTCACGGTCATAAGTGCTATAATTTTGCTGTGCATTATTTAGCCTTTTGGAAAAGAATCCTATTGGCTTCCATCCATTTTTATCATAGTTTTGTAAAACTGACCTGATAGCCAAAACTGAATCATCTGTAAACAATGCCAGAGGTAATTCAGAATTTGGGTAGGGTAACAGTGTAACATTGGTCAAATCTTGTTTACATTTTTTATATTGTTTTAATGCCTCCTCTGTCCATTGGATTTTAGTTTTGTCTTTTTTCTTAGAGCCTTTAATATAGTCATGTAGAATAGCTAATATCTTGGCAGCATCTTTTTAGTAATGGCGATAAAAATTGATCATGCCTAGAAATGTTCTTAGTTCATGAATGGTTTAAGGTGTTTTGTAATTTAATATAGCTTCAACTTTTTGAGGTAATGGACGAGAACATTCAGGTGTAATCAAATACCCTAGAAATTCTACGTTATATTTTTCAAAAGTTGATTTTGGCAAATTTATCCTTAAGCCATACTTATTTAAGCATTCAAAATCTAAATCTAGGTATTTTTTATGCTCTTCTTCATTACGTGATGCTATTAATACATCATCTAAATAAGCAAAAGTAAAATGAAAATCTCTAAAACCTTCATGAATAAACTTTTTAAATGTGGCAGGCACATTTTTTAAACCGAAGCTCATTATGTTAAATTCTTGCAAGCCAAATGGTGTAATAATGGCAGTTTTACATCTATCTTCCTCTGCAATAGGTACTTGATGGTATACTCTGAACAGATCAATTTTAGAAATAAATTTTGGTGTCTTTTAAAATGTGATGAAAATCCTCAATTCTGGGTACTGGATATCTATCCGGCACTATTTGAGAATTTAACTTCCTGTAATCACCACATGGACGATATGAGCCATCCTTTTTCATTACCAAATGTAACGGATTTGACCACTGTGACTTTGAAGGATGAATTATATCCCCATTATTGAACTTGAAATTTAAATTCTTCCTTAGCAATTTTTAGACGTTTTGGGTCAAGTTGACGAGTTTTACAATATACAGGCTGTCCTTCAGTTACTATGTAGTGCTTGACATCATGTTGTACATTTGAAATTGAAAAGTTTAGCTTGAGTATATCAGGATATTTAGAAAACGAAAATCTGAATATTTATTTGACTTATTTAATGTACTTAGATAACTACTTAAAGAAATTGAAGAAATGTTACCTTTTACACAAAGCTTAGTTTCTCCATCAATCAATTGTTGATTTTTGAGATCAATAAGTAAGTTAAATTTGTTCAAAAAGTCAGCTCTTAATATACCTTTACTCACTTTTGCTTTTATAAGTGGAAATTGAAAGTCTCTACGTAAACCAAGATCCAGATTAAGAATTTTTATTCCATAAGTTTCAATTTCTGAACCATTGGCAGCATATAATTTAAAATCAGAAAAGGTTTATGTAGATGATGTTGGAATTCTGCTTACATCAGCTCCACTATCAACAAGAAATGTCATTTTGGACTTATTATCTTTTACAAATAGCTGAAATTTGCGACAATCCTTCAAATTTGCAGGAGACGTTGTCACCACATGTACTGCCACATTTAGTTTTCCTGGCTTTCTTTTATTTGTTTTTTGCATTGGCATGGTGCTTGGCATTTTTCTGAGTTGCATTTGTTTCCAAATTTATAATTGAAATAATAATATTTTTCATTAATTAGCGTTTTAGCGAGCTCTAGATTGGCTACATGAGCATGAATGAGAGGAATGATAATTTGTTCTTGACCTGAGATTTTATCAATACTAAGCATCGCCACTTGGTGTTCCAAATATTGAATTCTTTTTAACAGTTTATCATATGTTGATTTGTTTATTAAGATAGTTTTTTCTGTAGCTTCATGTACATAAAAACCATCTGGATGGGGGTTCATATCATTGATCTTATCCGCCATTAGCGCAAGTTTGAAAATATGTTTTTCATAGTTTCTGCTAATTTTTCAAACCACAAAGTTTTATTGAGGTTTTCTGAAATATCAGTTGCAGCCACGGATCGTAATTTTTGCAAAAGTTGGTTAGATTTCATGTTGCCCAGTTCAATACCAGTATAATTAGTCTCTTTATTTGAACGTTTTTGTTTTCTTAAATTCGCTTTACGTTTTCGCTTTTAACGCTCAGATTTAAAAGTCTGTTTTTAGCATCTGAAAATTTATTTGCACTATCACTATTTACAATGTCCCAAATGTTTTCCACGTATCTCGGTTCTAATTGTGACACCAGTATTAATTAATTTCTTCAGCTAATATTCCAGATATTTTAAATTGAGCATCAACTTGAAAAAACCAAATTTCTGGTTTATATGTCTCAAAACAAATTTTTATGCTCACTTTGTTAAGTTCCAGAGACACTTGATCTATGCTCTCAGTTACTTCTGTTCTACACATTTATTTGTTCTCCGGGTCACCAATTTTGTAGTCACTTAACAGAAGATTATTGAGAAATAATTTTATTACGCTAAATATTTGCAGGTATCACTTACATCCATTTACTATATTACATGTAATCTTTTATAAGTATTTGCGTTTAACAATAACTTAACATACTTTATATTTACTGTTTGATATTAGAACAAAAAAAAAAAAACATTCTTTTCGTTTGTTTATCTAACTCACTTCTACTGTTGCCAATTTACATTTTTATAGAAAAATGAAAACGATATTTTTGTAGCGTTAATTTAATGTCGTAAATTTATATTTATATTATCGTTTTCCGATAAAATTGTTAATTCTTAGATATTTTAAAAATAATAATAATAAATTAAATACATTTTGACTCCTACAGTTACGCCGACATTAAAGAAATTTAAGTACATTCTAACACTAACATGAAAAACACAATACACAGAACTTAAACATTCATTTACTTATGGAAACATTCATTTTTATATAAAATTTAATTTCTAAATATGAATAAAATTGTAATGAAAAACAAAATAACTTACCTAATTTTCATCAATCTCCGAATTGTAACTTTTCGGTGAATATACCGTTTTTATCGCTTCTAAAAAATCTTCTATTATGTTTTCCTGATGATTCTTTCTCCATACGTACTCGGCAAAAACGTAAAGTCAATATATCCTCATCCATACTTATTAATTTTCGCAAGCAAAACAAAAACTCCAAAAATTGAATATCAAAACTCAATGCTTCAAGATTATTCTATAATAGTTTCAAGAGTTACATACAAAAAGCGCATGTAAAACGAAAAGCACCTCATACCTGCATAATCCAAACCGGTAAACCAGTCTGGCACACTTTATTGCATTCTTGGTGCATTTTTCCCTCCATACGCTTCTCTAGTACTTTGCTTAGATTCACAATATAGAATTATTATAAAAACATTAAGCTATGTTGTTTGGTTCGCCGAGGTGGAGAACCATATAGGAACTCTGCCATCTATTAAAACATTAAATAAAAATCACAACAGTATTGAAGCCCAATTAGCTAAACTTTTATCAAAAACATTAAGATATTTTGAAGAAACTGAACATTGTGCAGTTCTAGACTTGTTAGAGGATATCAAAATAAAATTTGAAATTGTAAAATATGAATACTTTGAAATAAAAAATGACAAAGTATTTAAAGAAGCTGAAAAAATTCTGGAGAAAATTGACGTTAGAGATTAAAAAATTTCAGGTCAGTGCAAAGCTTTTTTTTTTTTTTCAAATCAATTGAACTTATAAACTACAGTTATTGTGTTGAAAAAAGTACTCGAGCACCTGAAATTCCTTTACCACAATGTGATTGTTAATTTAATAACTGGAGCTCTTTTAAGCAACAGATTCAAAATCTAATAGACAAAATCGCCAATATCCCACCAGGTCTTGAAATATCATTTCAAAATCCATTTACACATAAAAAATTTGTAAGTTATACTTATCATAAATTATATATATATATATATATATATATATATACATATTGTTGTATAGTTATAAAACAATACATAAATTAATACTAAGTGAAACAACAAATTTTTAAACAATAAAAAGAAAGCAAACATTAAAAGCACTGGCACGAACAGATGTAAGGTAGACAATGTAAGGTTTATTACAACTGACATCATACATGCTTGGTTTGAAGAGCACCAGTATTAGTTTAATGTTCCTTCTGCGAAAGGTGGTTACTATAATGTGGCTGGACTGTGTATGTAATAATATGGATAACAAAATCTAGATATTGTTGGAATAAGAATTTAGTAGTGAAACATGAAATAAAAGTGAAGAAATTTGCAAAAGGAAACCATTAAAATTTAAAGAACTGTGGCTTACACTTTTAATTCATTCTCATTATTGACACATTTCAGTCAATAGAATCACAAAAAGAAAAAAAAAATTTAGTTATATTACATAAAATATATTGTGGAGGGGGGAATATAAAAACTTAAATGCACTATAATTTATTTATATGTCTATAAAATGGTTTTATTAATGTTCAATCATAAATATACCTGCTCTATTATGATATAGATATTTTTCATAATATTGGTTTCCTTTTTTAATTTGCTACAAATGAATGATTTAAAGGATATTATTTTTATTGAACTAATTTTCTTTTGAGTAATTGTCAGAAGACTGGAAACAGTACACATATTTATTTTTCTGCCTAGGTCAGTTACTTCATGTATAGAATGAGATAAATTAGAAATGTATCATATCTTTCCTATGTATGTTCCAGAGAATATTTATTTCTTCAATACTATTTTATTGACCCCTATCCCTTGCTTGTATTTTAACTCCTAGTAACATTGTTTTTAGAGCTGTTTTTGTGCATTTCATTTTTAGAACTGCTAATGTATGTAGAAGATATATTATCATTGGTCACATTACTTTGTTTGTTTGTTTTAGCATCACACTGACTAAAACACATCTGCTAACAGTAGTCATTTTAAAATTTAAAGTCTCTTAAATTCGAGACATTAAGTAACAATTTTTGTACTTGAAAGAAAAATTGATTTTAATGTCGCACCTATATATTGGTAACTTGTATTATAATATTCACCGTTAACTCTGATTGTGTTAATCAACATTAATTACTAAGGACCAATTCTTAAATTAATGTATTTACTGTTAAATAAAGTGAGATTATAATGCATAGGTTTTTTTTATGATGTTCTTATATTCTTATCCCTGATAAAAAAAGTCATCCTCATTTTTTTACTATATTTATATTATTTACGCAAAAGGAATTCTAAAAGAGACAAAATAATATGTTTTTATTACATTTGCCATTTAGAAAATTGAAATCCCATTATAGAAAAATTCATCTTCAATAATATATTCAAATTAAGTATGAATTGTTAAGTTTATAAATAACTTATAAATATTTGGTAAAATTTGTAAGTATTTTATGTAAGATGAATGTTTAAATAAAATATTCTGAATACCTTTTAATCACTATAATAATATTATTTGTTTTGATTTTTACTTAAAACGCATATTTATTCATATAGAATTCGGTGTTCATGTATAAATTGATTTCACTTAGAAACTAATGTTTTATAAAATAAAGTCAAGGTTTATTAATTTCTTCTTTTTTAATGTTATAAAGTTTTAATTTTTTATTTTTTCAGATTTTGTATATATCACAATGAACATCAAATCTGATATAGCTATTACTAGCTTAGAAAGCTTATCAATTGGTCTGATGCCCTCATCTTTACTGTGGTCATGATTAGAGTACAATGGAAATTTTTTTCTTGGGCTGGACGTTTCCTGCACTGGTTATGGCTTATGTATAGTCTTACAAAACTGACCTTGATTTCCTTATTTTATAATGATTTTGCTGATAAGTATTACATTGGAGATACTTGTATGGAGCCTATGTTCTGGTTTGTTGATCATTTTACAAAAGTTTTAGGACCGGTAGGTATTTTAAAAATGTTTTCATTCTTTTTTTGGTTGCAGATCTATTTTATTAATGTAGAATGTAATAAAAATAAATTCTATTAGAAGTACATTTCCTAACAATTAACTATGTATAAAACTAATTATTGAAAAAACTTCTACAATGTTTTTAAATAAATATTTTATACTGTTATTATAATGACTGGAAAACATTTTTCTTTCATCGTTTTTGAAAAGTTAATTTTTCAAGAACTTTGCACAAAGATTTATGAGGCTGAGAATTTCATCAGATATTTATATATTTTCAAAAGGATAACAAAATACTAAGAATTATTTTCACTAAAAGTGAATAGTATTTAATCAATTTATTTAATAGGACCCATGTAAAATTAATATGGGATGCATATACTTAGTATCTATTTTATCACATATTGATATTATTTTTTATTGAGTATGCTTGCATTGTTTATCAATCAATTGGATTTTCTTATGCAGATTGGACTCCATTCATCATCACTCTGCCTTGAGGGTATACTCCTTTGCTTTCCCATTTTTCCTATTCAAAATCTGTAATCTATCAACATTTACTACTAGCTCTGTGATGAGAATGAAGGTGTCTTTCAATTATTAATATTTTAAAATCCTGTCTGTCCCTTATTCTTTACATTCCATGATTCCTACTACATCCCTTAAGAGATTTTATGATGCTTTCCACATGCTAGAATCCCACCTATTCTCTTTTATATTAAACAATATCACCTATTGTCTGACCTATGTGATATTTGTATTATAACCACTGATTTTATTTTACATCTACCCCAATTTGATCAACAGTTTAACATTAGCAGTCTCTAGCACTATTAAAAAAACCATTCACAACATCTACATTTTTTAGCTGCTCTATGCTTTTCATTACTGTTAGTATGATTTATACATATCTGTGTTTACTGGCGGCTCAAAATCAGCAGGACATGTTGGCTGCAGGGTTTTTTCTGATAATGTTACTCTTACAGCCTCCATATATCCCTCACTATCTTCATTGCTGAAACAATAGCATTGCATGCACTTCAGATTGTCGGCATAAAAATACTTATAAAGTTTGTATGCATATTGATAGCTTGAGTAGTTTACAAGTTTTAGAAGCTTCATTTTCTCATCTGAAAAAGATGTAAAATTATTTATCCATTTTCTTTGGCAGGAATTATTGAGCATGCAAGTCAACAACAAACACAAGCTACATACCATAACTCTATCTCTCATTATGGTTCAGCTTGTCTTATTTTGGACATTATATTTTATATTAGTTTTAATTTTTTGATTATATATGTTTTTTTTGTTATTTACATTATTTGTTTTAAATTTTATGCATATTTTGTCTTGTATGTTCATAGTATATGTGTTTATGTACATATTTTGATATTGTTTTAAATCTATCTTGTTATTATTTTTTAAATAACTTTAAAAAAAATTTCAGGCTTTAGAAGAAAGATTATTATTGATTTTTTGTGCATCTTCTCCTTATTTTGACATTGCATCATTTAGCCCAACCTACTAACCAGCAAATATTTAGTTTCGAAAATACAATTTTGTTATGTATTGTAGATTACTGTTCCCAATTTAAATATTTAGCAACTAATTCTATAAAAAGATTATATTTTAATGATTTCAAGTAAACTCTATTATATTATTTCAAAATTATGTGGTGTTGATATGCTATAATTTTTTTATTGATTCAAACATTTTTAGACTCATTTCTTTTAGACTTCTTAAATTAAAATTTTAGATTTTTAAAAATTTTTGCAGAGCACAAAACATTATTCAGATGATGTTTTTAAATACACTTATTCATTTTTATTTTTATA
Organism: Latrodectus elegans; assembly: GCA_030067965.1. Classification (NCBI taxonomy): domain Eukaryota; kingdom Metazoa; phylum Arthropoda; class Arachnida; order Araneae; family Theridiidae; genus Latrodectus; species Latrodectus elegans. The sequence continues at coordinate 111,229,276 of CM057809.1, forward strand.
ATTGTTCTCATAATTTATGAATATTGCTAAAATTATGACATTTTTTGAATTTTGATTAATGCTTTAATTTACTAATTATTGTAATTCTATTTTAAAGAAATGCCAATTAGATATAAAAAATTGCAATCTAAAAATGTAAACAAAATTGTAATTTCAATATTTCACTAAAGTTCTTGTTGAAAATCTGTCTAAGAATGATTTGATCTCATAAATATAACAAATTTTTTAAATTTATTTTGATCTTTTAAACTTTTTTTTTTATATTCAAAGTAAAAATGAACTTAAAGACTGGTTTGACTCAATTTTCTATTTATGAATGTTTACAAAATAAATTAACTTTTTTTTTTCTTTCCTTAAAAAAAAAAAAAAAAAAAAAAAAAAAAAAAACCCTAAAACTTTCTGCAAATATTCACATAGATGCCTCTATAAAGTCAAAATAGATACATGTCTAAAATTTGTAATTTTGTTAAAATTGTTATGTTAAAATGTAATGTTATTAAAATTAAAGTTTGCCTGTCTAAAATTAAAGTTGATCTAAATACTTAATCTGTGATTGTGAATCACCTAGTTGTTAACAAAAATTACTCACACAGGAAAATGAACAAATTGTCAAACATTTTTGAAGAAGCATTTGATGACTCATAGTTAAATGTTCATTATATGTAAATAAAGTTGCCTTAATGGCTGCTAGCATGCTAGGTATTAATTATTCTTTGTAGTCATGAAAAATTTTCTGCATTCCTTATGTTAGGTGCATGTGTTCCAGATTCAATATGTTGGAACAGGAAGGTGACTAAGTGAGCATTCACAATCTTTAGCTTCAACAAGGGAGTTACAAATTCATTCCTGAATGTCCGTATAGTACTGTGATAGATGCTTAGTGGAATCTCTTTAGGGTCACAGAGTGAGATGTTATATTAGCTAAAGTGTAAATTGACATGAAGTGATCGATATTGAGCTTTACTGACATAGTAACTGTGAACTTACTTTCATAGCAGGTAGTTACATACTGTTTATCTGTGATTATGATCTTCAGACGCTTGAAAGGACGCAAAATGATGTCATCATTTTGAAGGCATTATTAAAAATGTTGTTTTTGCATGTGTTTTACATTTGAAAATTATCAGATTCATAGAAAAAGTAAATTTTTTATATCTAATTTTTAAAAGTCTTGTTGAAGGCAGGGTTGAAAACATTTTTTGCCTGCGTTTCACATTTGATTGATTATTATCAGACTCATAGAAAGAAAAATGTTCTTTGAATCTTGAAAAAATCTTTTGAATATTTTGAAAAAAAAGCATTTTTCTTTTATTTTTAATTTACTATGTTTGACAGAAAGAGTTTTTTATTTGAAGTGATAAATTTTGTATTGGTCAATAACAATATATTAACATTAGTAGTACTTTTTTTAAACTTTTGATATGCATATCATGTTTGATATGATATCAAATAATACTTGGTTTAGCTCATAATAAATGAATTAGATAATTGTTATCAGACAATATTAAACTTTTCTTCTTAATGAGATGCAACTGAAATCGACTCAAATATTTTGGAAATGTTTCTAACTATAAGATGCAAATATAATAAGAATAATAATCAATGAATAAAATGCAAATATTTCTAACCTTAATATCAACAAGTTTTCAAATTGTAAGTTTTCTAGGATAATTTTTTAAATTTCTATATCGTCAACAACCAAATATTTTAAATTTTCTTTATTTTAAATTCTTTAAAATTGTCTTTGGATTTAGCTTACAAGGATCTTAAAAATATTCTAATTTAATAAGAAAATTTGATAAGTAGTCTTATTAAAATCGGTGATTATTACATGTATGTTTTTATTGCTTAAAACAAGGTTGTTTGTTACTAAGGTAAATGTTTTGTATTTACCTTAATTTATATTTTTTAAATATGAAGTTAGTACCTAATATATTTGTTTTCAAATTCAAACCTCAAACTGTGATTTAATAATGATGCATGAAGAAGTGACAACTATAATTGGAAAATTATATTTCAAAATAAGTTAAGAGCATGTCTTTAAATAGAAAAGCTATGAAAAGTTGTTAAAAATGTGATATTATAATCAAAATTTTCACAGAAAATTAAATTTTCAAATGTATACTTTTTTAGAGTTAATCAGAAAAATTTAGACCTGACTATATTTCTTTACTTATTGGAATATTTACTAAATACCAATAAATATTTTTGACAATAATTTAATACTTTTTAAAATTTTAAAGTCATTAACATTAAATATTTATTGTAATTTTTAATATAAAAGCTAATTATTACTATATTACTATTTTTTAAACAAAAGGAATTTTCAAGTTACAACTGTATTTTTTAAATTGTTCAGCTTGGCATATTTTCCAGATGAAAAAAACAAAATTCAATCATAGCTATTATAAAATTCTATTAAAGTATCAGATTTCTATTATCATGATTTTAAATAATAAATATTTTTCCCTGATTGATTAAATGCATGAAAAATGTTTTTATATATTTTAATTAAATATTTCAAGTTTTCCCAGGCTGTTATGTTGCTACCTATTATGAATCAAATTGCTTATTGAAGTTTTAGAAATTAAGAAGTTATTAAAATCTTTTAAAACTTAATACATATTATTTTTCATTCATGTTGAAAATTTGCCTATTGTTAAAACGTACTGAAATGTTTTTGCATTCAGTTAAACAATAGATTATGAGATTTTAAAATCACATTTTTATTTTATTTTACAAATCATACTTTCTCAGCAACTTTTTTCATTGTTCATTGCAAATATTTTATAGAGAAAAATTGATATCCTTATTTACAGTATGAAAAATTTGTTCACAACTTCTTTTTAGTCTATAAAAGTCTAAATTTGCTTTGTTTGAACTAAAAAATGTTGATAATTGCAAAGTTTCCAGTAAAACTTCTTTCGTTAAACACATATTACAAATTTAGAAGTTATTAAAATTTTTTAAATTGTTGAAATTGAGCCAAAATAAATTTGTTTTCTTAAATTTATGAAATATCTTAACTTTTCATTTAAATAAATGTTTAATAATCCATACAGAAATATTTTTCATTTCAGATATGTGTTGTTGCTGTGATTCTACTTTCTCTATCTTTAATAGTTCTTGCATATGTCATTGGTCTTCCATTTTATTTGAAACAAAACTCTTTTGTGTTAGTTTTAGCACTGTTTCTTGGTCACTGGCTTCTTATAAATGTTGTATTTTATTACTACATGGCATATACAACAAAACCTGGTTACCCACCTCAAGTAAGTTATTCTTTAAAAGTATTATCTTAACAGTAACTTTCCTTTGTATTTGTTCTGTATTTTTTGTCAACTTTTGATTTATGTATGTCATATAAAAATTTTCTTTAATGTTTATTTCCATAAAGGGAAATATATCATTTTTTATCTGAAGTAAAATGTAAATTATGTCAATAGAAAAATGCTTTGGTTCAAAATAGAACATGCCAATTTCTAATTTATTTGATATAATGCTTAAAATTTGACTGGGAATGTTTTTCAGTTGAGAAATTTAGAGGCATTTTCTTTATTAATTATAATTATTAATTATGTATACATTTTTGTATATTACTTAGTATATAACCTAACAATCTGTTGTAAAACCTGCTACAATGATTTTTAACATCCATTACATATTGACTTTTGGGAGGGCTTTTCCTAAATCCTGAGTCATATTCATGTGTTGTTAACAAGGAAAATTTCTAACATCAACACACACACACTAGTAAGTGTTCATTTAGGAAATTGAACTGTAATATTCATTTTTTATAGAAAGGTATAATTTAATATGAAGTAAAACATTCTAAATTATGAAAATGGAAAAAAAATATTAATGTTTCAGTAAAGCATGATTATTTAAATTGAAAAATGTGTTGCTTAAATTGAAGGTCAAATGTGATGATTTTTAATTTATTTGATATTTTTCTTTAAATGCAAAAGTAAATTATTTAAAAAAAAATGGTCTTGTTATGTAACTCTAAGTGTATATGGCCAAAAATATACTTTAAGTAAGACATTTGGTTTTATCAATATATTTACTTTATTTCAAATACTTATTTTATGATTCCCTGCTGATATCAATTATTAAAATTTATTAACATTTCATGTGATTAGTAATAAACTCCTTTTGTATCATATAATTGCAAATTAGTATAGGAAACAGGCCATTTAGTGGGTTACACATAAATGTCAAAATTAATAATGCCCACACATTTCGTAAAATAATACTATTGGAAAGTAATATTTTATGTGTGGTAATTTGTTTCTTTATAGTGTAGTCATAATATGCTTGGTTGAACATATGGATTTTGGTAATTTAAATTTTTTATAATCAATGTTTTAGTGTGTTAAATGTTTTTTATGCAAAAGTTTCTAAATTATTTATGTTTTTCACTTTAAAAGGGAGCTATGATAACAGAAGCAGTTTCTATTTGTAAAAAATGCATTGCTCCAAAGCCTCCAAGAACTCACCATTGTAGTGTATGCAATCGCTGCATTTTAAAAATGGATCATCATTGTCGTATCCTTTCTGACAATCTGACTTCTATAATGTAATAGATGATGATGTATGTTTATAAACTAATTCATTTCTAGAACGGTTCTTTTTCATATTTTATTTAATTACATAGTCTCCATTAGAATTAGTGTAACTATACATTTTGATATGCCATGTTTAATACTTGAAAGCTATGGTAAGTTATTTGTATATTACTACTGAAACAGATAATAAGCTGCATACTGGTCATATGCATAAAAACCTAAAAAATCCTACATCTATCTCAACATGTAGATTTATACAAAAAGTAGAAGTACACCATTTTATCTTGTTCAACAATAGTCGTGATTAAAAAAAGAGCCTTCCTCTCAGTACACTACTTTGGACAAATTGAACTTATTATCCCCATATTAATTACAAGTTATACATATTTTCATGAGTTTATTATGAACTCCACAATAAAGATTCTAAATTGTAATTACTAACTCTCTGTGTCTGTATAAAACTGTAAGAAATCTTGCACTTTTGTAATCTAAAAAGTACTTTTTATAATTTCTTTCTTATCACAAAAGTTGTTTTTCCATGAAATATGATAAATTTTATGCATATATAAGTTATACTGTATTTTGTACTTTTTGTTTTGTACAACATTTAAAGAATGTGGATTTTCAGCATGATGTAACATTAATTTTAATTTGTAATGTAATTGATGCACGTAAAAATATCAGTGGTGTTGAGAGTAAAAGTGCAGTTATTGTGAACTAAATCTTATAAGTACACTTTTTATAAGTTACTTTTTTGTTATTGATCTTTTTATCATTGTGTTAAAATTAATCCAAACATGTATGAATCTTTGTTATTTTTACCTTTCATGTTTGTTGTATGCCTTAACTGATTTCCTAATTCTAATGAATGTAGATATTGTTTTCATTTGTATATTTTTCTCACAAATCATCAGAAATTTTTATTAAATTAATAATATTTTTAATTGAATGTTTTTATATTATTTATATTTTCTTTAACATTTTAAGCATGGCTGAATAATTGTGTAGGTCATTTTAATCACAGATATTTTTTCATGTTTTGTGCCTACACATGGGTTGGAATTGTATTTGTGATAATATTTGGTATTCCTGTTTTTTATAGTCATTTTTTTAGCAGTTCTGAGGTGAGTTAATTTATTATTAATTATTTCTTTGTATACTGTCTATTCAATTGTTTGTTTTATATACTTTTATAAAGGTTAGATCAGAGAAGCACATCCTTAAAAAATTAGTTTGAAGAGTGTTGTTGACATTTAAATTCTTTTCCATTGTAAAATTGTGATGAAAATTTCAGATTTACCTCCTTTACTTTTAATCTACTGTTAATACTAATAGTCACCTTGTGACTGATGCATATCTAGAATCATAACATTTAGTGAATTCCTTTGGTTCTTAAAAATGTGGCCTATCAAAAATGGAAAAGTTAAATGTATCTTCAAATTCAAAGAACATATGAAGGGTGCCACTGATCCTAGTTATATCCTTATTAAATTTACTTATAAATATATTTGAGTAAATATTTAATTCATGATTAAGAATTAACTTTGACAAAACGAAATTTTAATCTTTAATAAAATGTGTTACAGCAAATTTTTTAATATGGATTGGGGAATATATTGGAGAAAATAAGATTAATGAAATTTGCTACAGTAATTTTTTATATAAATTAATAAATATATTAGAGAAAGTAAGATGATTCTGTTTATCTTTATTGGTTGTTTCCAATAAATGCCTTGTAAGGGATTTTATTTCATCCCAGTAGTGTTGTCAATTTAGCAAAATGAAACTACTCACTGCTTAAAATCTGCAATTATAGTTATTTATTTTTGTGACTTATTGAATGTAATATGAACTTAAATTTTACTAAAGAAATATTTTACATAATATTGCAATATTTTTTAATGCATTAATCTTCATAAATTTTTGTATCATTTTCATCATATAAATAATTATTTGTACTATGAATTTTGGTTATTTTTTGTCAATAAAAAATCGATTAAATTCTTTTAATGAGATGATGGATGGTTATTTGAAATTTTTTAAGCATTTTCTACTTGGATTTCCATTTTTGTTAATATTTTTGATTCTAGATTGAAGACAAATGAATTAATAAATGTATTTAAATTGAAACAGTGCAATATTTCTTGTTTAAACTATTCTTTCTGTTTCCATTTTTTCTATTCTTCTAACTATATAATCATATTAACTTTTTTTATGAAATTTCTTATGTTTATATGAATAGATTTTTATGTTATTAATAATTCACTGAATTTTATATAAAACTTCCTTCACTCTTTAATTTTTAGTATAGCTGTAGCACCTGAAATTTGATAATTTTAAAAATAATATAATGTTTTATGATTACAGAGAATTTTTCCCTTATATGTTTTCTAGTTTTCATTAATACAATTAAATTAATTAAAAATTGCCCCTAACTGTTGTTTTTCAGTTTATTTAAGGAAAAAGTTTTTGAGAAATTAATTTTTTGTAGTAAAGTGTTTAAGTATTGTTAAAATCAGAAAAGCAAGTTTCATGTGAAAAGTTCTGAAAGTAATTAAAGACATTCATTGTGTTTTTTCCTATTAAGCCAGTTCTTAAATTTCTAAAGTCTAGCTAAAACTTTTTTTTAAATGATATTGTACTATTCATATGAGATTTATAATAAATAATAATCATATGTTTCCTATTTTTTCAAAAACTGATTATACACATTTATGTGTTGTGTATTTATAGGACACTTAATATTTTTATCATTGGAATGATATTTTGGTTACTGATTAAATAGGAAACAACTTTGACATAAATTATCAGTATGTGTAAGTTTGTGCAGTAAATATATTTTTGGTCACTTGGTATTCTCCATTTATATAAATGAATAAATTAGACTAAATCATCATCAGGTTTTTTAGCTTAAACATATGAGTCTGTTTATATGTTTTAGTATTTATTTTTTGTATTAAAAATTATAATTAATGTTAAAATATGCATAAATTATCATTTAATGTAAATTTTTAATTGGGTGTAATGCTTATAAAAATTATGTGGTTTTTTTAAAATTAAGTATAACTAAATGTTAAGGTGCTTAAAATATTTATTTTAAAATATAGGAAACAAAAACAAACTATATGAAAGCAACTATTAAAATTTTTTTGATTCATAAACATAGATACATTGTATTTATTTATTATTTGAAGAAAGTAGGGAAACACAAAATAGACAAATTTTAATTTTCATTATGCTTTGCCACTTATATATCACTGATTATAAAAATGTAAAATTACAGCATATCAAAGAATAAGAAAAAGTTATTAATAAGTATTAAATGTCAAATTGTTAGAGGATTTCAAAACTGCTTCATAATGTAACAGAATGGTTGGTAAAAGTATATGCAGGACTTCCTCATAAGCTTTCATAGAATTAAAAGACTGTTTTGTGAGCCAATTGAGAAGAATAGAAAAATTATCTGAATAGTTGAATATATTTATTGCTCATAAAATTCGATTAAATTTTTGAAACAGATAATTAAGTTGGAGAATTTCATGGTAATGTTTTTAAAAATAAAATTTTACAAACACTAATAGAAATAAAAAAATGTTTTATTTCTATTTGTTAAATGTTTCATTCTCCTATTGCAAAGAAGTTCAGCTTGATAGCTCTAATAAGTAGTCTTATTGTTTGAAAGGTTAACATGAAGAAAAACATTATTTATCAAAAGAAATTTTTCTAAAGAAAAATTTGTGTTTTGAAAAGCATTTACATATGAAAAACTTTTGTGGCCATTGTAAAAAAATTTTTTTTTTCTAATACAATGATTAATTTATGTAGAAAAACCCTATTTTTGCTTTAATCCAATAACTTTTTCCAAATGTTATTTTTATTATGAGTATTTATGTTGTATTCCTGTAATAAACACATAAAATAATAGACAATTACTTTCATGGAAAATTAAACTTTTCAAAATATGCTATTAAACAAAGTGTTAGATGTAGTATATATTTTAAGAATTTATACATAATTTTCTTAACTTTAAATGTAAGGTTTTTAAAACTTGCGTTAGTTGATGTAATAACCCTCTTCCTATTTCAGCATTTTCAAATAAATGTGGCAAAGCTAATTTAGATTTTCTTAAACTCATTCCAAAGCAGGGCATTTCTTTTACTATTACAAAACGCTTTGATCCTTTGTTATTATGATTGAATTATTTTCCATTTTCTGTAAACACTTTATGTTCAGTAAACTAAAGCTAACTCTAATAACTAATATATAAAGCAGTAAGCTACATTTTTATCATTTAAAGATCCTCTAATCGTCTTGTTGTAAGTACATGGCATTTGAAATAATTGTTATAAAACTTGTCATTATGTAATTAATATTGTTGATATTAGGTGAAAACGTTTAATTTATAATCTGTTAATTATAAGTAGCTAAATGAGTATTGAATGTGGCCCTTGTGCCAAATTATACAAAATGTTATCTGCTATCCAAAACTTAACTTTTCTATCTTTTCAACGTCGAATAAATATGTCACACTCTCCATAAGTTTTTAAGGAATTGCTTTGCTGCAAATCTTGTATAAACTGTATTAATTTGTAATGAAATGCTTCGACTGAAGGAAAGGTATCGTAGTAAGAAGTAGAAGTGTATAAAATTTGTTTTTTAATAAAATATTTCTAAAATGAATATATATTAACCATATTTGATATCTATTTTTCTAAATAATTTAGTTGTAATGAAAATAGACATAAAAGAATGATATAAGAGAAAAGAGCTTAAAGATCTATACCTTTTTATTTTCTCAGTTTAATCTTAGATATATATTAGATTTTAATTTCTCTGTCTTTAATAAAAAAATTTGTTAAAAATTTCTCAAAATCTGACTTTAATTTAAAAATGAAATACAGTGTATTTATAACAATCTAAAGATATCTCACACAACTATTTATTACTGTGTATTTCTGTAATAAAAATTCTCATTTTTAGTGAATAAACGTATATTAATTCCTTGATAATTTAATTTACTCAAATTATGAATGTGTATTAACTTTTGTTTGGATACTGAATGTCATAAGAATTTATTTTTTATAGCTGTGGTTTGTGAAATGGATTTTTATTTATAATCTCAATCAATATACTGAAAGTATTTTTAATCTTTTGAAATTTTAATTTGTATTACTGGCACATTATCTATTTGATTATGAAAAAAAGTTGCCAAATATTTCTTTTCTATATTCAAGCAAGCATTTAAAAGTATTGAAACAAAGCTGTTGTGTGAAAAATAAAATTTTGTGAGATATAAATGTTTTTAAGAAGTTAATCTTTTATTCTTTATTTACAGAAATATAGTTTCTCTCCTGTTTTTATATCTTTTTTGAGAATTATTGGTGATATATTTCGCCGTAAACCTGTTATGTTACATGTAAGTAACAGTATATGCATTTCAAGAAAAAAAATAAAAAATAAAAAATGAAATTACAAACATAAACTAAACAGAAAATATTTTTTGTTAATGATTTGATTTCCTGTTACTATTAACATTATTAGTTTATGTCATAATATTTTGTCAACATTATATTAGAGAAAAAATTATATTATTTGTGGTTAGATAAATATTTAATATAGTGACAAACACTAAAGCCATTAAATATATAAAATATGCAAATTCTAATCTTTCAAAATGTTGTGATGGGACAGATTTTGGTTGACTAAAAAAGAAGGATTTGTATTAACCACATTATAGATGCATGATGTTTCTATTTAAGTTTGCCACAGGATGATGTTTCTGTTATCTTTTGGCAAGACTTATTGCATTTAAACTGGATATTTTAACATTATATGCACTTTTTTAAGTAATAGAAGTTAGATGAATGACCAAAAGAAAAAAATATCAGATGACTGCATTAAATGACAGGATGTAACTATGTATACTTGATACACTATATCAAGAGAGAAGTTATACATTTCATTTGCTGCAGTGATTGTGTAAGAAACTGAAAATGCATCAGAGAACTCTATCAAAATTAAATGTAAGAAGCTTTGATTCTATGAAGTGGACAGCCTAAGGCATGTGTAAGGGATTTTAATATCTGCTGTGAAAATTGCCTTCTAAGAGGAATGTTTTTAAGATAGTGGGTGGTATTCACATGTTGTAAGGGAAGAAACTTGGAAAACTCCCAAGCATTCATCTTAATAAATGTAGATGTAAAATACAGAAAGGAAGTTATTAAAATTGGCTATCATAAACTGTAACTGCAAGAAAACTATTGATTGTATCTGTGAATAAAGGAGCCATATGGCCTTATATGTTGCCCAATAGTTTTGCTTTGTTAAAGTTATTTTTTGATGGAGTGGTTTATGTATTCACTCTTCTAGATATACATGTATGTCTGCAACCTGGGGAATGATTTCATTCTGACTGTATTGTCCCTTAGTTGTGTAGTTTGGAGTCTGGTCCACCTTAGTATATGGTTGTTATTTTATTATAATTTGGTCTCAAATTCATCTGTTTATGCACATAGTATCATAAACAACAACCAAATTGAATTCTTTTGTTCTAGATGATTCAGCCTTTCTTACATTTTGGTTACACTTGAGAACTGATGAATACTTCTTCCAAAATATCAAGTTCTAGAATAGATTATCAGATGTGTCAAATTAATTTCTTGCGATGGTTGATTCACCTGCTTGAAGTCCCTTTATAAACCTAACCAAAAGTTTGTGGGATGAATTGATACAACTGACATGGTAGGATAAACTAGTTTGACTGACATAAGTCTCCCATTTATGCCTGTCTTTACAATCTTTTCATCTTACAAGAGACATGATGAGCAATTTCTGCTATATTTGTAGTAATTTGTTATGAAATAAATTAGAAATAATTCAGAAATTACAATGAGATCTGTTATGATTAGGACAAAGAAAATTTAAACCTGTTAATGTGTTTTAAATTAATAAAGCAGTTTTTCTAAAAAGACTAATTCTGAATATTTTTGTGCATGTAGTGTTGATACAAATTGAAACTTGATAGGTCATTTAAGTTTCATAACTGTTTTTGTCATTTTTCATGTTGCATAGGATTTTTCTTTATTTTTGAACAATTTACTTGATATATTTTAAACTAAAAGAAAAGTGCTAAGAAAATGAATATTGTATGGATCTGCATCAGTAGAAATATTCTTTTAGGTATATATATTATTTATGTAAAATTATTCATTTTTATTATATAAATATATGAATATTTTAATATGTTCTAACTAAAAATAAATAAATAAAAGTATTTCTTGAATGTTAATTTATGTGCAGATAAACTTTTGATAGTATTATTTTTGATTTAGCACCACTTATGTTTCTGTTAAGCTCATAGTTTTTTAAAGGGAAATTGTCAGTATACTAATGACATCATCAATGCAAATAAATTTTAAAATCATAAATAAATCTTTAAAAATATCAAATGATATTTTGAGGAAGAGCAGGAACTACTTTACTAATGTAACAATATTTAAGGCTTAAGTTTTATCAACTTTCAGTATAATTTTAATGAGTGAATTCTGCTTACTCAACTTAAGGCTGTTTTAAAAATTTGCATTTCAGAATTTTTCTGGGGAAAAATGTATAAAATAAAATCTGTAACTCAAAATCAGATAATAATCCGATAAAATTTGTGTAGAGTTTTCTAAGTTCAATCTATTTTATAAAAGAAAGCTGAAGTATTACTAAAATTATTCTCAATGTTTTGCCTGTACACTTTTTCATATCAAAAATACAAGTGGTTAAAGAATTAAAAGAATGATAATTTTGGTCAAATCATTCATTTCTGCTATGCAACTGGCATTGCATAGCTCAAGATAATACAAATTACCTTATATCTTTTTCCTAATTAATATAGTTATGATATTGTTCATTGCATATTAGTAGAGATTTAGAATAAGCACTATGAATAATACCTTTATGATATCAAAGATCTTCCATCATATTGAATAACTGAAGGTTTTTGCATAGTTGCGGTACAGGAAACTTTCAGCAGCAAAGGTATTGGGGCAAAAAATGACTATCATTAGATTTTTCTAGAATATCAATTTGCATGAATGCAACATAAAACAAAGTAATTGTATAACAACCCTGAACTGGTCTATTGTGTTTATTATTCCTTATCCAATGTCTTAGTCTTTTATGTACTAACTATGTACTTCCCCTCATCTAGTTACACTTTGCTGAGACAGACTTTTGCTGAAGTTATCTTTAAGTTGTCTATCTTTAAATCATCATATCTGCAGCAGCTTTGTAAACAATAATAATTACTGTCAGTTGACTAGAAATTACTAAAATTTGGCTATAAATCCAGTTTCAGTTTTGGAACAGGTGATTATTAAATTATATTTCAAGGGACTAGGTTCTACTCTAAGATTTTGATTTGCAAAATCATAGCACTCCCTGATATAAAGTGTTTTTTTCTTATAGTTCATCATTTCTAGTCATCCTGCATTAAACTATAGTATCTCAATAATATGTTGGAAATATCACATGATTAGTCTATTATTCCTTTTATCATCTTAAGACTATTTCCAATTAGATACTTTCAGACTATATATGATTGACATGCCTATAGATTGCTCTTTAATCTTATTAATATACTTATTATCTGATACAGTCCCTAGAAGTTCCATTAATCATAAACCGATATCATGAACATCTGCTCTGAAGAATCTGATACTCAAAGGGACTTGCATCAAAGTACATCTGGAGCAACTAATTAAAAGTGTTTTTCAGAATGCGTTATGAAATGAGATAAAGAATTTATATCACTATAAACATAGGTATTTCTAATATGTCTGCATTTTATAAGGGATTTAAACTAATTGCTGATCTAAATATTTAATTTACAATTATGCCATTAATTTATCAATTGAATGATTTCATGGCCTTGCTTTTTTTATTTTCTCATAATTTGTGTTGGGATTCGAACATTTAATTTTACTAGAATTTAATATTTTTTCAGGATCCTTTGTTTCATTGAGAGAGAGAATAATAATAATTCTTATTTAGTGATGTAAAATAATTTAGGAAAGTAACATTCTAGAAATTTTTTTTATGCAACTGAAATTAAAAATTATGAACATATGCACCAGTCCCATTATAATTTAGCAGGTAATGACAAGGAATTCAATGTAGTTTGAGCTCTTATATCAAATTATAATTCTTTTCATGTGTTTTATTTTTGTTATATATTGGTTTTATATCCACCTTATTCTGATAAATTACTTATATCACTAAAATTAGATTTATTGAGTTGAAAGAAAATATTCTGTTCATGAAATAATATCTAAAAAGTTTATTTTTAGAAAGACAGTGAGTCTATGGAACTTCTTGACATTTCTAGTCATTTTGAAAATTCAACTAAATCTGAAAATGCTTGGGTTGACACATTATATCATTCCTGTATCATTTACGCTACTCTGTTATGTGTTGCTGTAATATGTGTTCTAGGAGGACTTCTTGTTTGGCATGCTCGTCTTATATCTAATGGTGAAACAAGTATTGAGGCACATATAAATAAATCAGAGAGGAAAAGATTATTCAAAAATGGAGTAGTAAGTCATTTTAATTGCCAATTATTAATTAAATTATTATTAATTAAATATTTAACTATTTTCAGTTGAGTATCATATGTTTCATTATGAATACCTTGTTAATAAATTATATTTAGTAATATATGAAAAATATTTGCATGAAATGTGGTCTTTAATGTGCTCTTAGTTTTTAGTTGCTCAGAAAGTTGTGTATTCAAAATAACTATATTTACTCTTATATTAAGTAACACATCAGGAAATATTCTTTAAGTATGCTTTTTCAAGTGCAGCATTCATTCTACAAATAAAGGATTTGTTAACTAAGTGTAGAATTTCATTTTTAAAAATAATTAACATAAAATAGTTTCATTTAAATTGAAAATATTGATATAAAAAAGAAAGTGTCTATTGAAAGGAATAAAAATCTTCTTTTTAATAAATTTCCTAAATGTTGATTAGTTTAATGTTTGTTTTAATACCTTAGTTTATGAAAATTTTTGTGTAATGTTTATTTACTCTGTAATCACATAATACAGTAATATAAAACATTGATAAATCTCTATTTCTTCATTTTTTTTATTTGCCTTAAAACCTAGTAAGATATCTCTATTTTTACCAATTAAGTTTTCTTCTTAAATGAGATTTATAAGAGTCTAATTTTAATAATATAAACAGTTATTATGAAAAAATAAACATAGTGTCAAACCAACAAACCTATCAAACTTGGGAAATATGCACGTTAATTATAAGATCCAAACGGATTAAATGAGAATGCGTTATGACGTTTGACGTTTTGCTCTTGTTATACAAAAGATGCATTTTCATTTAAAATACAGGTATTGTAATTGACATTAGTTATTTCTTAAAACACATTTTAAGTTTTATGCTGTGATAAAGGCCTACTTTTACCAAAGACAATATTTTTCTTTTGAATCTTTAAGTTTGGATAGAAAGAATTATAGCTAAAATGTAAGCTTGATTATACCTGTATCGGTCACCAATAGGATGCCTTGGTATATTTTGAATGTTGGAAGGATTTACAACAATAATGTTATTTGATCAGATAAGATATTATGATATTATTGAGCTCCAGTTGTTCAGTATCCACCAGGTTCTTATAAAAAACTATATATATATATATATATATATATATATATATATATATATATATATATATATATATATTATATATATATATATCATATATATATATATATATTATTTATATATATTATATATATATGTATATATATGTATATATATGTATATATATGTGTATATATGTGTGTGTGTGTATGTATGTATACAGAGAGAGGGAGAGCTTTAGTGACTTAATAGCTGTGTTCCTTTTCCTGTTAAGATCAGCAAAGTGGAACATCATTTGCCATGGGTTAGTGATTGGGAGGGTGATCACACATTCTCCTTAACTGGGTTCCAGTTGCTCTGAGGGTTAGGGTCTAGTCCATGTTAATCAATGACATCCTCTGTCCTGCTAATGTAGTATGGATGTGAAGAGGAAGGAGCCAGCTCAAATTTGTCTTTGTCAGCTAAATTCAATTTCAAGTCTCTGTGTGATAGGTGAGTATTCCAAACTCATTAACCTTAAGGTACAGTCAGGTGCTCGCTTGCACTGTGTGTATTATGATGCTACTGGCTTTATATATTAATGGTGACAGAACTTAGTATCATCTTAGATAGAAGCTTACTAATGCTATCAATTAAATGCTATCAATTTTCAGAAAAATCATAACTTTTTTTACATATACATTTATAAAAAGTTTTTTCTAACTAATTTCTAACCATTTGTTAGAAAGGAAAAAAAAATGTTAGAACAATATTAGGATCCATTAAGATAATTAAATATGTTAATAGAAATGTAGAAAAGAATAGTTTGATTCTTTAACAGTAACATAATTTCTCTGGAACTTAAATGAAAGAAAATTAAAAATAAGTATTAACTTGAGATTGAGTTTGAAAGTATGGTATTCATCGAATTTCTTTCATGTTAATATAGTTAATGCTGTTCTTGATTAATACTCAAGTATAAATTATCTTAACCCTATATTGGTTTATACTGAATTTGTCTATTATTGGCTGTCTAGCCAATAATAGCCACAGTTTAACAGTCTATTATTGGCCATCTAATTTGCCTTAATCTTATATATTCTGCATTTTGTTATATTGGACCAATCTGGGTGGCCAAAATTAGAACAATATAGATTACCAAGTTTACCCTATCTGATCTGCTAAGATAGGACCAAGTTTGCCTGCTGAGATAGACTTAAGCTTGGCTTTCAAAATTGATCCAATCTAGGCAGCTAAATAGGACCAATCTTGGCAACCATTATAAGTTTGTTTACATTATATGTAGCTCATATTGATAACAAAGGGTCTTATTTTGAATCATTAAATTATAAAAGCAATTTATTTTAAATTATTGAAATAAATGTACAATTTTTTTCATTGAAAACTATTGTTGCATCATATATAAATAGAATAACTGGCTTAAATTTTACTATTTTGCATTCCATATTGATAAAGTGACAAGAGACAAATATGTTGTTCGCTTAAGCAAAATTGAAGCAATTTAACAAAATTTAAGAATTATTGCTATATTATGAAAATCTCATTATGTTAAATTTAAAATTAACAGGCAAAAAAGAAAAAAAAAAGTGAAGTAAGGAACAAGTAAATATTTACAACTTACCAATTGTGTAAATACATGAGCTATTTAGCATACATATCTAATTACTGTGCATGCCATATTTAAATAATGATATTAGCAATAAAGAAATTTGCTTTATTTAACATTAAAAGCAAATCACATTTCTGCATTACATAACACTCATTGCTAGTTCAAACTGTCTCTTTTTTGTGTATAAATATATTATCACATTTGCACATTTTGCATGATTTTTATTTCACTAAATAAATATTTCTTTTCTGTTAAGCGAATTCCAATTTAATTAAAAAATAAAATTTTGCTCTTTCTCCAAGAAACTATAATCAAAGCATTATATACTTAAAATCATATCTTTCTACTTATGGTTCTCATCAACAAAAGAAAATTTCTTAATTTTGTTAATATTTCTGACTCATAATGAATTGCTCTAAATCTTGCAGAGAAATATCAAAAATTTGTTTTAAGTTTAAATAAAAATACTCAGATTTTAACTACTAATTTTATCTGAATTTTTTAACTTAATTGACACCTCACCGTCAAATTTTTGAAGATTATTTTTTCTTTACATAAATAGGAACATAACTCTTGCTTATTTTGTTAATAATTCAATGTTAATTTTTTGTACAAAAGCTGCTCAGGTGCAGAAATATTCTATCCCATAAATATTAAGTAGACAGTAGAAAAGCTTAATCTAAAATTTTTATTTAACAAAATGCATATATTTTTACTATTTAAATAATACATTTCACTTCTTTATATTTTTAACATCCAGCTTTAACTGTCATATTTGCTGTAACTTTTCAAGACTATAATATCAAGGTTTGATGATGATAGTTTGAAATGAAACTTTCTTTTTAAGCAAAATGTTTATTTGAAAATAAACTTTAAATCGTTTGTGTCTGTTTAAACTTGAGATATGTTTTAAAAGTTCAGTGACAATCATTAACTTTTTCATTTTTAGGTGTATAAAAATCCATATGATTTTGGTACACTAAATAATTGGAAGATTTTCTTACTTGTTGGATACCATAGGTATGTTTTTTTGTAATTTTGTTGGCAAACTTTAATACTATAGATACTTTAAAAATTACTTTAAAATTCTATGTGTTGTTTTTTCTGATTTCATCCATATGAGGAGTATTAAGTTATTTATAATTTTTCTTTTTTTTTCATATATGATTATTATTTGATCATGATGTTATCTTATAGTTATTACATAGTTATTTTACAATGTGTGATGTTTTTTCATGAAGTGTATCGTAATTTTATAATTTATTTTATTGAAATGAATTTATTTATCTGCAATTGTTAAGAAATCAATTTTATTGCTACCATAATTAAATCTAAGACAATTAAACGACTGTAAATTACTATTTTTATATTCTTTTATATTCAAACACAATTAAAAATCTTATTGAATTGCATAATTATCAACAAATCTTATAATAGTTAGTGGAGACATGGTTAGTTTAGTGGAGATACTTGACACTAAACAACATATTAAAATATTTTGTGGTAATCAGCTATAATAAGAAAAACTAATAAGTTCTTCTGAAAATATCTTATTTTGAATTGTTGTATATTATATGAAGATATTCATAAACGAAAACAATTCATTTATTTATTTAACAATAGAAAGTATTTCATGAAATATGGTTTGGGTTTGAATATGTAGAGAGAATAATAGAAAACAAATAGTATATGAATTTTCGTTTAGTTTTAGAAACATCGACTTGAAAATTTTCTAAATTTTCAGTAAATCCTGAGATTTCTGCTACTTGGCTTATTTATTATTATATATACTTAAATTACCAAATTTTCTTATCTTTATCCTTTTTTCAATGTCATATTATCTTATTTCTTTTAACAAATATTTTTTATAAGAGCAGCTGTGAATAATCTGCATTTTTTCAATTATTAGTCACAGGTATATATTTCCTATTTTAAAATATTTTTCCATAGATGAACTCAAGAAACCCAATTTTCAATAACAATATATATATAATTCTCATGGTTTCATTTAAAAGAACAAATAATTAGTTTGTATATCACTAAAAGTAACCATGTTCATTGCAATATAAAATTTCCATTGAAATTAGAAGAATTTACACTAGTTGAATTTCCTAATAACTATGTAATTGTGTTGCTATTGATAATAAAGAGTCTCTTTGAAAATAATATTTAATGACAGTCTTACAAATAAAATCATATTTGAATATATTAATCTAATGCCCACACATAAAAACAAGTTATATTTTGTATTTAAAAATAAGTGCATATTATCGTACTTCTTTGATAATCACTGTAAATCTCTTTTATATTGATGATTATATTTTATGCAGTTAAAATTTGCATATGAAAATTTGTGTTCTGTTGTATATTTTACTAATTGAAAATTAAATTTAAAATAACATTTGAAAGACCATGTGTGAGTATTGGACTAATTATAGGTTTCTTTATCATGTTTTTTTATGAGTTTTGAAATAATTTCTACCGTATACATTATTTATTAAAAAAAAATTGAATTATATTTAATTACCAGCAATATGTTTAATTTATTATGAATCGATAGAATTGCTGTATATTTGTCTTTGATTTATTAAAGTGCCTCTAAATTTTTATTGAATTGGAGAAAAATTGATAATTGCTGAAATGTAATACATTATGGTAATGAGTGACAAAAATATATCAGCAAATTATATAAATGTGAGTAAAATGTTTATTTTACTGACATTTAATTTGCTTCACATGCTGTGTAATAAATAATGATGTAAATATTAACTAAGATGTAAATTTTTTTAATCAGAATAATTTCAAGGGTCTAGTATTAATTTCAAGGATACATGAATTTAAATGTTTATGTATCTGGAAAATTTTGTTTAATATCATTTTAGAGACCTGGTGGTCACATTTATTAAATTAGACCTCTTCTCTGTGTATATACTGATAGTTATCTTAATAATGGAATCAAATGACAGTTACTGACACTTAAGTGTATGCTTCAGGAGCATTAAAATACAATCCCTACTACCAGATTTTTTTATTATAAAAATTCGTGATAGTCTGTAATAATTTCAGTGACGTATGCATGTCTTGGATTTTTACCAAAAACATCAGTTTTCTGACTTCTTGGGTTTTTAGAGTGATTGAATTGTAGGATCCTGGGGCTAGCTGTGATCAAAATCTCACTTGAGGCATTTCTAGAAGTATGGTGTCAACATGCTGATTAATGACAATGAGCACGATGTCAAAAGACAGGCTCAACAAAGCAAAATAATAGGCAGAAGGAGAAGCTGAGTGAAAGAGGCTGATGAATGTTATAAAGCCTAAAAAGAAAACATTTCAACCGAAGAGACCACAAAACTTAACCAACATCTGAATTACTCAGTATCAATAATAACAATTATAAGGTTCTTTTATAAACAGCATTTAAACTAACACAGTAATCCCAATGTGTCAGATGCTAATGTCAGATATTTTCAATTCACAATCAAAAAACCTGGTCATTTCATAAGTAGAAGACAGTTTAGTCAGCCTATTATTTACTTGGTAGATACTGAAAGACCTTACCTCTGGCTTTTACTTTTGGCCCTACCTTGGTCATTAGGCTGCCCCTTATGTAATGTCAAAGTAAAAGACGGTTGTATGGTCAGATGAATCATCTTTCTTATTTTTACTTGTCCAATGATGAGTTCATGTTTGGAGGATACCTATTCTAGCATATGATCTCTATTGTTTCCTTGCAACTGTTAAGCATAGAGATGGATCCTTCATGATATGGATTATTGTGTCTCATTCATGGTTTTCTGCTGACAAAACCATAAACCTTGAAGGAAGGATTACCTCTTTAAATCTTAAAAAGTTTCTTGATATTATGAAACTGTAACGTCTAAATTTTTGTATATATTCATTTTATTTTATTATTTCCAATTTTAAATAAAGGAAATGTGAATTTCATGTCTATAGAAATTTGTGAATATTTTTATTATATGTCAACTAATTGTAATGTACTCTGTGGTTGACATTTATATTCATATTTTCTATCTTTAAATTATATGCTGTATTATTTAATGAATAAATAAGTCACTAAATACTGAAATAATAAATTTGAGATTATATCATTAAATTAAGCTGAAAACTACTAAAGCTTAAAAAAATCATTATTTTTCAAAGAGAATAATATTTATGGTAAGTTTTGTTTATTCAGTTGACAAAAATATTTTCATAGTAATGTTCATAGTCAAAAAAGACATCATAAGCCAAATAACAGACAAAATGTTTTATATTTCTGAATTTATAATTGTGATATTTAGATCTTTCTTTAAATAGATGCATCACTTCTGTTATTTTTAATATAGGAAGCAATATTGAGATGGTAATTTCTGTGAAAAAAATTTCTGCAATTCTTCTGAGAACTTAGAACTGCCTGAAACTTTATCTGTAATTGAAATAAATTTTAAAAGCATTGAGAAAAAGACATGGTTTTACTATCTTTTGATAGTTGCAGAAATACCTTGTGTTGGATAATGTTTTTTTACAGGGACTTTTGCTGTTAAATGCATTATTTAAAAAACAAAATTATGTAATAATTGATCAATACATTATTAATATTTTGTTTTATAGTATAATTAGCCTTGCTACAGGATTCTGAAATAATGTGAAAATTTTGTTTTGATTGATAAAAAGCGATTCTTGTTTCTACATATTGATGACTATTTCATGAAATTTGTGGATTAATAACTTTTCTGTTTCCAGGATAATCTTTAAGGTAGTGGGAAGGGCATTCCTTTTTCAATACTGTTTACTTACAGTGACCATTATTCTATAATTGAAGATTCTTGATATAAAAATGTTTACTTTTATTTTGAAGTTTTAATACATTTAGTCAATGTTTTCAAATTTTAATACATAATTTTCTTATATTGATTTAGGCCCTGGTGGCATCTTCTTATACCATTTGGAGATCTTCCAGTTGGAAATGGCATACATTGGAATGTGCCAAATTACCCTGAAAATATATTCTGGACAAAAGAAGCATCAAATACATGTTGTGTAAAAGTTTCCTGATTTCACAGTATTAATGTTTCTGTTGTATTTTATTAAAAGTACTTATTTTTTCAAATTATTAAATCTGCTTCAAGGGATAGTTAATTTTCCTCTTGTTATATTTATTGAAAAACATCTTGATTTCAGTAAGCATAAAATTTCAGTTATTCGTTTTATTGTTTTATATCAAAGTAAAGTACAAGTTCAACTGAACTTTGTAAAATATATTAAAATCATTTTAATTTCAAAATTGAAACATCAAATTACATACTTTTTTAAAAAAGTATGCTTAATTGTTTTAAATTGTGCTACTCATTTATTTTGTAAAAATTTCAGTATTAAAAAAAGCATATTCATTTGATGCACAATTTTTAAACTTTTTCTATATTTGAAATAATTTCACTCTAATATATTTTATTTGATAAACCAAGTAAATTCAGTGATGTTGATAAAAAGATTAAAATATTCAATTGTAAAAATTTTAAAGTAATATTTTTGAAATTAATATAAATTTAATGTTTATGAAAAATTTAGTTATCGAAATATGCAGATATTTAGCATAAGTTGGAGAAAATTTCAACAAATAATTAACATTAAAAATAGTTATTCCTAGTTTGCAGTAGTTTTAATTTTTAAGATTTATGAGACAGAAACATTTGACAAAACTTAGAAATTCTAAAAATTATTCATAAATTTTCTTTTAAATTTGACTGTTAAAAAATTTTAAATAATAAATGTAAAATATTACTAAAGTTTTAGAACAAATATATATATATATATATATATATATATATATATATATATATATATATATATATATACACACCCAGTGTCGTGTGCAACTTAAAAAAACAGTTCCAAGAGACCGAATCTCTTGAGAGAAAATCTGGGAACGGTTGTTCAAGAGCCACATCAGCTGGAAGTGATCGCTATTTCTCTATTTTAATGAGACCTAACAGGGATGCTACAACTTAACTCTGTCATGATTCGCATACAATCACAGGAACCCAATTTTTATCTGTCATTGTTTCCAGAAGACTTCAGGTGAGAGGGTTTGCACGAAGAGCTGCGATTTGCATCCCGCTCAGGAGACGTCTGTTTAGCGTGGCTGAGATAGATTACATTGCAGAGAGCATAGAATAGGAAAAGTGGGCCTGCGTTCTTTTCACTGATAAAACCCAGTTCAGCTTAACTACTGACTAACTGACTACCGCCTTACATTTTGGTGGGACGAACAGACACCAGCTTCCTGCTCTCTGATGCTTGTGAACCCGACCATTAAGTCGCCGGATGTTCAGTTGTAGGGTTAGTGGGACTAATGGTATGGATGAGGTCTTGGAGACATATGTTTTTTTGGGTTCCCAATTGGCAATAAAGCAAAGCCACATCGAGCTCTTCTGTCGATGAATTTCTATAAAGAAAGGGTATTTGCTTGATGAATTGGCCAAGCTTATAGAGTATGTATAGGATGCTTTCGGGGAGGGCAATTGCAACTCTAAAACCATTTCCTCAAAACAGTCAAGAATTTGAAAACAGCATTGTTGAAATAGTGGGATCAATTGCCACAGGAAATCAAAAACTGCCTTATTTCAAGTATAAAGTTACGACTCCCTCTTGCAGATATAAAGGCTACAAGGCCTGTATATCTGTAAGATGTTACCATACCTCCTATTAACCTATTTAATTGTTCTGTTCTACAATAGCTATTACATGACTTCCTATTCCAATGAGCATTACTCATGGTCATGATTGTGCTTTATAACTGTACTATAGTTATTTGTATTGTAATGTGTATCAATGTATGTATTGTCAAATTTCATTAAGATCTGGTAGTTCTCGAGATAATTGACCAAATCTGAAAATTCTCTGTTTTGAACACCAGTGTAAAACATGATAATTAGACTAGTCTTATTTTTGTTTTGAATCTGGTTTCAAACCAATTTTCTAAAATTATAATTATAAACTTGAACCAATTTAAAAAATTTTCTTGTAAACTTCCGAATCTGACAAATAATATTTTAAATTTTTTGTGATCAAATATTTTTTCAATTTTTTATTTGAGTTTTTTTATATAAAATCTGACGAGTTGTTTCATTATCAAACAACAAAGCAATACGTATAGACACTTTAGACAATGTAGGAACAATAGTCAAAAACTGGGGGATATCAAAAATATGGTGTGGAAGAACTGAGCTGTCGAACTTGATTCCTCTCCATCCCATACGTAAAAACATAGAAAGGAGATATAAAAAACAAAAAATTTGATTTGTATTCGATTTTGTTTCATCTGAACAGTTTTATGAAGTTTCGTATGTCGAGAAGGAGACTGTCCTTCCTATGAGGTATTTTAATTATGTTGCAGTTGAAGAAACGAATATGTTTATAAGTCAAAGTAAAAAAGAGGAAATTCTGAAGAAAATTGAGGCAAAGTGCTAAATAAGACAAAAATTGCCAAAAAGTATGAAATTCCAAAGAACAGCCTTTTGACAATTTTAAAAACTTGGAAAAAAATCCGTGGTGAAGGAAACAGTGCCAGCAAAAATGTGCACTCAAAATCGTTCAAAAACTAACCACGGCATACAAGGTCAACACTAAAATTTGGATGATTGGGAATATTTAGGAAAAATGGCTTAGAATAACATTTTTTTGTGTATAACCATAGTTTTCTCATTGTGGATAACTGCCCTAGTAGCAATTCAACACTGGGTGGTGATTGGGTTAACGATATTAACCGATTGAAACTCAGCGGCAATAGTGCATGGAACAGTGTATTACTTGTCACTTCGTCTGCAGTGCCTCGCGCTTTCAGTTGAAGTGCACGATTTGATGAGTTTATGGCGTATGGCCCGGTGAGTTTTTTAAGATTTGATGAAAAGGGAACGAGTGCAGCGATGATACTTTGCCATTCAATTTTGTATTCTACTTGTGTACCTATACTGTTTTCTGGCTTAAATGTCAAAAATACACTATCGTTAAAAATAATTTAATGAGAGTGTATTTTTCATAACAAGCCAGAAAATATTAAGGTAAACTTATTTTAAATATTCATATATTTATAAGTGTTTTAATTGAAAAAAATACTTGTGTTGGAGGATTTTTTAATACTTATCAATAAATTCAAAATGAAATAATTTATATAGTACAATTATATAAGTGAAATTAATATAAAATGTATTTTACCCAGTATCTAATATTTTTTAACTTTAGTGTCCTATAGTATTTTCAAGTTTCCATTGCAGGACACAAAATTAACATTCAATAATTTCAGTTTTATAGATTTGCTTTTATTTTTTACTAATAGGTAAAATCCAATAAATGATTTCTCAGACAATATTTATTACGATTTTTTTTTAAAAATAATTTCCAATTTTAGAAAAAATAAATTAGCCGGTTAATTGTTATGATTTTCCTAACAAATTTTACACCAGAAATTTAATTGTAAAAATTTAAATTTTATTGCTTTTATAAGATATAGAACCTTTCTAAACTAGATATATTTGATAGATTTAAAATAAAACTTTGATTCTATTTTAATATAGAACACAGACGACTTTGAGTCCATGATCTTAGTTTAGTTAATGTTTGATATATTTTCTATTAACAGCTGAAAATTTGACTTAAATATGAATATTCTAGAATATTTTCAAAAGCAATATTTGCAGAGCTAAATGTGATAAAAGAAATGAGTTACAAATTTTTTGTAACAAGTGTATTAAATATATTATTGAAATAAGATTAAAAATTCACTTGCATTTTCAGATAAAGTGTTCCTATGTTACAGCATTTTTGATTTTAATATTTGTTAAACTACCTATTTCAATATTTATGAATTTGTTTACAAAAGATAAATCTTTATTATTTTTATTACATATTATTAGCATTAGACTGGGTTTTCTCCAAAGTTCGATTTGAACGCCCCCCCCCCATCTCTTTATATTCTGTTGTACAGCCATATCTGTTATACAGCTGTCATGGTGTCGAGTAGAAGTTACAAATAAACAAATTTTGCTCACATAAATAATGTTAAACAAAGTAACAGCAGAAACAAAGTAAGGTCAACATTTTTATAATGGATATTATTAACATTGCATGGAAATGTCACAAAAATTAAATTCATGTACTATAATCAACATTTTGATCCAATGGTAAACTTGGCATTTAAAAAATACAGAAGTAAGCCATAAATGAAAAATAGAAAATATCAATTTTTCCTAATTTTTAATTACAAACACAATATAAATTGAAATTACATACATTAAACATAGGATAATAAAAATATGCAATTAAAATTATGTCAGAAACATTAAATATTATGTTCTTATAATTTGTTATTGTTATTATGATTCAGAAATATTTTGACTCAATTCAATTCGTAAACTTTTACATTTGAATTCAATGTTTTCATATTGCTCTATATTACTTTTAAAATTTATTTTTACAAACAGTTAGCATTAGAAAGTTTAAAAACAAAATGCTAACCTGTTATCAAATTTATAACATTCTGAAGGGTAGCAAAGAGATGCTTTACATTTCTACTACCCTTCCAGTTGTACTGTTTTTACAAATCATTTGTCATTAGTTCCCTTAGAATTCTTCTGATAACATAACTGGAATTTGTGCCACCTTTATAAGTCAAAATAGTCCGCTAAAAATAATAACAAAATATTAGAAATATAAAATTCAATTGAAACTTTAGTTCCCCAACACTATTAACCATGTTAATGGTTATTTACCTGTCAACTAAATATTTTTATATAGAAACTTAATGTTATTAAACCTTTTTTTTTGTTATTTAACTGGTTTAAGTTACTTACAAATTTAAATTCATTAGGAGAAATTTCCAAAAGAGATTAAAACCAAATCAGGTTGCTTGAAATATTTCTTTAGAAAACATATATTACAATAAAAATTTATTTTAAACATAGTTTTCTCTGCAAAAAATAGATCAACACATACTTCTTTAACATCTATATACTCCAATTAACATTTTGATCTAGTGGCAAACTTCACATTTAATAAGCATATAAATGAAAACTATCCATTAATTTTTCATACGTTACAAACACTATATAAAAAGAAATCACATACATTAAACAAAGGATAACAGAAACAAATGATTTTTTACATTGGTTATAATTCTGAAATATTTAGAGTAAACTGTGTGAATTAGTAAAAATTAATTTTTACATTTGAATTTAATGATGTTTTCATATATCATTATATACCTTTTAAAATTTATTTCTACCGGTTATTCTTTGTCAGGAGCATACACCAACTATTTCTTTTTATACATTGCTGTACATCAATATCAACATGTCTAGGTGGCAAAAAGAAGCTACAAATAAATAAATTTTGCTCCTATAAAGTTAAATAAAATAACATCAGAAACAAAGTAAGAGATCAACATTACAAACATTTTTATAATTGATACTATTAACATTAAATTGCTTCTGTTATAAAACAATTTTAAACATTACATGGAAATGTCGCAAAAATAAAAGTTGTTAAAATATTACAATTAATGTTTATATTTATAGAAAAAAAGTTATAAATTTAATCCATATCCTTTAATCAACATTTTGATCCAATGGTAAACTTTGTATTAAAAAAATACATTAACACACACAAAGTATAAATAGAAAATAACAATTCTTCTTAATTTTAAGTTACAGGAACAATAAAATCAGAAGTTACATACATTAAACAAAGGATAATAAAACATGTCATTGAAAATTATAACTGAAACATATGAAATATTGTTTTCTTATGATTTGTTACAATGGTTATTATTCTGAAATATTTTGATTAAATTAAATTAAGCGTTTACATTTGAATTAAATGGTGTTTTTATACTGCACTGTATTACTTTTAAAATTTATTTGTACAAGTAGTTCACCTTAGAATGTTTAAAAATAAAATGCAAACCTGCAATCAAATTTATAACATTCTGAAGCTTGGAAACCAGACCAATTTTCCGAAATTATTTCTTTTAAAACTATATATTACAGTAAAAATTTATATTAAATGTAATTTTCGAAGCAATATATAAATATACACTTTAATATCTGCCAGTTTGAAATACAAAATTTGCACATTGTGTGCATTGGAGTAATGTATGGTTTAACTATTTTCCATGTAATATTATTTTGCTATTATATTATACAATGTATTGCTCTATAAAAAATGTTGTTTATTATACAAAAATAAGATAAAAAAAACAATTATTATTAAAATTAAACTATAAAAAACAGATTTTACAAAGTAATAAATAAAATAAAAATTTGGTTATAAACAGTATTTTTCCATTCTAACCTGGGAAATAATGGGAAAGAAAAAAATCATAAATTAGTCGTAAATATTCCATTTTCATCGTGTAGTGCTTAAAATGATTTACATTTTTAGAAAATACTGAAAATAATACAAACAGTTTATTGACATATTTTTCATGTGAAACTAATTAAACCAGGAGATACAGTTTAAAGTAGATTCCGAACCACTATCCAAGCCCAAGTTGGGATTCAAACCCATTAACTGTTGAACCGAAGCTATTTCTTCATGTTTATAAACAGGAGCACAATAGAAAAACACCTTTTTTACTTTCTGTTCAACAGAATGTAACGTGCTAAAAAATGAGGATCAGTACAGAGCATGCGCACCAGATTCTACCGCCCTCCTCCTTTCCGATTATATTGTTTTTGTTTACTTTAGTTAGAAGAGTGTATTCTCAGAGTGAACGCACTGGAGATGCGCTTGTGACGGCGTCCGCCAATGATATTATCATGATTATTAAGTTGAAAGTTGCATTAAAATTTATGTAAATAGTAAAAATTATGTATACTTAAAATTTATCCTCATCAATAAACTAAATTGAAATTGTCTTCAGTTGCTTTGCCACCTCGGTATGCTACAGCTTTAAATGGTGCTATCGGTGCGGATGGAACTGTTCCGAATAATTCTGAAGAATTAATGAGTGATTCTGGGTAAAAGATATTTCTGAGAAGTGTTGTCATCTAGACAACAGAAGGTAAATTGATAACAACCCGCGATTGATATTTGTTAAGTTTGATTTGATGGTTTCGATCCCGACCCTTGGAATCAGAAGAAATAGCTTCCCGCTATTTTGGAGTGGAAAGGAAAAAGTGTTTCCAGTTAAATTCCCGCCTGTGGAATAGAAGAGAAACGGTTAGTTCCAACCCTTGGAAAAAGAAGCATCTAGCTTGAAGTATTAATTCAATCCATAGCACCCTACTATTTTGATGTGTTTTCTTTTATGCTTAATTGCATCCAGTGGGATAGAAATATGCTGTTTTGATTCCAGCCCTTGCAACAAAAAGAAAATAGCCCTCTGTTCGTGATTTAATTCCATCCGAAATCTTGCATTGAGAATCTAAGAAACATGGCGCTACTTCTGATTTTCGAATCCATCCTGTCCAAATATACCGTTTTGGAATTGTGTGCTTGAAAATTCCTTTTCCTGGAATCAAGAAAATTATCATAATCAAGAAGTGTTGTGCGCATGTGTTTCTTTCGGTGAAATCTCGAAATAAAGGAAAATAATTAAGTGGAAAAGAAAGTGAGATTTAGAAATCGAATGCAAAATAAAGTGAAGTTGAAACAATCAATTTTGTCATTTAAGTATTTGGGGTTTGTTAGAAACGAGTTAAATTAGGTTTAGATTAACCTTAACTATATCATTCTTGGGTAAAGGTAAAAAGTAGGAATTGTGTGTGTGTGTGTGTTAGTTTTAGCTTCGGAGCTCGAGGTAAATGTTGACTCAAAGTTATCTGGTATATATATATTAAACAAGCTATTATTAAGAGCCCTAACTATGATAAAGATTTTCTGAAAGAATTGTGCCTTTCTATAATCGATGGAAGAAAAAAACAAGAACAAATTGAGAAAGATAGAATTCAAATAGAAACTGAAGAACAAAGAAGAAAAGCTGAAAAACGGTGAAAAGAAGCTGAGAAAGACCTTAGGAAAGCTGAAGAAAGGAGAAAAGAAGCGGAGAAAGAACTTAGGAAAGCTGTAATAGAAGCTGAAGAACGGAGAAGAGAAGCAGAAAGGGAAAATGAATTAGAAAAGCTTAGATTAGAAGCTCAATTGAAACTTACAAATGGATCCCCCAGTGAAGATGCGCAGCATTCTCATAAAGATCTTCAAGGAATGATCCATAGATATGACGTAAAAGAAGATATTAGTTTATATTTAATTCTTTTTGAACGACAGGCACGTCGTGCCCAAATACCTTAAGAATCGTGGGTTTCATATTTGTTAGGCTTACTGCCGTATGAAATCACTCAAATAATTACACATGAGCCAGAAGAAGCACAGAATTATGAAAGATTTAAATTGACCCCAGAGAAGTTTAGACAATTGTTTGTAAAACATCAAAAGGAAAATTATGTTACTTGGATAGATTATTATCATGGACTTTATAGTTATTTTTATGGATGGATCAATGGACTTAAAGTTGATACTTTTGAAAAGTTAAGTGATTTAGATTAAAAAGAGAGCTCCACAAGAATTTAAAAAGTTCTATTTAGATGAATGGAGTAGTATAAACAATCCACTTCATTTGGCAGAGAAATTCGAAGAATTTGAGGACATTAAGAAAACTATGAAACCAATTAATGTGATGAAGAAGAAAACTATTCAACATCAAAATCAAAGATCATATAGCCCTCCTCACAGGTTTGTGAAGCGTGATAATAATCATAGGAATGAAAATTTTAATACAGAGAAGAAAGATCTAAAGGAAGGATTTAAAGATAAAAGTTTTGAAAAAACACTATTGAAATGTTTTGAATGTAATTTTACTGATCATTTGAGACCACAATGCCCTTTAACTAAAAGACACGCCCCTAATTCTATAAATAACGTAGGAGAAGAAATGGTTAAGGAATTACTCAAACCATATACAATTATTGGGAAAGTGAATGGAATTAAATGTGAAATTTTGAGAGATACTTTTGAGATATACACAATAGATATTATTTGTAGGAAGTATGTGTTGCTTGATGATATGACTGGTGAGCATGTTTGGGTACAACAACCTTTAGATTTGAATTTCACATGTTTACCAATTGCACGTATTGTGTTGGAATGTGATTAAGGAAATGTTATTACAAAGGCTGCTATTATTGCAAATGAATTGGATCGTGGTAGATACCTATTAGGAAACCGAACAGTCTCATTAATAGAAGAAAAGAAGGAAAATAAGAATTTTGAAGATGAGATAAATAATGTGCAGACTAGAAGTGAGAAACGTATAGAAGAAGAGTTGAAGATGAACTCAAACAAAACAAAAGAAGGTTTGAATACAAATTCCAATGAAGAAGTTGTGTATAGGGAAGAATTAACAGTTTTACCAGAAGCTCTGTCGGATGATCCTTTAGTTTCCTTACTTAAAATTGATAACGAAAAATTCAAAGAATACCAAAGAACAAGTGAGGATCTCAAACCATTGCTTAAACAGGCTGGGAATATCGAGTCTGGAGAAGTCAATAAAACAAATTATGTAATAAAAATGAACTGTTACTTAAAGGAAAAGTAGATAAATTAGGACATGAAAGTTTTTTATTAGTTGTTCTTAAGGAGTTCAGAGAAAAACTAAAAATAGCTTGTCGTGAAGGTACATCTGTTCATCTTGGAGTTACCAAAACAAAGACAGTCTACCTCGAAAATTTTACTGGCCAAATTGTTACAAAGAATTAGAAAAATTTGTAAGGTCCTGTGATTCTTTTCAAAGAGCCGGAAAAGTTGGAGAGAAAAAGAAAGCTCCTATGAAAGTAGTACCAATAATATCTGAAGTTTTTAGAAAGATAAATATATAGATGCTGTAGATCCTTTGCCTGTCACACCTTCAGGAAAAAAAAATTATTACTGCTGTGTCTTGCATCCAAATATCCAGATGCTGTTGCTTTAGAAGATATATCATCCACATCAGTTGTTGATGGGTTACTTCAAATGTTTAGCCGAATGGGCTTTCCTAAAAAGATCCAACATGATCAAGGAAACTCTTTTATGAGCGCTTTAACTACAGAGTTTCTTGAGAGGTATGGAATAAAAAATAATACATAGTTCGGTGTATCATCCACAAAGTAATCCTGTAGAAAGATTCCACAGAATTATCAAACGAATTCTTAGTGTATTATGTTTAGAATCTTCCCCAGATTGGAAGCCGCATATTCATGCAGCTTTGTTTACTTTAAGAACTACAACTCACGAGTCAACCGTATTCACCCCTGCAGAATTAGTTTATGGAAAAACTTAACACCAGTAACTTTACTCTATGAACACTGGTTACAACCTGAAGAAGAGCAAAATTCTGTTGTTGAATATGTTTGAAATCTTATCAATCGACTAAAACGATGTCAAAATCTAGCTGTGGAAAAAATGGAAGAATGTCAAGAAAAGCGAAAGACTTATTATGATAGAAACAGTGTTAAACGAGAATTTAAAGAAGGAAGCCAAGTTTTTGTTTTGGCACCTTCTCCTGCAAATAAATTAGATGTTCAATAGCATGGCCCAGGAACAATTGAATCAAAAATCTCTGATACTAACTATATTGTCTCCTTGCCTAATACAAGGAAAGAGAAATCACAAATTTATCTAATAAGAAAGAGAAATCACAAATTTATCATGTGAATTTACTAAAGCCCTATTACAGAGTAGATCCAATGTTATAAATCTTGTTGAGTTAGATGAGATGAAAGATTAGAAACTGAATTCCCATTTATTGAAAACAAACCAGATATTATTAATTGTTCTGAATAATTTCAAAAAATAATTTAGAAGAGAGATAACAAGGACAGATTCTAATCTTAAGTGAATTGCTATGTAATCTGACATATTTTCGAATGAACCTGGATTAACAAATATTGTAGAGCATGATACTGAACTGATTTCCAACAAACCAGTACGTGCTAGACCGATAGAATGTCACCCCTACAAAACGAAATTTTAAAAACTGAAATAAATAAAATGTTAGCTAATAAAATTATTGAGGCGGGAATGTCAAATTATACTTCTCCCATGATATTAGTAGAAGTCCCTGGTAGAGAACCAAGGCTTTGTATTGATTACAGGAAATTGAATGAAATTACAAAATCTGAATATTTCCCACTCCCTAATATTGAAGACAGGACTGAAACTGTTTCAAGTGCAAAATTTATGTAAATAGTAAAAATTATGTATACTTAAAATTTATCCTCATCAATAAATTAAATTAAATTAAATTGAAATTGTCTTCAATTATCTTGCCACCTCGGTCAATGATCATAATAATCGTAGATTATTAATATTATGGATTCAAGATCACACACAAAAACAATGAACAATCTCTAAAGTGAAATTTAATATTAAAATTATAATTCTCACATTATTTAAAATAGATTATTATTTGCAATGCTTATTTTGGCTTAATTTTACGAACACAAAATAAAAATTAACTTCGTAAAAATAATGTAATAGAATTAAATATACATCTTAAAGATATATATTTTATATTTATTCAAATGAGAGAATTGATAGTACTTACTAAATTTTATTCTGTTGAAGATAATGTTATTATTCAAAATATTAAATAAACATTCAGAAAAGGTAAATAGTACTCTGATTTTTAAATATGGCCACCACGAATGCGTAGACCTATTAATAAGTCAACGCATGATTTTACTTTCCTTCAATCTCAAAGGTAAATGCTGCAGCCGCCGTCCAGCAACCACTCTATCAATGGCCGTCGATGATGTCGTTCAGAATATGCGGTAAGAAAAAGAGTGACCATTTCAGTTGTAAATTACTGGTCACGGACCGGTCAAAAAAAGTAAAGTGAGTTACCAATGAAATCGGTAAATGGTCACTGTAATACCACTGAGCTTCTGTTACTAGAGTGATATGCTCAAGTTTAAGTTCCAGATGTTAAATAGATTTGTGTAAATAGATTAGAAAAACTTGATCTAATTTCTTACAACCCATGGGTCAGCGTAATCAATGACTTCAAGGGCTAATTCTTCTTCAGCATGACAGCCCGAGGTGGGCCAAGGCTTTCCTCAAAACACTCCTCCATTGTGTTCTCCACGAGGCGACAGTTCTCTAATTTGTCGTTTTCAGTACTTTAAAGTCCTCCTCTATACAATCAGTTCCTCTAAGTTTGGGCCAACCCCTAGATCTGTTTGCAATGGGCCTATAATTAAAAATTCTTGAAGTCAAAGACGAGGGGCCCATTCAACAGATATGGCCCACAAATCTCAAACGACATATTTTAATATAATTGACGATGTCAGCTTCCTT
Organism: Latrodectus elegans; assembly: GCA_030067965.1. Lineage (NCBI taxonomy): Eukaryota > Metazoa > Arthropoda > Arachnida > Araneae > Theridiidae > Latrodectus > Latrodectus elegans. Next base: position 111,263,430 of record CM057809.1, read on the forward strand.
AAATTGTCTGTAAAGCTTGAAATTGTATCTGTGCTTCCAAACTCCATTCTTATTTACTACACCAAAAATCTTTCTTAGGACTTTTCGATCAAATATTACAATTTGATTTGACAGAGTCTTTGTTAGAGTCCAGGTTTCGCATCCATAAGTAAGAAGCCAGGATTTGTACAGATTTAGTAAAAATAGTGGCCCATGTGTTAATGTCAGAGTCGCGAATGATCCACTCGAGAGCCAAGTTGAACAGAAGACACGCAAGGGCATCGCCCTGCCTCATTCCATCTTGAATTTCAAAGTAGTCTGTGAGACTACCTGACAGCTTTATGCAAGAAAGGGTGCGCGTCAGAGTCGATTTGATAAGCTGCACATATTTACTTGGCATACCTAGCTCTTGAAGAGCTACAAGTAAGGATTCACGATCAACAATGTCATAGGCTGATTTGAAATCAACAAATAAGCAGTGAAAATCAATATTGAACTCTCTAGCTTTTTCCACTGTGGGACGTAGATTAAAGATTTGTTTGGAGATGGATTAACCCTTTCTGAGCCCGCACTGATATCCTTCTACTACACTATTAATCCCCGGAGAAATTCTGTTGAAGAGGATTATCAAGAAATTTTTATTGATGCAGTTCAGAAGGGTAATACCTTTTGTGGATTGGACAGATGATGACAAGGGTCTAATCAGATCGTAGAACTTCATCGTTCCAGATAGAGAAAATAATTTTATGAATTTGTTCCATTAGTAGTATTCCTCCAAGCCTGTAGAGTTCAGCTGGAATTCTGTCAGGACCAGAAGCCTTGTTTAGCTTTAACGTCTTAACAGCCAGTTCATCTTCATCGCAAAGAGATGGAGGTATCTGAGTGTCTTGATAGTTTTGGCATACAATAGTTACATTGACATAATGGGAGGGGTTAAGGAAGTTAGAAAAATATTCCACCCATCTCTAACATATTTCAGTGGGGTTACTGAGAATTTCAGCATTGTAATTGCTTCAGATTGTGACTCTGGATTTGAAGTCTTTTCGACTATTATTAATTATCTTATAAAGAACTCTACTTTCGTCGCTACTTTTTAGATGCTAAATATCCTTGAGAAGCTCTAAAAATAGTCGCCTTTTCGTTTTTTTGAATCCTCATTTTCATTTCTTCTGGTGGTTTTGTAGTCTTCTGTTGATCTTCTGGTGAATCCTTTTCTGGTGCATATCGCGGTAAGTTTTATTTTTAAGATCAGTTGCTACTTTGCACTCGTCATCAAACCAGTCTTTTTTAGGATTCTTCTCTGCTTTTCCTAAAATTTAATCAACAGTGATAAGGATAGCTTCTTTTACAAGTAACCATTGGACTTCAATACTGGTGGGGTCAATCGGTTCACTGTCCCGAATTTTGGGATTCAACTTTCCTACAAATTCTATAATCTTCAGATTGTTGAGCTTGGAGCAGTTAAGCCTGCCCTCACTTTTTTATGCTTGTACTTGAATGTTGATATTTTAGCTCTTATTTTAACCACAACCAGATAGTGGTCAGAATCTGCATTGGCTCTACAGAAGGACCAAACATCCCAACGGCTGGAGAAGTGCCTGGCGTCAATCAGAACGTAGTCAATCTGATTAAAAGTAGAGCTATCGGGTGATCTCCATGTCCTTTTATGTATGTTTTTGTATTGGAACATGGTACTTCCCACAACCATATCACGTTCGGTTGCAAAATCAATAATTCTAAAGCCATTTTCACTAGAAATTGAGTGTAGTCTATGATATCCAATGATAGGTCGGAAAACATCTTCCTTTCCAATTTTCGCATTAAAGTCCCGCAATACAAGTTTTATGTCACCTTGAAGATATTCACAATAGGGGGTATCTAAATCGCTGTATAAAAGATCCTTCAGCTCATCACTTCCGTGGGTGCATGAGCACATATAACACTGTAGTTTTGAAACACACCTTTTATTTTAATTCTGCACATTCTACTTGTTTTCGTCTTCAAATCTAAAACAAGGTGTTTAATTTTTTTGTTTATAACAAATCCTGTACCAAAAGCATGCTTTTGTGGATGACAAGTGTAAAAGTGGATGACAGTATAGTTTTTAGTCTCCAAAACTCCCTCTCCAAGCTAGCGCACCTCCTGAATGGCAAAAAGGTCAAGTCGGTATAAATTTATTTGTTCAATTAGCGCGTGAAGAGCATTACTTCCATACAATGAAATAACGTTCCAACATCGAAATTCCAAATCCTTTAAACATTTTCCAGGTCGTCTCTGAGAAAGCAATCTGGTTTCATGTTTTTCTTCATAACGGTGAGGATTTTTACAGGGTGGGGTTGTCAGTCCCGCGCCCAATCCCCTGCCTGGAGGACCAGTCTCCTGATTAAAGGGATAATACACAGGGTATTTTTGCAGAGAGTAACTATAGGCTTAGGATTGGAAAAGTTTTATGAAATCAACCTACGAGTAGCAATGCATTTATCATTCAATGCTTAAAATAACGTAAGAAAGACAATATAGAGAGTATTTCAACACGCCGGGTTTTATTAAAGAAACCTACTTAATTGAAAATATGTGAAAGAATTTACTGGATGACTTGAGGGAAGATGAGTAACTGATACATGAATTCTGACAAAAAGTCCCAGAAAATTTTCGTCCTGGATTTTGTGAATATAGGCTCAAATGTGATAGTTTCAGAAGAAATATCGGACAAAGAAATTGTTGAAAACATGTAATAAATGAGAATGAAAAAGAGCTTTCAGATATTGAATAAAATTATGTACAAATATCGTCAACAAAACAAGTAGCCGAATGGCTAACAGGACTAAGGTTCTTTTTTGAAATAAAAAAGCAACGAAATGCTTTTCTACAGTGAAAAAAATGAATTTTTAAAAATGTATATCTTTATTAAAGAAAAAAAAAAAAGATAGATGATTTTTTACTTAATTTTTCATCAATCAAATGAAAATAAGTATTCTTTTAAGTATGAATCTTATTTTGCATAAGTGTTTTTCTATGTAGAATATATATATAAACTAGGTAAATATTTTTTCTAATATAATATAATGTAATATAATATTTTACAAAGGAAAAGAAAATATCAGGTAAGAAAATATCATATTTAAATAAGCTAACATTAATCTTATTTTAAGAACTCTTTTAACGGTCCCTATGAGTTCGCAAAAACGAACGTATACTTACTTTTCATTTGACATTATTATTTTAGGTGTTTTAAAATTAAATAGAGCTAATGTGTTTTAATATTTTCATCATCAAATAGAAAATATTGCAAAATGGAGCGAAAAAAAATTAGAAATTAGTTATTGGATGGTTTGTATCCCATTAGTAATAACATATAACGAATATTTCATAATCAGTAGTACAATTCACTAAGTGTTTATTAAAAATTTACACCAGGTTGATTTTAAGATTTTTTATATTAGAAATTTAGTAAATTCGATTGCAGAAATGATATTTATTCACGAATCGTTCAAGCTTTATCTTAATTTTTCAAGCGAAAACAATTAAGAGATATAACCAATATAAAATAATAATACTTGTACAGCATTTTTGTACATATTTCAAGGAAATCGTCTTCATCAACGCAAAAATATTACATTTAAAATAATTATTTCTTCCTTTAACTCTTAGGGATGCCGATCGCCCTGTCTTGTGTTCAGAGTGACTGACTGCGGATAGAGAGGTCCTGGATTCGAATTCCGGTTCGGGCATGGATGTACATTCTCTCTCTATCTATCATGTCTTTGTCCTTTCTGTGAATGAATGAGGTGTGAATGACTGTCTACCCTATAAACGGGTTCTATGGCATGTGTGTATTGAAGCAGTCGGACTCCACACTAAATATGGTTCAGTATGGAAAAGTGGAGCAGCGCTTTCCATATTGTCAGCCTAGCTGGCACAAGACAATAAAAAAAATATTAAATAAATAAAAAATAAAAAACTCCTAGGGACACAGTTTTAGGATTTAGTTATTGTAAATATATTCAATTTATAAAAAAAAGAAGCTAGAAAAATGTTTGAAAAAGATAAAAATGATAATATTTAAAGTAAAATATTGTACTAAGTGTTTTATGTGTAAATTTAAATTACACAAAGAAATTTTATATAATTAAACTTAATCAACAACAAACAATTGGAATTCAGGTCCACAATAAATGACAAATTTTATTTCCTACATACTAATGTATGTAACAGCTGAAGGGGTGTGTGTAACACCGAGAGTTTGGTGAGGTTTATCACAGGGTACACAAGAGTTCAGAACAATACTTTGATAGAGGTCTTCTCAGAATATCTTTTTACGTCAATACATTTAAAAGGAATCTCAGCATTTCCTGACAGTGTTCCTAGCTACTTTTGCTTTTGGTAGAGGTTAGAAATGTGGTCGCTACCGCACAAAAAGAGACATTTTTTCTTGATCTGGATACCTGGTCAAAGCGCTCCGCTTTTCAGAAGGACTTGTTATCGCTAAACTCTTAGTCCGAGAGTTTTTTTTTTTCTGGAACTTCTCGGGTTCACACTTTTTTTTCAAGAATTTCTACTGATCCTTCGCTTGCTGGAGCCCCCAAAAAATCAAGAAGAAAAGAATATACGTACTTATTATGGACACACACACACACACACACACACACACACACACACACACACACACACACACACACACACACACACACACACACACACACACACACACACACACACACACACACACACACACACACACACACACACACACCATGGAGAAAAGTATTTTAAAATTATTTTTTAAATATTTTAAGAGAATTTTTAAAATAATATATAACAGGTGCAAAATGAAGTTCTCTAGATATTAAAATCAAATAAACAAGCATTTGGAGATGTGGTTGCAAAAATTGGATTATAAGTGTTTTTTTCGAATTGCTTTTACTGAACAAAAATATGTATTCCTGAACCATATCTGAAAATAACTATAAAAAATAGAGTGAAACATTTTAGAAACTTTAACGAACATTTTAAAATTACTCAAGCTTAGATTCTAAAGTACTTTCCATTTTAGTTATAAATTGAGCATAACGAGATCAATATAAATAGTGGTAAAAATTGAAAAATAAATTGCAATAATAAAAAAAGCCCACATTTTTTTTCTCTTGTGGAAATTAACCTACACAGTTTAAATTAGTTTTGAACAAAATGATAATGGCAGTCTTTGTGAATAAATGAAATTAATATTTTTCAGAGATATGTAATTCTTATTTTTTACGTTAATTAGTTAACAAAAAATTTTTTTCTATTATTTTGTAAGAGGCATGATAATAAATTCCCTGCTATAAAATCTAAATACCACAAATAAATATTTATGTAATTATTACATACCAAAATCAGATATTTAAATAAAAGTGTTAAATTTGATTTAAAATTAATATGAATAACAATGTTTAACAACACATAAAATAATTTTACTTTTCAGTTACAATGTAAACAGAAATGTATACTTTATATTTTATTTTATGAGATAAAAACCTTAAATTTACAACCAATCTAGTAGTGTCGAGTCTAGATGTCATATAAGTGTCATTTGGTAATAATATTTGGAAAGGTTAGTAAATCATTAAATCATATATATATATATATATATATATATATATATATATATATATATATATATATATATATATATATATATATATATTATTTAACACAATTGTTATAAAAACTGTTTACTTTTAAAGAGTTGGAAATTTTTAATTAAGTATGAAGAAGCTTCAAATTTCAAATCGTACTTTAAGAAATATTTAGGAAGTCTCTATAAAAATGCATTATTAATTTTCATAGAGTATATATCACTTAATCTATGTTCCCATTTAATAATAATATAGTTTTACTGTATGCTCATAAAATCAGCATTTTTTTAATTTATATCCTTTCGATTAGAATGCATTTCGTGTAGAATACTTAAATATTTCAATTTGGGATTAACTTTTAAAATACTATATTCAAATTATATGTTAAGTTTATTACGTTATTTTTATTTTATTAATACTTTCAGGTCCCAATTTATTAAAACAAACAAGTTTGGAAATTTTGAAATATGTGCAAATATGATCAATGGCAAATAAAATTGTTTTGTGAAACCGTTAAGAATTAAACAAATATTAGATTTTTGACCAAAACTCCAGTAATTTACTTTACGTCTTATAAAAAAATAATACGCTTGCTATATATATATATATATATATATATATATATATATATATATATATATATATAGTTTATTTGTCATGTGGAAAACAAGAGACCAAAAATTGTGACTAAAGAATTTTTTTAAAAAAAGTATTGTTTTTGAAGTGTTCATTGGTATTTTTTACTTTTACTTTTGGTGAATAAATTTTTTAAGTAAATTTATATGAGAGAGAGTAAATTATGGAAAAACAAAAATAATATTTGCAAGTAATACGAATAATATTTTGGACATCAATCTTACTTTTTCAAAATATGAATTGCGAATGTTATTTTTATTTCAGATAATTTTAATATGTATTCCAACTAAGATTAAATGTTCGTACGTAGTCATTCTGAAATTATATTTACGTATCGCTTAACCAAATGTTTTTTTTTATGTTCATGAAAGTGTTTTTTTTATGTTTGTGATTCCTGTTTTCTTCGTTATTATTCAAAGCATTAAATAACCTCACTTATGGGCTCTGAAATTTGTGTCATCGCTTATCCTAATGGAAAATAGTAAATTAACTTGTTCAGTAAAAAGTATTTCGCTTAAAGGATACGCTATGAGAAACAGAATATTATGAAACAGTGTCATATGCATTTCCTGAATAAAAAATCATGTTTCATTTACAGATGCAAATGTTCACAAATTAATGCGTAATTTGTATCGTATCAAATTCATCATATTAATAACATAATTGTTATACATTTTTTTCAATAAATAAATAGTAATAATTTCAAGAAATGAACAATATAGATTTAATTGAAATTAACCCGATTCATTAGAAATTTACCCAAAATCGTTATATCAATTTCGTATGATTAAACTAATACGAAATAAAAATTATTTTTTTGCAATATTTGGATTAGAATATTTGAATCAATATTACAACCCTTTCAAACTGATTTTTTAAATGTCAAAAATAAGTTTGACACTGTCTGAATTCTGTTAAATAATAATAATAATAAAAAGAAGAAGAAAGAAAAACCTAAATGATGCAAAATAATATTTCTGTTTGTTCTTTTATTGAGATCTCTGTGCTTGGAATCGTTTCTCAGACGCTTTGAGACTTTGTTGTGGAAAGCTTACTGGTCTAAAGCAGTTGTAAAGCATTTTAATAGCCACTGGGAAGGACTTTTTCTATTTAGTGGGCTGTAATCACATGTCACATTGGAAACTCAGAAAATTAATGACTTATTTTATTAAATGTACAAAGACAGAGAAGGAAGATGCTTGGTGTTAACCAAGGGTTAGCAAACCTGTGCCATTCCTTCTCAACTGTGTAGTAAAAAAATGTTAGATGGAGTCTGTTATGTCATCAGATCGTGATTGAAATTTTGGTGTCGGTTAGAACACGTTTAAGTCCACGAGTCTTCATTATGTTGCGATGTTGTGAGGATCTGTCTGATACAGTGCTAGAGATGTTGGATGTCTGGCGGAGAACTTATGTGGTTGCTGTGTGTATTGGGGTAATCGAAGATGTATATTGGGGAATCTTCTTTACCACATGTAGAGTCTTCTACCGAGTATTTTGAAAGATGAAGCGAATGGACAGTGACTGGAAATGAAATAATTGAGATATTGATTAATGGTAAAATAATTGGTGGATAATTCAGGAGTTAGAGTCCATCACCCTTGTTCTGCTGTGTCCCAATAAATTTGCCCTTGATTTAGTGTATTTGTTAAAGAACATGTTTCAGATGAGATTTTGGCCATTTGATTTTAAAAAATGGGATGCTTATGTTTACTGTTTCTTTTACTAGGAAGTCAGCCTTCTCGTTTCCTTTGCAGACCTTACTTGATGCTGGCTTCCCAGAGGTGTTTGTGTTCTCGTATAGTTCTTGGATTTTATGTATTAAAAGGGGTGTATTATATGGAACGTCTATTGCTTAAATTGTGGAATTATTATGACTTCAGATGTTAAAGTTGAGTATGTTATAGGTTACTGCGTAGTCTAATGCTAATAGAATGTCTATTACCTCTGCTTGGAAAAATGAATTATTTTGGTAAAATTGAACTTGATATGTATGGATTTCTTGGAATTAATCAAATAAACTGAACCAAAAACAGACAACACAATTGTCTAGTTTTGATCCGACAGTGCAGAAATTGAAGTCAGAAGGGATATTTGTTGGAGAAGTGCTAATGGTTGTGTGTTTGTCACTGATGATATGAATTCAGTCACCATCCGTCACTCTTGTATTCGTTAATGTTAATTTCATAAATTGTGGGGTCGAATGCTAGTGTACCAATGAGACTTGTGGTTCTTATTCTTAAAGTATGAGCTCTGAAAGCTTTTTCTTTTGTCTTTATGTGTAGAGGCGGTTATCCGGATAAAATTTGCAAGACTTCATTCGAAGTGGCTTCGAATCATTTGAAAAAGATGAGTGAGAAGTTTCTCTCATTAAATATTACGCAAGATTTTATTTCTTTCCTCCTTGCCATTAGTAAATCCCAAATTAGTACGTCCTATGATAATTTTTTGAATTACTGTGGTGGCCCTATGGTTTGCTAATTACTTTTCTTAAATATTGCGTTGTAAATAAATTTTTGCTTTAGATTTCTTAAATGGGGAAGAAATAAAAACTGTTTATCTATGGTGATGTGCCAAGGAATTTCCAATTACTCGTGAATCTTATTCTGTTGAGGGTAATTCTAGGATTGGAAGAAATAAAGAATTCTTGTAGTGGATAATCTAATGATCGAAAGCAGTTGTGAGACTTTTTAATATCCACCAGGTATATTACTGTTTTCCGGGAGAATTTTTCCTATATATTGGGTTGTATTCACATGTTCCATTAGAAACCCAGAAGACTTTCAAGCAGTTATCCTATTAAGTGATCACTATATAAAGAGAAATGAGTTTCATTTTCTGTTCAACCGCGTCTGGGATTGAATTCGTGACATTTCATTTCTGAGTGCTCTCTTCTATCTCTAAACTAAGGTGAGATTTCTATAAGAACCGTATAAAAACTTGAAAGTGTTTTCCAATATATATGCTGGTTATTATTCTGTATTTAAAAAGGAATGTATACGGGATATTATATATCAAAAATTTTATAAGTTAATTTTCAGAAGGGACAATAAAATTTTCAAATTTTTTTTCGTACTCAAATATATTTCAATAAACAAACAGTTTTATAAATATTACCATGTGAATTGAGTTTAGTTCTATCTCTGTGGAACATAAATTCTTGAATTAAAAAAAAAAAAATCGAATATAAAGGATTTGTTTTAAGGAATTACTACAAAAAGTAATTTTAACAGTGTGGGACTCTAAAATATAAACTAAAACAAATCTTGATTTTTTTACTACAGTCGGGAAATAATTTTAGAATTTTATGCATAAACAATAAAAGAAAATTTAAATTATTTTTCTTTGAAATAAAATACTTTATAATTATTTCACCTTTTGGGATTAAAGGGGCAGACTTGAAGGTTACATGTACAGAGGGTATTCAGAGAGTTGTAATATTTTACTAAAAAATACGCGTACTCTCTCAAAGAAAGCAAATCCTTGCAATTCATAAGTTAGAAACACGCTGAAAATCTCCAGACTAAGCCGAATTTCAACTGCGTCTGGCAATGCAGTATGGTTAACTTAATTGTTCCTGAAGAGTTCATTAAAGGCTTTATGGTTTAATTCATTTATATTAAAAGAAAAGTTTTTGTGTGTGCTGATATATATATATATATATGTATGTATATATATATATATATATATATATATATATATATATATAACACAATGTATATATATATATAAATATATATATATGTATATAAATATATATATATATATATATATAAATATATATATAAATATATATATATGTATATATATATATATATATATATATATATATATATATATATATATATATATATATATGTATATATTATATATATATATATATATATATATATATATATATATATATATATATATATATATATATATATATATATATATATATATATATATATATATATATATATATATATATATATAACTTCAATAAAATTCTACCAAGTGTGTGACAATTTTATATTTTAGAATACGGCTTAAAATTACGTTGTTGTTATAGGTAAACGACATTTGTTTAAAATTTATTCAGAATTTAGTTATAATTGTAAAAATAAAATATGTGTATCATGTAACACAAATTACATAAAAATAAATATTTGTTATTTGATAAATTATAAAAAATAATCTAGATGTACATAAGTTTCTTGTGATACATGAAAAAAATTATTAGTATACAGAGTAAAAATCTAAATGCAATTTTTATGAAAGGCTTTATATTTTATCTTTCAATTTTCTTTAAGAAAAGTGTGTTATAGAAACTTAGAAAATTTTTATTAATTCATATTTATATTTTATAAAATTAGTTTATTAAATAGGTGATCCTTTTTATTCCTTTTGTAATAAATTTATTATTTAAAGAAAGCATTTTTTGCATAAACTCTTTAGTTATTTATTAAAAAAGTTTGAACTTAGAAAATATGTTCACTTTCTGTAACTTATTTTATCTTTTCATTTCTTAAGGTCAAGAAATGTTAACTTCCACTTTCTTAAAGCAGTGAACTTGCCCTGGATTTTGTTGTTTCCTCTTAGCGTTTTTACTAGTTAGAAAAGTATGTCAAATGGTCAGTGCACTTGAAAATAACAATTACTGCCATCTTCTGCCTCCTCTTTTCGAGCGTAACGGTTATTTTCTAGATTATACTGGTCCTCTATATTTAACGCATACCTTTTCCTTTTCTTTTTTTTTGCTTGGAGTAGTGTCTGTTGCAAGCATTTATGCTGAAAAGACTTTTGCATTTTCTCCTCTTTCTCGACAATCGAACAATAAGCACAGCTCATTTCATTCATTTTTGTAAAACGTTTTTTAACAGCAGTCAATTTCGTAAGAATAATGTATATCCTGATTTAATTAATGAAAATTGTTAGCGATGCAATTTTCTTAAAGAAGGAAACATTTTTAGGAAATTCAGCACAAGTCTCACTTTAAAAGAAAAAAAAAATGTAAAATTTATACGGGTTTTAGAGTTTTAGCATCTTGTATTTGAATTTTTAATGCTATGTACATTTGTGAAAAGCTCAAAATAATGTCTAATTAAAGAATATATTGAAGTTATAAAAATTCATTTATTGTGGTTATTTTCATCATTTGAAAGCTAGAATTGACTAAAAATTAATTTTTATAAGGTGATTAGAAAATCTGCGCTTGAAAAATTATAAAATCATGATTGCTTAATTTTCTTTTAAACATGATTTTACTTAATTCGAAAATTCTTCATTGTAATGATTTCACAGTTGCTATAAGTCAAAAGGCTGGGTGATCATAAATTAATGTACGGTGTGAGTAATGTATTTGATAAAACGTAGCAAAATTTCGTAAGCAAACACAATAAAATATGGGGCTTCGATTTTTAAAAAAAAATAATTTCCCCTTTCAAGGTTATTTTGGCCGGGTAAAGTTTAAAACAGGTATAAAGGTGTTAATGATGAATGAGTACTGCTAAATGAAATAAGGAAAATTAATTTTATTAACAGTTCATGACAGTATTTACTGTTGATTTTAAATGAGGTCAAATGTGATGAAAATATCTCCTGGAGAAACTTGAAGTTCAAAAACAAAATTAAATATTTTTTTTCTTTGAGAAACTGGAATCCCCTTTTCTGTTTCGTGCACTCATTAAATTTTGTTATGTTTCGTTATGTACATAACTCGATAGAGAGATCTAAACGTCTCAATTTAATTTATGATCATTGTATACACTTAATCTCGGGCGCACAGGTATATATCATAACTCACTCGTTTTTATCAACTAGGGAAACTATGGCGGATTATTTTATAAAAACTGGAATAATTTTTAGCTGAAATAACAAAATTATTAAAAAAGTGAAAATTATCGACAAAAATCCATTTTAAATAAGGATTTAAATGTGATTTAATATATTGATTTAATACTTTATTGAGGATTACTACCTAAGTGTGCTATTATTAAAATTACTCAAAATGTAGATTATACAATTTATTGAATTTTATGAGTTCATATGCAATATAGTAAACCCTACTTTCTTCATACTTTGATTTATTATTTGTGTATTTTGTAGACTTTTTCTCGTTTTTTTATGTATTTCGTGAGAAAAATTATCCGATTATTGGCTTTGTACTTGTAAGCAATTGTTGATTAATATTAGAAAATCATCCCTATTAAATATAATTAATTATGATTTTACTCACAATAACATTTTTAGAGAAGTCATTCCAAATATATTGAGCATTTTTTAGCTACTGAATGTGTGAAGTTGACATAAGCGATATGACTATTATTGTTAACTATACATATCGAAAAAGGATTTGCATTTTTAGTTCGAAATAAAACTCGTAGGATTTTGATTCAAATAAAATGTACAACAGGATATTTATGTCCCTTGATAATTCTGTGCCTAGTCAAAAATTGATTTTGTCAATTTAAAAACTTTATGGGGAAATAGGTAAACCACTAAATGCTTAGGAATAGCATAAATTCATTAACAACTATTCCTTTTTTGATTTCCATACCATATGACAAGAGTAAAGATCAATAAAAATGTTAACGACACAATGAATTCTCACATTACACATATTAATTAATACGAATTCTCCACAGTTATCACAGTTATATTTCACAGTGACCTTGTAAAGATTCACATAATCATTAAAAAAATGAAAGGGATACAAGATAAATTTTTTTATTTTTATATGTACACTACTGGTCATTAAAATTGCTACACCAGGAAGAAATGCAGATAACAAAATGATATTTATTGGACAAATATATTATACTAGAAATAACAAGTGATTAAATTTTAATAAAATTTGGCTGGATATATATATATATATATATATATATAGATCCTGAGAAATCAGTACCCAGAACAACCACCTCTGGCAGTAATAACAGCAGTTATACGCCTGGGCATTGAGTCAAACAGAGATTGGATTGCATGTACAGGTACAGATGCCCATGCAGCTTCAACACGATGCTACAGTTCATCAACCGTAGTGACTGGCGTTTGGTGACTAGCCAGTCGCTCGGCAATCATTGACCAGACGTTTTCTATTGGTGAAAGATCTGGAGAACGTGCTGGTCAGGGCAACAGCCGAACATGTTCCATATCAAGGAAGGTCCGTAAAATACCGGCAACATGCGGTCGGGCATTATCCTTCTGAAATTTAGGGTTTCGCAGGGCTCGAATAAAGGGTAGAGCCACGGGTCGTAACACACCAGAAATGTAACGTGCACTGTTCAAAGCACCGTCAATGCGAACAAGAGGCGACCGAGACGTGTATCCAATGGCACTCCATACCATCACGCCAGGTGATGGGCCAGTATGACGATAACGAATGCACGCTGCCAGTGTGCGTTCACCACGATGCCGCCAAACACGGATGCGACCATCATGAGTGTGTACACAGAACCTGGATTCATCTGAAAAGATGACGTCTCGCCATTCGTGCGCCCAGGTTTGTCGTTGATTACACCATTGAAGGCGCTCTTGTCTATGACGCAGCGTCAAGGGAAGCTGCAGCCATGGTCTCCGAGCTGAGAGTCCATGCTGCTGCAAACGTCGTCGAACTGTTCGTGCAGACACTTGCTGTCTTCCATAAGACCCCGTTTCTTGACTCACGGCTCGTGACGTGATTGCACGATCCATTACTGCCATGCGGATAATATGCCTCTCTTCTCGGCTGCTAGTGATAGGTGGCCGTTGAGATCCCGCATGGCGTTCCGTATTACCGTCCTGAACTCATCGATTCCATATTCTGAAAACAGTCATTGGATCTCGACCGACGCGAGCAGCAATACTGCGGTAAGATAAGCCGCAATCCCGGTACGCTACAATTCGACCTTTATCAAAGTCAGAAACGTTCTGGTATGCATTTCTCCTTCTTACACGAGACATCACAACAACTTTTCACCAGGCAACAACGTTCAAATGCAATTTGTGTATGAGGAACCGCCTGAACAATTTCCTCATTTAAACACAATGTAGGTGTCGCTACTGGCGCCTGCTTTGTCTGAATGCGCTGAAAAGCTAATCATTTGCATATCACAGTACCTTCTTCCTTTCGTATAAATTTCTCGTCTGTAGCATGTCGCCTTCTTGGTGTAGCAATTTTAATGACCAGTAGTGTATCATTCACTTAAGATTTTATTTATACGTGTAGCACCTTGCATGCTTATTTTTGGATATAAATCACAGATTTGTCTGTTTTCTTAGATCATAATAGAAATAATCATTATGCTGGTTATGCTAAGTGTATTTTTTAAAATGTTTCGATATGTTTTTAAGCAATCAAATGAGTAAAAAAAGGAAAATGCTTTTTATTCTACAGTGATGGTTTCCTTGTAAGGAAGTTTGAGTGAATTGAAAACAATTAACAATTAGAGATTTGATAAAATTTTATTATGCACACCCATATTTTCAAGAGCATAGAACTGCGGATTTTGTATTAAAAATTAAATGAAAATATTATATGAAAAAATGAAAATAACAGATTTCACCAATGCATTCGTAAAAGAGGTTCCTTACTTGGTTTTGCTTCATTGCATCATTGAAGATAAAATCTGTCTGTTCAGATAAACACAACATGTATTGATAGATTTTATATTAAATTATATGCATCATTTGTTTAGTAAAAAGTACATAGAATGTACTAAAGTATTAAGAGTCAAAATTGAAGAATTGAAAACACTCTTTGCTTTCTTTTTAATTTCCTAAAGCATTAATATTTTAAAAGAAATTAAGGTTTTTATCAACATTTTGATATTTTTTCATTGTTTATTTATCATTATACGTTGATAGGCAGCAAATTTTATATTCAGGAGGTATGTGAAAATTTAGTATAATAGAACATATTAAATATACCTATGAAAAATAAGAATATCACGATGTATGCTTATATATAAATTAATTCTATATAGCGTACAATATCGATTGATAAACTCATAGATTTTCTACATGTATTTGATTCTAGCTCTAATGGAGGGAGAAGCAGGGACATAATAGTTTTTTAATGGGATCTGGTGCTTTAGCATGGCGTTGTAATATGTGCAAAAATACAAATGCTTTTAATTAAACAAATAAATAAAATTTTTAAAATATGAGCCACCATGTTACAAATTTCGTAAAAATCCAATCGATAATATAAGAAAAATCATGAATAATACAAGTTCCTCATTAGTCCTGCAATCAAATTATATATATATATTTATATATATATATATATATATATATATATATATATATATATATATATATTTATATATATATATATATATTCTTAAATTTTATATCTAATCCTCATTTCATTAAATAATATGGAAGGTATAACCCTGAATTTTCCCTCTCGGATCGAATATCATTTAATATAATTTCAAATTTTGATAACGATTACGTGGGAAAGTATTTAATATATCCATTCTTCTCACAATAGATTATTTTAAACATAGTTATAGTTGGATGTCATAATTTTAGAGTTTGTTTTTCAATATCTTTTAAGATTTTAAATAATAGCAATTTTGTGCTTTTAATTACGCACACATTTAATGGATTTGTTTTAGATAAACATGCATCATTATGTGTATGTCACTTAAACTAAAAAAGAAAGCTATTTAAAAAGCTCAAAATGCTTTTCTTTTCTCAACAAAACTCTTTAAAGTGACCTTCCTAGTATTTTAATTCATTGATGGCCACCTCTTTGAAAAGCGAAACGGCATCAGCATTGATTAGTAAGACAAAGTTTAAAGAGCATAAAACGTAATAACTTTCCTAATCCACCGTATGACTATCGTTATCCTATTGGTGATCACGGCCGTTGACCCACTTGCGCTAATGACCCGAAGCAAGTAGTGAGCAAGTGATACACTCACTGGTGGGCAGCTAGCTTAAGAGTCAATGGTTGTTCAAACAACCGGAGTAGGAACTGAATACACGTGGACTAGCTTTTTCATCACGGTACCCTTCTCTAATAATGAGGCCGGCGGATCACGACAAGGAATAGGAAGACATACTGGCGACACATTTGGCTGTTTATCCTTATTCTTCACTCCTGTAATTGACTGATAGTTCTGTAACAGTCTTGTCACGTCCGCTTAAGCTGATTGCAGGCATACTTTGCAGTAGGGCAATCTCGTTCCAATGAAAGTCCATTCAGAACGTTTGATGAGTTGCATGAATTGATGTCATATTTATGTTTATGGTTGACTGAACTTCTTAGGATTAGAAAAACTAAGAAAAGAGAGAGTCACGCTGAAAAATTTGCTTAGTGGAAAAATAATTTATAGTCGCTTATTATTTTTGTAATTTATTTTTATGAAATTGATGAAATTATCAAAAATAATCACCTAAAAAGTATTTTTTTATTTATTAAAACATTACAAATTATTATTTCGTTTTAATTAAGACTAAATATATTGTTTCCTTTAAAAATAAGAAAAGTATTTTTTTTACAAAGATTTCTGATTTTTTGTTAACAATATCATTAATTTTTTATAATTATTTATTAATGGCTTCATGGCAAAGAAAAAAATTAAATTTGTTAATTGCTATAGATTACGGTAAAATTCCTGTAAAATTTTTAATGAATGAACTACACAAATATCACACAAGTACACTTTACAAATGAACGAACAAATATTGTACTACAAGAAATCTATGAATACGACAGAGTTTGATTTCAGTACAATGAACAGTAATAAAGATAAAAATAGTTACTTAAAAGATTCGTTTGTGGAAATAGAATATATATATATATATAGCTTATGTTTGATTAAAAACATGCTTTACTTAAAATATGCTCTAATTCTGCAACTCTATTAAAAAAAATAAAGCTTTTCTAATTTATGAAATATTATTTTTTTAATTTAAAAAATTTTTAATTTAAAAGAATTAAACCTTATGATTCTTATGATTCAAAAATTAATATTCTTTAATAAATATTTATTATTTAATTGAAACACAGTTATATTATTTATGATATAATCAGTTTCATATATATATATATATATATATATATATATATATATATATTGCTTGAAGAAATGAATTCTTTTTAAAAAAATATCCATATACATGCTTAAAAACTTAAAATACAACTATAAAAAAGATTTTTTATGAAGATCTGAAATGTACTATCCAAAATTCAAATATTATGATTTTTTCTTACATTACTATTTAGTTAAGATATATAAATCATTTTTACATTTTGTATACATTCTTTTAACTTAAAAGATTCTATATTTTATTTTTAAAAATGTTTTAAGTTAAAATCATTGTATTTCTTTGGAATTAAAATCTTAACAGAGACTGAGATAATGGAAGCAAATTCGGTTTCTCTTGACAGATATTTATAACTGCGTATAAAATAATTTTCCCTTGAGTAAAATTAAATAAAAAAAATGCAACTTGGTAAACATACTATTGAATCTGTAAAATGCTTGATCTGATTTTAAAATTTTTTTACAAAAATGTTTAGAGTCTGTGAAATGCGTTTAGAATAAAAATACCTTTACTTTTAGATCTGAATTATTTAAGCTACTTAATACTTTTATCTCTCACTCTTAAGAAAAAGGAATGACTATTACTAAACAATCAAACATTTTGTTCTGTATTTTATAAAACAAATTAATTCATATTTATAAATAAACAATTATCTTAATTTGAAAGCAAAGGAGAGTAGTAAATTTTTCAATGATCAGTTGTTAAATGTGAAATTTATTTTTGAATTTAGCAAGAGAAGTTCTTAATTTCAACTTAAATCTAAGTTATTTCATTATCAATAATTTATTTGTAAAATAATATTAACCTCATAATCAACAGTTCTAATTTTACTAAGATATTGAAAATAAAAACAGAAGTTTATTTTATTATGAAAAATTCACTTGGCATATTTATTCCAAAAATAAATTTTGTTTATTTACATTAAAAGTGATTTATATTGTATTGTTTAATATTTTTTGTAAGTTAAAAAATATGAATGCTCTTATCTCAATAGTTCTCAACTCATTATTTAAAAAATTAAAGTTTTTAAATTTTAAAAGTTGAATGTAATTAAAATTTACATATTTCAAATTAGAGTTCAAAATTAATACCATTAATTAGAATGAATTGAAATTTAAATTCATGTATTTAAAGCATCGTAATTTTGCTTAAAGAAGAAAATATATTTATATTTAAATAAAATGTCATCATTAAGTTCATGGTTGCTATTTTACTACAATAAAATGTAATATAAAAATGCAAATTAATTAAGATGAAAAATTCAATATTTTCATTTGAAATAAGGGCATTTTGATGACAGGCTGCGGAAATTTGTTACAATTCAAAAGTAATAATTATTGAGAGTGACTCAATAAATATTCAGATTTGCATATTACTTAAATTTTAAGCCATCTAAACCTTTAGGGTGCTATCGTAAATCACACAGTGGCTGATGAAAGAATTGACCAATCTTCTTCAAGGAGTTCTTGACCATTTGATTAACAAGATAAACGTCAACAGTGAGACATTTCAGTGACACACATTAAGCTAATAGATCTCCTTAATATTTCATTCCAATTTCTTAATATATTTTTTTCCGCATACAAGCGAGTTCTAATTTACTTCCTCCAACTTAAAATTTATGAATGTTATTTTTAATATTCTAGGAATTTTGACATTTGTTGTTTATTAAGACACAAATTATAGAACGACATCTGTTGCACCATACTTGTACTGAAATAATCTTAATATAATTTGCTTATGTCTAATAATTTAATTAGTTTCTTTTTAAAAGTGTACTGAAGTAATATTACCATATATATTCAAACGCTTGGACATAAAAGCTTATTCAAAAATTCTCTATATAATTTCGTTATGATTGTTAACGTAGAATAAATGTAAAGATTTAGTTAAGAGATTCTAAAAAATAATTAGCATTTTGAAACAGATTTGATTTCCAGCTACCGCAACTGAATTATTAACACATATAATCATTTCCTACTTATAAATTTCAGATGTCTTCCGGTAGAAATGTGGCAGTCAAGCGTACTAAAGCAATTACCTACACTGGATAAAGTAATAAAAATGTTTTTATATTCTAAAATATTATCTGTTTTCGTTACATGAGATAAGAAAAATATTCTTCCGCATAAATAATAAGCATTTAATTGTAAGATAAATTCATTCAGCTCGGAGTGAAGAATGTTTTTACAAGTTATCAGAAAAAATTTAATCGTAAAATATAAAATGTTGCAAGTGAATAAAAAATATGAAAACTGTCTTTTTTTATACCTTATATTGCACTAACTTTTAAATATAACTGCTTTTTAATCCCCACTTGATAGTTTTTTATAGTGTATTTATTTATTGTTACTTGTGTTGTTTTCATTACATAAACACAATATATATTCTCTTACAATAAATATATAATATTTTTACAAGTACAATTTTTATTACGAGATAATTAATGTTACTTGACCATTGTAATTTTATAATTTCTGTTATATTAATATTATATTATATCTATAATTAATCATTATACAATATGTATTATTGATTATATGGTATATTTTATTGATTGTTTCTGTATTACAAAATAATTATTTTTCACTTCAACTATCAGCTGAAACAAATTGAGTTTTCGTTATAAATGTGGGTGGTATTTGTTTTTGATTACTTTTCGTGATTATTATTTCATAATATCAATTAAAAGAAGTACTTTCTTCGCAATGTTTAGCAGCATATTGGTAGAAAAGATTTATATCTTCAAATTAGATTAAATGAAAGTAATGCTGAACAGATGAATCAAAATAATCAAAAGTTAATAGGTTTTCATATGAATATCAAATAAAAACAAAATTTCATCATAAGAGTAGAGTATGTAAAGCAAAACAGTTAAAAATATTTTAGTAAAAGATAATTCGCTTCATATATTTTTTTAATTTTTAGCTGGAATTTTTTTTTAAAAGATAAAAGTAGAAAAAACAAGCCTACACATTACTTCTTTTAAATCAATCAAAGTGCATGCAATTTCCAACAACTCTACAAAACTTTTATTTTTTTAAATAAAAATTCTCATTTCTAATATTTAGGTCAATTTAGTAGAAATTAAAATTACTTGGCGAGCTGCAACAAAAAATTTTACTTTAGCTAAAACTGTCTTCTTCAAAATTAATGTTAACTGTAGAGTATATTTAATGAATAAATCATTGTGTTCAGTTAAAGAATATGTATTTCGCGATTTGGTGATAAATATCGAATATTTATTTTAAATCGTATATAATGTACTATTGGAGATGCTTTATAATTATTTTCAATAAAATTGATGTCGATAATAAAATACGATTTTTCAGTAAAAATCGTCTTTAATGTCACTATTTACTAACTCTCTTGACCGCAATAAGAATGATGCCAAATGGAAATCGCTTGGCGAATTCGTAAAAGATTAAGACGTCGCCAAATCGAAGTTTCCGAAGATGGTGGATGCTGCGCTCTCATTCCCTACAGAGACGATGGAATCGCTGGTGATGTTGCTCCCTATCGCTTTATTTTTCCTCATGCGGATAACCGGAACTATTTCTTATCCTTCGTTTATGGCAGAGACGGAGAAAGTGATTTTGATACTTGTCGATGGTGTCCGTTGGGATTACTTAAGTGATAGTTCTTACACTGGATTTAAAAGAATTGCTGACAGTGGTGTGAGAGCTGAATATGTAACTCCAGTTTTCCCATCGAATTCTTATCCTAATTGGTATACAATTGTTACAGGTTAGATAATTTTCGTAAATATTCTTAAATTTCATTCTTAAAAAAATGTGTAATATTTATTTTTCATTCCATTTTGTGAATTTTTTTTTCTGCAAAACAGTATTTTTTCCTTAAAAGTTCAAAATTTCATCCATCTGTTTGTTTTCTTAAAATCGAATTTTAAACTTGGATTAAAATACACAATTTTTACACTTTCTGCAGATAATTTAACTGATAAATTAAAGCACACTTCCAATTAAATGTGAGTAAAAAAAACCACGAGAGTTTATGAGAAATGGTTCTTTTAAAGAACCTTAATACGTGTACTTTTCATGGTAAAAATTATTTCCATAATGTTTTTACATTCATAATAGCTTTATTTTTAAGATTTGTAATTTTTTTAAATACTTTTAAAACTAAAGACTTTTTGTTGGATAAATTACCAATACAAATTTGTGACAGTAACTTAGTTTGGATTGTTACAGTCATTCAAGTTTTGATTGTTACTGTTATCAAGTTTGTACTGTTACTGCACAAGAGGGCTAATTCTATGTTATTCATAGTTTGGCAGAGTTTTGAATTATGGATATTAAAAAGAGTTAAAAACGAATTCAAATTTAAATAAAGTTATTACTCAGTGTATATTTGAAAGATAATACTTTATATATATAATTGTTAACAATAAATAGAAAATTTTCTGTCGCGAATTTGATTGTTATTATTAATGCTGTATTTATTTTACTATAAATACTATTTTAACAGATAGGTATGATACGCAGCTAAATAAACAGAAATACAAACTATTATACTAAAACAGAAAGGAAAGTTTTGGATTGGCTATTAAAATAACTAAATTATTTGTTTACATTAACATTAGTTAACAAAATTTACTTTAGTTTGATTGTGTACAAAAAAAATAACAGCGTTTAAAAATAACTAAATTGTTAAAAGCGGTAAGTGTTGCATATATAAAAAAGTCAGGAAAAAAACCCCCATTACTTTTAATCTGAAGAAAATCTTTGCAAAGAAATATGAAAATTAGTTTTATGCAATTTACAAGTCACGATCGATTTTTTAAAAATGTTATTCCTCTTTTGCATTATTAAAACGAATAGATGAAACAACGATTGAAATTTAGATTTCTTATTTAAAAAATATTTTAAGTTTTATTTTATTTTAAAGAAGATATAAAAAAGTAATCTTTTATAGGTTATAATTTACATAAGAATAATATCAACTTAGTTTACATGGGTAATGTATGAAATTTTTTTTTTAATTTATATTAAAAAAACATTTATATTCAAGATAACTGTTGAAAATACTGGCTTTTTACTGTTTATATTCTTTTATATCCATAAAATTTTGTGTGATATTATGAAACATTGCAGTGGATGTAATTAGAATTTAATAAGAATTGCAATATTTTATTTATTTGAAAGTTAAAAATAAAATTTGTTTTTAAATTATATGTAATGGTAATTTCAAATTTTATTTAAAATTTATTGGAAGATCTATATTTGTCTAAGCAGTTAGCATTCTATCAAGTACTCTCATTCAATGATCATTTAAAAGGAAACAAAGCACAATAGAAAATATTACTAAATACTAACAAATAGCCAAAAATATAACAAGAAAATGAATGCAAAAAGTTATGAATGTAGTAAGTTTTTTAAGCTTTACAACGGTCTTTTGTAGTTGTAGGAAAAAACTTATTAAGTTTATTAAGTGATATATATATGTGCGAAGAAATTCTTACTGTGTCCTTCTCAGAGCAAATGTGACACCCAGTGCTTACTTTTACTACTTTTAATATGTATAAGTCCTCGTCCATACATTCTTTTCAACTCTTGTTTCATTGCAGGGGATTTGTATGAATATTTTACATATTTATAAAAAAGAAGCAACATTCCATGATATTTTTTCTAATAAAAAAGGGATGATCTTAGAGATTGAATGAGGCAAATTATCTTTTAAATTTTCATTGAAAGCACTTGGACAACGGCTTCTATCTCATTGGTATGAATGGTTGCTACCTTGAAGAATGAATAAAAGGATATTTCTCTCCTATTAATAAAGCATGAATAATTTTTATAAAATTTAAAATCTTTCTAAATTTTTCATAATTGAAAAAAAGGGAACAATATTTTGAAACTTTTGGTTTTAAGAGGTTGACGGCCATTATGATAGAAAACATTATATTTAGAATGCAAAACATTTTTGATGAAAGTCATTTTGTACTTCTTTGATATCTGTTAAAACATTTAAAAGAATAAAAACATTTATTTAATTTTATTCTTTTACAACTAGGATGTTGCTATCTATTTTTTATATCAAATACACTGCTGGCTACCCAAATTACAACACCAAGAAAAACAAGAGACATCACTACAAAATTTATTTTGTAGATAACATGTTGAGCAAGTATGAAATGATTAAATTTATAGACTTCTGTGAAGTGTGGTTCCTGCTAAAATCAGTAGCCAGAGTAGTCACCATTATTGAAGGTCACCTCTGCCATACGCCTCAGCATTGATTCAGAGAGATTTTGGATGTGTCCTTGGAGTACAGCAGACCAAGCAGCTTCCACACGTTGCTAAAGTTGATCTGGTCTGGCAACAGGGGATGTAATCTAGGTCAATCGTTGAGCAACCATGGACCACATGTCTTCTATCGGCGAATGATCCGGAGAGCGAACTGGCCGGGTAAGCAATTCAATTTGGCGATTGACGAAGAAACCTTGGAGAATGCGTGCCAAGTTTGGTCGCGCATTATCTTGTTGAAATTGTGGGTAAACTCTGAAGGTAAGGAAGGACAACTGGCTCCAACACCTCGAAGATGTAGCGCTGGCTGTTTAAATTACTGGTAATGCTTACTAGAAGAATTCGAGAGTGATATCCAAAAGCACCTCATACCATAATACCCAGTGCAGGACCAGTGTGGCGGTGCATTACGCAGCTGTTCAGCATCATCTCTCCACGGTGTCTGCAAACTCAAATGCGAAGCGTGACTCGCCAGTAAAGAAAATTTCATTCCATTCTGCCGTCCACACCCTTCTTTCATGTCACCACTGGCGGCAGAGACATTTGTGGTTCTGCATCAAAGGTAGACGAAACAATGGACGTCATACGGACAGACCACTCTGCTGTAAACGGTATCGAATGGCACGCGCAGACGCTGGATGATGCGTTACAGACTGAATGTGCTGTGCTATGGTTCGTGATGTGGCTAAGCTATCAGTCACTGCCATGCACGCAATATGCCTGTCATCACGTGAAGTAGTGCACTGAGGTGGATGCTATCAAACATGTCAGTTCGTCATATCTGCCTACCTGCATCCAATGATCACTCATCCGTATTACAGTTGTTTGGTTTCGTCCAACACGACTACCGATTTCCCTGAAAGATAATCCACAATCTTGGTAAACTACTATCCTTCTTCTGTCAAACTCAGATATTTAATCAAAAAATGATTGCTGTTTTCTACGAGGCATAATTGATCGTTTATTTTTATTTTATTTATTTTTTATTGAAAAATACCACAAGAAAAACACAAATCCTGAACTTGAAATCGTCAAAATCTCCAAGCCTTAATTAGCGCTTCGAAGTGGTGCCACAAACGCGCGAGATGTACGTCTGCTCTGAAATTCTTATCATTTGCATATCTCACTTCCACTAACGCATGTTGTAAATTTCCTGTTATTTGCATGCTTCCTTCAGGGTATTGCATTTACGGTAACCAGCAGTGTAAATAACATCAAAATAAATTCCTCACCAGAGAAAGTTGAATACATTTAATTGTTCCCGATATATAACTATATGCAATAAATTTCTCATATGGAATTTAGGGTCTCTTAAGAAAGAATAAATTATTTTGCAGAAACTCTCTTTCACAGCATAAAATATTTAAAATTCTAGGAAACCATTTACATATGAGATCAATTTAGTCATGGAATTTCTAGAGATACAATTCATCTTAATTTTGATCAAGTTTTTTTGAAGCAAAGAAAGAAAAATAATTTTCAGCTATTTTTATCTTGTAGAAAATATTTACACATATTGTGTCCACTTCTGAAAAAAAAAGATCAAGTTTTCATTTTTTCTCAACAAATTAATATTTAAAGTAATAAAAAATAACAACTGCAAAGTTTATTATAATTCTAATATATATATATTACACTAACTGAATATAAATCTATACAACAGATTTGATGATTTGTAATGGGATTGAAAGGTACTTCAAACAAATAAATAAGAGAGAGCGAAATAATAAGAAATATATCGCAATTAGAAAACAAACTATCTTTAATATTTAAATATTTGCAATTGTTTCTATAAGGGAAATAATATTGGAAAAATTTTCAAATTTTATAAATGTTCCTCCGTTTATGACTGCCCTTAGAAATCCTGTTCTTAGAAATTAGGATGACTGTTCTTAGAAATCCCATTTATAAAATTAAAGTAAAGTGATTTTCTGTTAAAATTCAATTTCGAAAATATGAACTTTAAAAAGTATAAATCTTTCTAAGTCAGTATGTAATGATAAATATTTATCAATTTTGATGTTCTTGGGAAAAATCTTGTTGTACTTGTAATTGATTTAAATTATTATATATTGATATAATAATAGGAAATATGTTACAGTGTTGTCCTCCAATTTTTACGTATATTGATAATTACTATCACATCAGAGAATATATATATATATACATATATATATGTACGTGTTTATAGTAATTGGAGTAAATAGTTAAATTATTAATAATTACTTAAAAATTAATGTAATCACAGCAAATTTTATCTGAATCCTGATAAAAAAAACTCATTCTTTATTTACAAGATATAAATGCCCTTATTTTTGGTTTTATTATTAAGTCAATAAGCATTTTTTAAGCAGAAAAGAAATACTTTTAACTGTAAATAAATGATTGTCTTATATCTACACAACTAATTTAATGGGTAACTACTCGCATGTTTCTAGTTAAAAATATACTTCATACAAAAAACAAAATTATTTTAGTTAATATTAAAATAATTTGGGGCTTTCATGGCTTTAACTATTTTATTTTTTACCATCATAAAATTTTTTTGTTCGTGTATATTTATATTTTACCATAAAAACAATATTATTTATGAATTTACTTATGATTTAACCAATTTATCATTAACATTTATGGACATTTCATCTATAATTGAGTTTAACTACATAGGATAAAATATGTATATAAAATTTCAACGTTGTATCATTATTAATGGTCATAATATACTGCGCATCGATTTATTTATTTTATAAATTCTCAAATATAAATTCAAAGGTTCATTCTAAAGTATCAGGTAGATTTGTATTCATGGATTATCATCGCTGAAATATATAACAATACTAAAAGAAATGTAGCACTTTTAAATAAGCTAAAATAGTAAAACATTCATATCAACTTGAAAAATATATATGTTATTATATAATCTGGAAAACCCTATTACCCTTAATTCCATTACTTCATTCAAAATTGAATTGGAATATCAAGCATTTCAAAAGTCTTTTTTTATTCGATGAATATTGCCTATATCAATATTCATGTCAATGTCTCAGTGTAAAACAGCAATCTTCAGAAGTATAGTTGATGAAATGTATTGAATAGACTGAAATATATCATGCTAAATTTCATTTGTAGATAGAAAAGTCTGTGTTCTCATTACATCAAAACATAACCTGGATCACTGAAGAAAAGAATAACCTTAACAAGATTCTTTCAGTGGAATTTAAAAACTTATATTCTATTTTAGCATTAAATTTAGACAGATTTAGATTGTTAGTGTGGGCCTAAGCTATTTAAAAAACTCTTACATACGTTTGAGTACATGCTAATATACAAATGTTGTGCTAAAAATAGCATGTTCTGCATGCTTGTTTAATTTATATATAGCTCAATAGTTCTATATTATTAATTTATTTTAACAAAGACTCTGCTATAATATTCAGCTCATTGTTCATGGACAATAGGCGATTAAAGTTTTTATGATGAAAATAATGGTTTTAATTTTAGTTTCGTAAATAGAATTAATAAATTTTCATGGATTAACACATTTTCATTCGATCCAATATAATTCAGAAATGATTAGAGTGAATAAAGGGTTACTTTTTGGTATTTTATAATCTTTATTACTATTTGCTACTCTTTTTTTCGATTCATAGATTAGGTGCTTTCAATGTAGTAAGAGAGTGTATACATAAATCTGCATACTAGTACTCTTTCTTAGAATTAATGTTGCGTTTTTTTTTTTTTTTTTTTTTTTTTTGCAATAAAAAATTTGCACCTGTGGTGTAATAAATAACTTATTGATAGTTAGCTTCTTTCCTTGAATTTTAACTTATATTTCTTAAAAAATAATACAATTTTGGGGCTCATTGCTTCTCTTTAAGAGCTAGAAACAATAAACATTAAAAATTCCCTAAAAATATTAGAAGATTGTCATTTTGTGTTAAACTTAAAATTTTGCCTTTATTATTTAAATCCTTTTAATAACATATTAAAAATATATTAATATGAAAACACACACATCTTATATTATTTAAAATTATATTTTTACTTAAATCATAGAGGATGTCGTTTAAATTATGTAAAATATAGCAAATTTATAGAGAGTGTTTATATTGATCTAAATTTTTTTACTTGAGTATTTAATTTTTATTTAATATAAAAAACTATTTTTTTGTCAAGTAGATCAAAATATTTCTCTTCCGTTATGAGAATCTGAGAAATTAAGTTATAAAAGTTATATGTAACTGGTGAATGAATTAGAAACTCAAGATTAATACTTTATTGGAACATCTTTTGCATGGAAAATAGTTCTTAGTCGTTTGAGAATCGAGTTTACCTGCTTCTGCAGTGCATTCCTGTTCATAGAATATCATTTACTAGCTATGCAACTTTTAGATCTTGTAAATTCGATAGAAGAGGCAGTGATTTCGGATGCGTCTTTCCATTACATCCCACATATTTTCTATAGGCTCTGCAGTAACCAGGAAAAGTTTTGGAATTTTGAACACTTATGTCATGATATATTGCTTGCATTATCGTCCTGTAAGTCACCATCCGAGTAAAAATGCAACACTTCGGAGTAACTTGTATATCTAGGCATTTTATGGCTGTTTGTTTACCCTCTAGAAGCACCAAGGCATTACTCTCAGGACAAGCAGAACATATACCGTATCATTATATTTGTACCAGACCCTTTCTCAGAACGAAGAAAGCAAGATTGATTCATAACTTTACGTGGTTCTCCCCAAATGTGACTTTGGCATCAGTGCAAAATAAAGTTTATCGTGATATCATTTTCTAACCTTTAGATATTCCGAGTCACTTTCCGGACACAAATCCAAGAATATTTGCATTTCTTGTATAAGTGAGTGGTTTTGTTACAGATACTCTCGAGTACGTACTCTCATACTCCGTTATTCTCTGCACATGGTTCTGATTGAAATCTGTTGAAAAGAGCCTTGGTCAACATTTTTGGTCATTTGCAGCCCAGTAAAATTCATATTCTGGCGTACAATTCTTCGGAGATGACTCCGATTAAGATCCTCGAAGCCGCAGTTACATCTTTTAAACAAAGACTATGAATTCCAGTTTTTGAAAATCTGTCTGCTTTTGAGAATCCAGTGAGATTTTCTACCTTCAAAATCGAGACTGTATGGGCGCCAACAGTAAGCCCTTTTACTAGATAACGAAAGATCTGCAGTTTTTTCCATATTACTTCATTTACCGTGAAATGCACTTTTACACTTATGAATGCATTCTAACGATATGTAATCTACGCCATGAACATTTGGCATGCTTCATGCCTGGTGACCATTTAAATGAATACTTAAAAATGTTTTCATTTCATTGGTTAGTATATATTTACACATATATATCTTACAAAATTAACAATGAAAGCGTTTAAATAGATGACCTCATTTTTATGAGATTAAAATATATAAATTAATGATACTTAAAATTACATATCTTAAAATGCTTGTAGAACTTTTCCATTAGATAAATAGAGAACGCATTTGTATTGTTTTCATTCATTCTATTCGTTTTTGTTAAACTATGCAGTGTATTAAACTAGTAAACTTGTTTTGTTTGTTACTAAAGTCTGTTTCATTTAAAGTTTCACCTGATTTTTTCGGTTACAAATTACACACTTAATTATAATACGGTGTATCGCAACTGTTATGTATTAATACAGAAAGATATAAAAGAGGCTGTTCAATTTTTGGTTATATTTAGAAACATATGAAAGCCAATTTTCAAAATAGTACTATGTTTTTCTGAAAGTATTACATGATATCAAATAAATTAAAGGCTTTTATTTTCTTAAATAATTTCAATTTTTCCTAAAATATTCATTTTAATTTATTCTTAAAGAGGATGCATGTATATCATGTTATCTATAAATCCAAATTCATTGAGATATTTTGCATTAAAAAAGTCAAATAATAAAGTATTTTCTCTGAAACGTTATCGACATATTGAAATTCATTAACTATTTTTATATTGATAAATTACTCAGGAACATTAACTTTGACTTTTATTAATTATTCTATAATAATGCCACAAATAAATAGTTATAGAATGTATACAGATAAATAAGAACAAATAATTTTAAGTATATTTATAATTGTGTATTTAAAATATAATGATAATACTCAATTGACTAACTTAGTATTTTACCCTTCTGAAATAAATATTTTTATGGATGTACTTCAGTTATTTGTTATTAATTGAAATGATTTAAAGATTATTAATTAAATAATAATAGATTGAATTTTTCTATGACGAAGATAGAATCATGAGGATGCATAATTTAAGTTTCTTCATATAAATATTGAATACATTTTAGAATATATATATATATATATATATATATATATATATATATATATATATATATATATATATATATATATATATGTATATATATATATATTAGTTATTATATTTTTATATAAATAATCTACTATATTTATTAAAAATTAAGAAAATTATACTATTTAAACTTCTATTAAATTGTAATTTATGTATTTTTCATTTATATAAATCACAATTAATTTGTAGTTTTCAGTATACAACAAATATAAGAATGGAGTTTGTAAGATTTGCTTCAATATGCTCAAAGAAGGAAAATCTAAATGAAAATATAATGGTAGCTGCTAATATCTTATTTCATTGCTTTGGTTTGCTAATTGCTCAGGGTTCACTTTTTCCACACAAGACCTAATTCAACTCGAACTCCAAAACTTTAAGGTAATTCAGAACCATACAAAAGTAGCGATGCAAAAGGTGATATTCAGGCTCATGAATTTCTTAATTTATTGGCAGAAAATGTTAAAGATGTTATTGTAAATTTTGAACTTACTTAATTGTGATTTTCTAATACTGAATTAGTCAAAAAGATTAAAAAATTTGTTTTGAGGATTTATTAGTAAGTAAATACTAACTACACACATTAATTTTAACATAGTAGAAAAACAGCGAATCGAAAAGCTTCTATCAAGATCTTAGGAAATTTAATTTTTATAACTGATCACTCATGCATTCAATAAAAAATTTAACGCTTTTTACATTTAATTATACATTTTTAAATATTCTAACAAAGTTATTCTTTAAGAAATTTATTATATTTCTAAAGGATAATTTTATTAGAAGCTTTTTTTTGTACTAATCTTGCTACATCTTAAGTTGAGATTTTACAAATAAAGAAAAGTTAATGGATTTTGAATTCTTTTTAAAACTCGAAGGAACAAAAATCAATTTAAATTCTTTCCAAGATCCTTGTTTTTATTTCTTAATAAAGTAATTTGCATTTACTCTTACGATTTTTATGGCTTTTTGAGTTTTTTTAAAGAGAGAGAAGTTTCCTATATATATATAATTTCTTATAAATCTTTAGTAAAAAGTGGTCATAAGGAAACAGACCGAGCCAAATAAAACCAATTAGATTGTTCTAAACAATTAAAAGATATTGTAAGACCTCTATAAAATAACGTTAGAAGCGAATTTCATTTTACAAGACCAAATTTTTTTATTTTCAAAATTCTAAATATACAAACTTTGAATAAAACTTTAGCGGGAGTGAGTGAAATTTGATGTTCAGTTTTCTATAAAAGATAAAGCAAAAATCATGGACCAACATTCAGTAAGTGCTTGGTTTCGATGAATGCGATGTTTCAGTGACCGAATCAGAATTTTAGAGAATTGTTGTCAAAGGTAAGTCGAAGTTGAACAGAATGCATTGAAATTTCATTGAGTGGGATTTCCAGGATCTGGAAACGTTTCTGGGGATTTAAAATGCAGACCGAAGACTAGGGTAAGGTTGTACATCTGTTACAACACTTAATGGCAGTCAGTAATTATAGCTAATGGTTTGGAGGTATCAAAATATGAATATCATACTTTTTCTACAACACTTTCGTTTGACTACTGGCACAACGGTATTGACTTAAACTTTCACCCCTTTAATTTGTATGCTCGCAGACTAATTTTATGTATTATATTAACAGCAAGGTAACGTGATATTCGTAAAGAGTGAATAACGGATCATATGAACTGGAGCAGTAATAAATGGTGCAATATTCTTTTCTCTGACAAGTCATGTTTTTCTGTTCATCCTTATAATAAACACATTTTCATCCGGAAGGAATGAGACATCAGACATAATGCTGTGTTCGTGCAAGGAAGAGTCAAATTTGTTTATGGGGTAATGATGGTCTGTGCTGGTATCTCCATTGATGGGCATATAGCCTCCACATCATACGAAATAGATCTGTCAACAAAGCCTCATATCTGTTGTATATCGTTATAATCCAATTACCATTACTTTTACACGTTATATTTCTGTAGGTCCTTCATGTTAATGAATGACAACTTCTAGCCACATAAAGATCATTTGGTAGGCATTTTCCTTTTTGAGGAAAGAATCATATGAATGATGGGGCAAGTGTGCTTTTCGTACATGAATCCAACATCATATGTTTGAGATATTCATCAAGGCAGACGAATTGTTTACCGCTTATAACATTTACAAACTCAGGAAAGAGCTGTTTTGGAGGAATGGGGCACAATATGCAAGATCCACATTAATAGTCTCACTTATTTTCTATCTCAAAAGTATTCACGTTTCTTGCCGTCTGAGGAAATCATATCTCGTACAAAAAATTCTTTTCTTTCAAAGAAATAACTATTTTTTATTCGTTTTTCTCATACGCACTTAATTTTTCCTTTTTTTACCCGAATGTTTAATAAAATGCATTTTTTTACCAAGTGTTTATTATTTCTTTCCTCATATAGATCCCTACTTCCGTCGATCAATCACGTCTATACAATTCTATAGCTGCGAGATTCTTTCATTGTTTCGAGCAATATGTCATATATTTCCTGTAAATATATACATTTCAAGTTAAACAATTTTTGTGTGTTTTTCAGTTTAAAAAATCGCTTTTTCTTAATTTTTTTTTGAACTAATCAAGTCGAACAACGTTCTGCTCTATTTTCACAGCGTAATTAAATTAACAATAAATATTTTTTCTCGTTACTTTCTATATTGCCTTAGAAGTACATTAACTATGACATCCATATTGTGTTATTTATCATAGAAGAAGTTTTCTTCGTTTTTGTCTGTTATTTGAGAATTTATTTTAAATTTTGTTTTGGGAAATTTAAATATAGCATGCACATTTTTAACTCAATTATTGATTATACTTCCTTAAAATATATATTGATTATACATTGTCATCTCTCACAAATTGCATCATTAAAGTATTTATTTTTTTAAACTTATCTAGGAAATAAAATATATAAAGTAGATTTTTAAGTTATATAAGTAACTGTGTAATATAATTATACGAAATTAGAGTAATTAATGTAATTGCAATCCTATATAAATATTACGAAGAAAAAAATATGGTTTAGACAATATGAATATATAAGCATTTAAAATACCAACAACGTATTCTAGTAGGAAAAATTGGTCTATTTATTAGCATCAATAAATAAAATTGTTATGTCATAGTCACACTAAAATATAATTAGAGAAATTTTGGTAAAATCTGTTCTCACAATGCATACTTTAAAATCCTTTTGGAAAATTAATATAATTTTCATAGGTAAATTTTGCTTAAAACTTGTCATAATGTTCTTTAAGCAGAAAATTAAATTTTTTTGAGTTAATTTTGATGATTTTCAAGGACCACATAAAAATATCGGAAAGCATGGAGAAAGTCCTTAGTTTGGAACCCCTTTCGCATGCACTACCTGTTTTTTTCTGCAATATAAATGTATTTATTATATTATAGGTGTTTCTTGTACTCCGTGTTAATTTAATTGATTGTTCTAAATTTTTGATGGCTTTAAAATTCCTCTTGAATTTTCAAATTATTTCTTTTCATTAAGCAAGCAGTTTTTTCTCCTGAATTCCTTATCAGAAAATTCATAAAAGAAGTGTTTTCTTACCAGGAAAAAAGTCATACAGTACAGTTTATATTTGCAAAAAGGGAAAAAAGTTTTATCGAGAAAAAATAACGTCTAATTTTTAGTTCCCCCCTCCCATGAATTCCGTAGGCCTAAAATTTCTTCTCAGGCTAAAGAAGCAAAAAATACAAGTCTCAACTTGTATTTTTTTTTCTCCTTTATTCCTCTTACATTTGGAAAACTCTATTTAGTTACAATATGTGTGTGTGTACTTCTATCTTAAATATTTATTTAACGTTTAAAGTTTTCTTTCTTCTTTATTTGTTTAGGAAAAATCAATCTAATCTCATGAGTGATATTTATATTATACGCATTGATAATTTTTCTGTCTCTGGCTATCACAAAATGTTAAGGCAAAAATATATCATCAAAAATTACATCAAAAATTTTAGCACAGAGTTGTAAAAATTCTAACAGCCGAAGTTTATAGTAACGTGTGTTTAGTAATCACTTCATGTTACTGCATCCAGGAAAATTTTCTATACATAATGTGCCGGATTCCTGTGCCTTAAAGAATAAATCTTGTGAAAATATCACGTGCCCCCTCGTGAGATGTGTATGCAAAATGCAACACTCATTCCTCGTTCAACAGTGGCTGAGAATAAATCCAGGATTTTCCAATTAGAAAAGCGCAGAAGTGCTATAAAAGCAAGTCAAATTCTATAGTATGGTTGCACTTTTTTATTTGACTGATTATTTTACTTGATTGAAAGAAGTTTAATGGATTATTCATCATTTTATAGATGTTGCAATTTTCCATTTTTTACCATCAATACGGAGGGAATTTAATTTACTGCATTTTATCTTTTGGCGATATATTAGTTTATATGAAATTAAAGACTAAGTTATTTTTACTGTTGTTTTAAGTTTGAATTAAACAAATATTACAAAGTACTTCTGTTAAATAAAGTATGATTTAAATAGGTTATATTTAAAAGTAACATTTGAGTGAGTTCTAAGTACAAGAGATAAGAGGATCCAATTCTTGAATTTTGGAACTTCGGATCAGAAAATTCTGAAAAAGATTTGTCACTTATAATTTTGATATCCAGTAGCTTTATCTTTAATTAGAATCTTTCAAAAATCAGTCAAAAATCAACAAACATTTTAATTAATTTTTAATGAAAATAGTTTCACACACAACCAATTGAGAACTGCTGGTTAAGGAATATAATTTGATAATTTTATTTAACATATATACCTCTTTCTTTTTCAACATGGATTTTAATTATTATTTTAAATTACTCTGGTGACTGATTATCAGGTTATTAAGTTTGTGTAATCTCATGGTCTCATATGGCCTTATATTTTTATGTTTTTCATTGGTATCAGAATAAAATTAAGTTACCTATTTCTTAAATTTTGTTTTTATTATTTTGATTTTTTATTTCTTCTTCTTTTTTAAATTTAGAAGTACTCATGTTATAAATGAGACATGTGAACTTTGTGAATTCAGATATGTATCATTTCTTCTACTCAACATAAGCGTAATCAATTAGAAATTCTGGCGCTCTTATCATTGCTTATTTGGGTGCGTTAATACGCATACAAAAAGCAATGATAATTAATGATGATTAATGCAACACTCTGATGTTTGCTTAAGAAATATACTGTTTAAGAAAAGTTGACTCATTAGAGTAGATAGTTTTGCAAAGTCTATCAAGAATCAAACATATTCAAATTGTGAGAGGAGTTAAAGTCTATAAAGTTTAGAAATTTAGATATTGTCCAATTGCCCAAATAGGCAGTTTTTGAAGATGCTTCTTTTTCTTTAACTTCCTTAAAAGGAAAACAATAAAGAATCATGAATTTAGGGGTGAAATAACTTTAAACAACATGATATATATATATATATATATATATATATATATATATATATATAAGTTTATAATTAATATATTAAAGTTTTCGGTTGCTTTCTTCCTAGTCATAATATTGAAGCAATGTGATCTGTTGTTCTCATAGTTTAGTGTAAAAAAATTAAATAAAAGTTGAAAAGAATGACTGCATTAAAATAAGAGCTTTCGCAATTCAGACATTTTTTTCGATACTATCCACAAACTTTGAAAATTGTCTTTAATGAAAGATTTTTCCAAAAATATTTACACATAAAACACAGATACTTTAATAAAATAAAGTATCTTTTCCAGTAATATGTTGTGTGGAATGTTTATAATTAGCATGTTGTGGCATTCAATGCATAAGAATAAGCACATCAGTCTAGGTTTCTGGGAATATGACAAAATTTGGCCTAAAGGCCAACATAAATGTACATAATTATATATTACATAAAAAGAGTTTTCTGACAAATCTACAGTCTATAAATAATTTTTTACTATATTCTGTTTTCAATATGTTACAAAGTAACTTTTACATTATAGGATGTTTTGTAATAATCTAATCCAAATCAATTTTAATATCAAGGATAAGAATTCCTATAATATTCTGGATATTTAAGTTGAACACCATTATGAGTGTTCTGACAATATTCCAAGACAGTATTGAGAATAGCCAATGAAATGATTTACATTGTCACTTGGAATTGTATTGTGATAAAGTTGTTCATTAGAATCAATTTTTTACGCAATGTGATTCGAAATGATTGAACCATCACCAAGGAAATAATTTAAACTCTTCATATGTCAATAAAGATTTTGAATTATTTGATTTGGTGTTCGTTTGTATTTGTCACTTTGTTATTTTGATTGCTTTGTACCGAATAAACTAGATTCACTTTTATTATGCCTTCACATGACCAATAAATAAAACTATATTTTACTGTTTGGTATAAGAGTTATTTATTCACCCGGCAGCTTCCATCTCACTGTTAAAACCCAACTCTGGGCTTGGTACAGGGAAGCATGCTGGTACTCACTCACCTCGCTCTGTAATATTACTGTGAGATAGAAATAAAACAGATTGCCTTCCATGATAAATAATGATTTGATTTTTTTGTTACACAACCTGTTTACATTTGGCCATTACTAAAGACCATCAAGTTGCAAATAGGCTTTGAGACCGTTAACACGTTAGATGATGGTTTGTAATAATACTATAATTTGGATATATTGAATAGTTTGCTTCTCTCTCTCACTATATATATATATATATATATATATATATATGTATATATAGTGAGTTCTTTTAATAATGTGTGTCTACATTTATTGTAAGATATTACCATTTAAAATTATTTTCTGTAACAAATAATATAAGAGTATCATAAGACTGTTTTACAATGTTTAAATTCTTTTTTGACCCATGGATTCCCAGTTTATTTCAGAAACTTAAAGTCTGTGAAATTATTTTTAAAAGCAAATTTGATAACATTTTGATAAAACTAATCTTTTTGTAGCAACTGCATAGATAAAATACCACAGAATACCATAAAAATTTACATTACTTCTAAAATTGAGAGACTCCAATGATTTGCCGGAGTTTGAATTTCTTATTTTATTTTTTCCTGGAAGTTATCCTTTTCATTTCATTCAAAAATCATTTGTATCAAACTGACAAATCTCTGCGATAAATGTGAATAGACTCTTACAATTCTTTGAAAATTCCTAAGCTTGAGAGTAAATAATTCTCATAAACTTTTTGGAATTATTTAAACTTGAGAGTAAGTGATTCATAATTTATACATAATTCATAAACTTGAGAAATAAATATTATAAGACAATATTATTTTACTTTACTTTATATATATAAGTTATTATTTATATATATCATACTCAGTAAAATATTTACATGGAATTTTTATATTTTTTTAGGATTATACCCTGAAAGTCATGGTATCGTACAGAACTATATGTATGACATTGAGAGAGATGATTTATTTCTCATGGCACTACACTCTAATGCCTCACATGCCCATTGGTGGAATGATGCCGAACCAATCTGGGTGACAGCAGAAAAAAGAGATTTAAAATCTGCTGTTTACTGGTGGGATGGATGCCAAGTCGTCATTCAGGGTAAAAAACCTACTAAATGTGAAGAATATGCCAACTACTGGGTATGGGGAAAAGTAAATAGAGACACATTAAATGCTATGCATGAAATTTTAGATAAATTTCAAAAAGATAATTTTAGATTAGGATTGGTTTATTATGAAGCAGTAGATGCAAATGGTAAGTTATAAATTTTCTATTCAAAATATGTTTATTATACCTAAATATGATTCAATTTTATAAGAGTAAATTATATATATTTTTTTCTTCATTCATGTTATTTATATTTTTATAATATTTATATTTTTTCTTTCATTTATAATTTTTTAAATGTTGCATATCTGACATACGATAATAGTACCTAAATTTAAAATTTATGTATTGTGTAAGAATGAACTGAACAAATTTTTATAAACTTAGTTTGACTGTTAGTAAAAATAATTTTGAAATGGATAATTTATTGCAAAAAATAAAAGCTTGCATAAAATTATAAAATTAAAGAAAATGTTAAGCTATCTTTATTATAAAAATTAAAAAGTGTATGTTTTGTTGATATTGAATATCGCCATCGAGCGAATCATTGTAACTTCCACACTTTCTTGTCAAAAATGAAGGTCTGGGTTAATTTTTCAACCTAAATGTTTCATTCCTATAAAAGATGAATTTCTTTAGCTTCCATGTGGCTGACTAGATAACTGTAGCTTTTCACTTAAGTGTATTACACAAATAATTTTGAAAAATATTTCACACACGCAAATAATAAAGCCGAATTCAATTCGGTATTAACTGCGTTAAATGAAATAATTTAGTCATGTTAAAATCAAAATGAATTTTTTAGTTAATTCTTTCTCTAATTCATCTTTCATATGAATTAATTTTAAAATATTGGCTTATATTTTATACGATACCATTTATTTGGCGATATGGGATTCATTTTTTTATGTTGACCTTAGTATAAAAGAGTGCTAAATGACATGGGTAAGTTACTCTGAATACAAATTAGTTTTATTGATTAGTAAGTGAACTTTGAACTTTTCACACAAGTTGTTTTCTTCACATCTATATTATATTTAAGTTCTACGACGACAATCTAATATTACTGTATGTATATATATATATATATATATATATATATATATATATATATATATATATATATACATAATTAGTACTTATTAAGGTAAGTCCAAGCTTTTCTGATGAAAGGTTTTAGGCTCGAAAGTAGTTGTTGTGGAACAATAGGATTGCATTCCTACTTTATATCTGCATGACCTTTTTTCGTGATGGGTACTTGGATATTTTACCTTCTTCTGCCCTAAAGCTCTTGAATACGGACACCTGGGTGCTAAAATGTTTCTCAGAAAACAATAAAATAATGTATGATGGTTGTCCAAGTGCATTATAATAGCCTACTTAGTTAGGCTCTCTGTTACACGATGTCAGTCAATATATAAAGTGCTTATGCTGAAATCTTCCATCAGAATATTTCAAACGAATTTTATTTTCATTGTTAGTTAATGAACTGTATCTTGATTGTTTTCCATTTGTTTTAATACAGGAAACATCTGTAATTTCATTAACAGCATATATACTTCTTTTGTAATCTATCTTATAAATTTGGTCACAATTTTTTCATATTCTCCGTTTCGCTTGAACAAACTTCAAACTAGCAGCTAAGTGTTTTTGTAATGCATGATATTTTATATTTCTAGAAATAAAACTATCAGTAAATCATTGTTTCATTGATGAAAGGAATTCCTGAAAGCTTACGAATGTTTATCATTTTGAACATTTGTTCTTGAATTTCTCTTTAGAAATTTTGAATCTAAATAGATGTTCTGCAAATTTTCTTAAAAACTATATTAGGATTTAATATTTCACAAGTATATTTTAAAAATTATTCATTGGAAAAAGACCCCATTAAAAAATTTTGATGGGATTTGCCTTAGAGTCTCTCAGAAAATTTTGTTTTTGAGATTTAATTAATTTGATTTTTTTGGATCATAGATAATTATTTCAATATTCGGAACAAATTAAATTTTGACAAATACAAAATAAGTTTTCATAAGAATTTTTTTTTGCATCGTTTTTTTCTTTTTTCTTTCAAATCTACTTCAATATAACATCTCTATAATTAGTGAAATGACTATTCTTCGCTTTTCGAAATATTTTCCCTGGAATTATTATTTACTCTGATAATAGAAACAAAAACATGCTATCATGTTTTAATGATGTCGAACAGAAATTTCGGTTTTTCTTGCTTTTAGTTTTAAGCAGATTTTCTGCAGGGTTTTGTGAAATATATTGTTCATTTCGCCTCACCCTTTCTTACCTAGAAATAACACATGAAACAAAACTACTTTAAAAATATTTTTAGTTAGGGAAAAATATTCTGAACTATTACTGTTAGATATTCTGAACTGTATAATTCTTCATTAGTTAAATCTAAATGAAAATTTTTTTCTTAAAAGTAAACTCAAGTAATATTATTGGACTGCTGTCCATTGTATTCAAAACTAGAAATGTTCTCACCAACTTCATATGATGCCAGATTATAAGAAATTCTCATTTGTTATTCTTTCGTTTATGTTTACTTATGTAATTTTTATGGGATTCAATATTTAGATAATAATAAATATTGAATTATGGGAATAATGATTTAGAATAAATCACTACTTTCTTGTTCTAATTTAAATCAAAATGATTAGAAAATTTTTAACTTGGTCCATAAATATCAATTATTGAGTTATAAATATTTGAAAATAGCACTGAATAGAAGAAAATGAGTGTTACGGCAATATCATTCGAATCTTCTTAAAAGTATATGTATATGGTATGAGCAAATGAAACTGTCATTACTCTTTCTATAATTTAACTTCAAGTTTATAATTTTATGTACCATTTCTTGCCAAGGTAAATAATTCTATTTAAAAATAAACTTGTATCTAAGAATCGTAAATTGTGCTAATGTAAAAGTAATGTAAATTGTTTAAAATGACTGATAACTGAAAAGTCATTTCATTTTTGAAGCTAGTGTGTAAGAAAATTTCAAATTAGTTAAGATACATGTAAAATATATTTTTAATTTGACAATTTACATACTGAATAAAAATATACAATAAGTTTATGATGATTAATTTTATTTATGATGATAACAATAAGCAAATATAAAGCAAAAATAAGCAAGTATTTGATGTAATTAAGTTCATTTTTTGTGGAAACATATTTAAGCTCAGCAATTCATTAAAGGTATTAACTTTGTGGAACTCTTATTTATAAATTATCAACATTATAATATTCAAGAGGTTAGGTCTCAATAGGCAAATATATTTCGTTTAAATGACACGAGAATAGACAGAAATGAAAATAACCTTTAAAAGTTGAGGCAAACTTAATTAGTGACTCTAATAATCAATTAAATCTATTCATATTAGAA
Source organism: Latrodectus elegans (assembly GCA_030067965.1). Lineage (NCBI taxonomy): Eukaryota > Metazoa > Arthropoda > Arachnida > Araneae > Theridiidae > Latrodectus > Latrodectus elegans. The sequence continues at coordinate 111,304,306 of CM057809.1, forward strand.
ATGAGACTTGCTCTTCCTCAGAGTAGTAGATTAAGTGAACTGCTATTGTGCTTAGTGGGTATATTAGATGCAAAAACATCGCAATAACGAGTGTTTCATGAAAATATTACAGTATAGATTGTTTGTGATGTTTAACAACGGATTTTGCGGCTTTTCTATTTTTTAAGGTTATTTCATCCATCACATTTAAATATAATGCATAATTTATATCAATTTGATCATAAATAATTTTGCTTATAAATTATATTGCTACCATATTTGAACACCTTTAATTTTTAATGAGTATCTAAAAATACTTTAAGATTAATAAGCTAAATTGAGTTTAATGTCTAAATAAATAAGGTTGTTCCAAAATAGATATTTACAACACAACGAAAGCATAATTTGTACCTTCCAATAACGGTATCCTTGTTTTTGAAAAAAAGATATTCATTGAAAATTAAAATATACATTACCTCATAAAATGAATGTTTATTTGTTATACCTGATAAGTGTGCCTTTGAATTTTATTCAACAATTTTTTCGATGAAAAAGAGAATTTGATTATGCAATACCTGAAAGCCATATAATGATAGAAGTATTTATAGGACTTAAAGTAGCAATGTATGTCATTTTTTTCATGCTATTTTATGCTTTATTCCTATTTATTTATTAAGTATAAAAAATAATCACTGTACAACAGTAATTCAGTTCATTGTCACCCAAAAGAATATTATTTAATCTTTTTTTTTTAGATGTAATACTTTGTAAAATAAAAGGACAACTATTTCCACACAAATTAATTACGTTTGAATATAACTACAGTCTACTTAACCAAGTAAATTTTTTTAAAACTTTGTAGGCCACTTTCGTGGACCCAGCTCAAGCGACAGAATTCAGTCCCTTAAAGACATCGATTCAATTTTAAATAATATTCAAGATGAAATTTCTAAACGAGGATTAGAGCGTCAGGTAAGTTTTAAAATAATTAGTCCTTTTCTTAAATTTATCCAAGTCTGTTTAAATATGTATGAAAATTGTGTTCTATGATGTTTTTAAGTATTGTTATTTGTTAATGGTATGAATGAATGCATTTATTGTAATAAAAAATTTTTTTTAAATGGTGTTATAAATATTGATACTTCAAGTATAATTAATATTCGATTAGAAAAATTGATTGTACAAATAGATATGGTATCTCTTGTTTTTGAGTAACTACAATATTATGGATTTTAGTATAATTTAGAATTACATTTTCTGTGTATTGATTTTAGTTGCATACTCGTTATTCTAATATTTTATAAATAAATAACGATTATTATATAAGTAATAAATAACGATTATGATATAAGTAACTTTTAAAATCAATGAGAATTTTATTAATGATGGATATTATACATTTATTATATAATATTATTCTTGTTATTCATTTAAAATTTAAAAAAATTGGAAAGGGTAAAAGATTGAAGAAAATTTAATATTTGATCCAACACAATTTTAAAATTTTTTTCGGACTCGAATTTGAAATATTATTTTTTCATTCTAATATTTCATGAATTCGTGTCTGTACTTTTTGATCAATACTGTTAGTAAGCTTAATATATAGAATACTCATCGACATGAAAATTGTAACCTTTTTTTATCTCCGGAGATTTTGAGCATGTACTAAATTCAACTGCTGGAGAGTTTGAATCCCATAGCCCTTGTGTCAGTGCATCAAAATTCCTAATAAACCTTATGTGAGCCGAATCAGCCCTCTTGGTGCAAGAAATAGCTATAGAGAAACAAAGAACTTGATTTTTGGTCTTAAGTGTAAAATCAAATGAATTTTGATTCAAAATATTATTAAGGTTTTAACTTAAGTTCATTGAGTAGTTTAATCAAAATTTTATATTAACAAATAAAATATATATAGTATTATTTTCGCGTAATAATGAATTTGTTTTAAGGTTAAGAATTCATATTTTCCTTCTGAAAACTATAGGCTACAAATAACATTAAATTACATAGGCAAACTATGTGTTTTTTAATTTACAGGTTTCAGATTTTTCGATTAAATATTTGCAATGGGAAAACATATAATCATACGTTTTTATTATTTATGTATATTCTTGCTGTAGCGAAGTGTTTTTTAAAATTTTTCTCAATACAATTAATATTTATTAAATTATCGGTTTTTTAAAACAAACAACGTTACTATGTTTAAAACAACATCCATAACAAGGTGTATTGAATTGAAATTTGTTGTGCATTGTGATCATATTTACGAAAACACATTAGGAATTAGTTTAGAAGTTTATGAATAAAACTTTTGTCGTTAACGATGCAAATTAGTAATTATTGTGATGTCAATTTAGAAACGGTCTTAACTTTCAAATATCTTAAAGCAGCTTAAGAATTAATTTAGAAAAAGAATAATTTATACAGATATATTCAGAATGTTTAAGAATATTTCTCCATTTATTGATTTTTTTTATCATTTTATATATATATATATATAGGTAAATCTTGTTGTCGTGTCGGACCATGGAATGCTTGCAATAGATCCAGAGGGACCAAAAATTATTGACATTGAAAAAAATATAGATTTGAATGATGTGAAACTGATGCTGGACAGAGGTGCGGTTTCCATGATTTTGCCTGAGAAAGGAAAAAAAGAAAAAGTTTGTATTTTATATATTTTTCTTAAAGTATCGCGTTGCAAAAATTTCTTATAACTTTAGCATTCATAGTGTGTATCTATTTTATGTAATAGAATATAAGTAGCACTTGAAATTACATAAAGACCACAATAAATAAACTTAAGGTGGAATACAGCGAATGAAAAATCTTAATGAATATTTGCTAAAACCTTTTAAAAATCAAGGTTATTTGATCTTGCAACATTTTTTGACTGAGATATTGAAAATACAATTTTACAATAAATCGCCTCCAAAATTTCTATATAAAAGATGATGATGAATATTTTTGTCTATGAAACTATAAGAATCACCAAAGCAACTATTTTGACTCACAGTTTTTAATGGTAATCGTAGTCATTAAAAAAGAAGTAAGTGCCCAAAATTTTGAACTACGGTCAAAAAGCAAGGTTGATCCCTAAAATGACATCGTTCCCCTCAATCTTTGGCACCATATGTAAGGAAAAATATTGGTCTCTAAGAATATTTAACGTGTATCACATTTCTTCCTTAATGATGATGGCCTATGTCCTCTTCAGGGATCGAAATTGTACCTTTATCTTGCTTTATAACAATCTGCTATTTTTCCAAATTTACTATTTCAGTTTTTATGCTCACAATTTTTCCTTTGTAAAATTTTATGAACAGAGTTTTGATTTTCTAATACCATTGAGAGTATTCTTCATTTAAATAATGATCAATATTTTTAAAATATGTTGCATAAGTTGTATAGTAGTGTAGGTTATAGAAATTTGTATAAAGAAGTTTAAAAATTAAAAAATGATACAAATATTTGGAGCTCTACTCTATCAAATTGTTGAAAAATTTTTAAACGGTATCATATGTAATACATGTAATCCTTGGAGAAAATCTTAAAATTTGATTTTAATATTACATCTTCATGAATTATGAAAAAGAGACATTTTAGAAAGAGTTAGAATTTGAAGTATGAAAAAATTTATAAAAGCAGTCTTGATTTGAAAATAGTTTTTAGTTGCTTCGTTTTACTTAAAGATAGATCCCATCTAGTCTAAGTGCAGGGAAGTATGTTGGTTCAACAACAATATATTCCTGTGATTCATTGTGTGTCAGTTGGAAAAAACATAATGTTTGCCCATTTGCTTATTTAAGTTGTCGAAAGATAATTATAAAATTTAAATCACATTCGTGATTGCGAGATGTTATGTATTCTAGACCAATGCACCAAAATATGTATAACACACATTAAAAAAATTGTTTTTCGAAACCGATAACCAAAGTTGTGATGACCAGAACGAAATAATTACTGAAAACATTTTAAAGAAAAAAAAAAAAAAAAAAAAAAAAAAACTGCTTATTTCAATAGTATACATATAATATTCCTCTCAATCTTGTCTACTTTAGATTGAAATTAATTGTTAATATGAGGAAATGTGCTTATTCATCTAAATAAGGAGTTGTTTGGTTTAGAGGAGTATATTTTGACTTTAAATCATAATTTAGGTAAATTAATTTTTAATATGCATTATCGTTTTAGAATTATTTATGATAGTAACAAAAATTATTCATAATGCTTTGAATAAATAAATGCAAATATTATTTTTGTTACTCTATAATTTTTTGTTATATATTAAGTTGTTTTTGTCAATTTCTTTTTTAGTTGTATCAAGATTTGAAGAAAGCGAATATTCAAGGTCTAACGGTTTACAAAAAGGAAGATATACCAGAACATTATCATTTAAAAAAGCATAAATTAGTGCAGCCATTGTTACTAATTGCTGATGAAGGATACGTAATAAAAGCAGTGAGTTTTTTAATATTATTAAGCAGTGAGATTAAACTAATATTATCTATTTCTTGAATTAATTTCTAGTGAAGTATACACACACAAATAATCGGCAAATAAATTTTAATTTTGAATGCCATATTTATTTAATCCCATATACGTTTTGTGTAATCAAATTTGGAATCTCATAACAAACAAATTTCTGATGAGTTTTTATTTAACGTAATTTACCAATGGAGAAACTTTTCGCTTGGGAAATTTTTATCCCTTCGGGAATTGAGTTGAAATTTTTATTGATAAAATCTATAATCTAAATGATATCTAAAATCGAAAGATGGCATTCAAAACACGGCTCGGGAAAGTAAACAAGAGATCATATATTATAAACAAAAACAATTTTAATAAACACAAATTATACATACAATATTAACAATTACATTTAAATTCAAAACAATTAATTATATTCAAGAAATCTAAAGGAACTTATAGTTCCATCGAAAAAAGTTGGGAGAATTTCCTCTCTCAATCAAAATAAAATCTGAAGTGGGAAGTATTGATAAATATAATAGTAGGCGACAGCGCCATCTATTCAAACTTTTTTCCTCACTCTCTCCACCTGAACTCTTTATAGAGTTCTCTAGTAAAAATTTTAAGATTAATACTAAAAAACGCATAACAATTATTAAAAATGATAATTATAAGAATTTAAACTAAAATTACTAGTACATAAATGACAACATCAATAAATTCAAAAACCCATAAGAATATATGAAATCAATAGACAAATTATTAATCATTCATTTAAATTTCAAAGAAGACGGATTAATTATTCTTAACTTTGATAATATTAAAAAGTAAAGTTTTGAATTAGAGCGTCTATAAATATTTGCAATTGTTCAAATGTTTTATACTTATTTTAGAAGTGAACTTTGCTGTAATAAAGAAGAAATGAAATATGTAAATTTAAAGCTCAAATAATTCAAATTTAAAGTTCCAAATAAAGTTCAAGAAAAGTTGAAGTACTCATAGTTCCAATGGGTTGATATGTTGTGCTATTCTTTTTAACTGCCTGTTAGCAGTTTTCACTTAGTAGGAATGAACCTGGTTATCTCTGCCAAAATAAGTTTTATCTATTCTACCTAACTTCCAAAGTAACGTATTTTTGATATTATCTTCTATAAGCACAACATCCCCGACTTTTAACTCACTTTGAGGATGAGGATTTTTTATTGAATGAGCAGTTTTCAAATCTAAGAGGTACTGCTGCTTCCATTTATGCCACAATTGCTTCATAAGCAAAGTTTAATATTATTTTCTTTTAAGCAATATTGATCTATTTGATCTATTTTCTATAAATTCTGCAAATGTTACTGGATAAACCGTTTTTCCATGACTAAAATTAAAAAAGTGCATAGGTGTCAGTGGCTAAGGTTCATTGTTTTCATTATGCACATAAGTCAAAGGACGCAGGTTGAGGACGGCTTCTACTTCAACAAGGAGAGTCGAGAGTTCTTCATAGCTTAGTACAGCTTTACCGATGATTTTTCTTAACATATATATTAATCCACTCACTCACAAACTATATTAATCCACGTATGTCAAAATAAAATAAGTCTTTACAATTATCCCATGCTATACCCAAAACTTTATAAGAAGGATTTCCTTCTCATATGGTTAGAGAATCATCAATTAATATTATATTGTTCTCTTTCCATAGTTTTTGTAAATCTTTAGAACTGGTTCGCCATTTATGCAACTGTAAACTTGCTTGACTAAAAATTTCTTTAGATTCAAATGAAATGGATAAAGCTTGTTTTAAAGTCTGATGACTTCCGATTATATCGTCCACGTTCTTAAAAGATATCTATATATGATAGATATCTTTTAAGAACGAAACAGTTTCAATATACGTTTCAAAATACTTTACTAAGTGATGCTTAATTGTCGCTGTCAATAAGAAAGGGCTACTATTTATCCTGAACAAAACTTTAGTGAATCTGTTTACTATAGGTGGTTCAGAATTGTTTGTTATGACCTCTCTCTCTCTCTCTTTCAGTAAAGAAAAATCGTGTAACGTCTCTATTTTTTCGTGGACTAAAATATTCAAAAAGGCTTGTCGCATATCAGTTGTAAAAGCTATAGGTTTAAGTCTAAATCTCAAAAGAATATCAAAAATTTCTGGATACAAATTTGAACCAACATGCAAACAGTCATTTAATTAAAGAGAATTCGAAGACTTAGCAGAAGCTTTAAAGACCAAATGCAATTTACTGGTCACACGATCATCCCGGATGATCTCTCTATATGGCAGATAAAACGTAACATTTTCCATTTCATTCGGATTGGGCACTAACTCAATAATTTCCTGCTTTCTGTAATCATCTAAGACTTCTTTTTTGTCTTCAAATAGTTTGGGATTTCTAAATAATTTTCTTCTTAACATGTCAGCGATTTTCTATTATTATTTAAATTTTGTCTATCTAGTCTCCAGGGCAATCGAACTAGGTATCTTTGATTTTCATTTTTAAAATTTGACTCCAAACTGGACAAAACTTTATTTTCGAAAGAACTATCGTCGTTATTTTTATCAATTAAACCAGAGTTTTCCAAATTCCAAAATTTTTCTATGTGTTCCGAAATTAAATTTTCCTCTAACACTACATTAAATATGATAGAAGTGTGATTATTAGTTTTCTTGCCATGTAGGCACTAATCAAGAATACTTTTAACAGCTACGAGATTTTTATTCAAATGTTTGATTTTACCAGTCACAATACTGTAATAGTAATCTGAAACTATCAAAATGGTTACAGCTTCAGTACAATTAGGGGAGTCAGCAAGGGTATAATTTCTTAATTCTATATTTTCATTTACTAATTTTGCTTCAGAGGGTAGTATGTCTGATCCCAATATTTCATCTGTAACTAAAGCTTCTATTTCTATTTTTGAGCTAGGAAAAAAATCTGTGTTCTAATGTCACACGAACTACATCATAAATTTTGTTTATAGCCTTTTTGCTACCAAAAGTAAAAACAGATAATTTTTTTTTCTCTTATTTTCACGAGTTTTAATTTGTCAACTAGTTTTGACAAAAAAATGAGTGCATTGAGCCGTTATCTAACAATAAGCGGGTAACTGATTCATTACCTTTCGATTTTACTTTTACACAACATGTTTGTAATAATATTTTATTTCTTTCATTACGCGAAACCGCAAAAATTATTGTTGGCTCAACTTCTGATTCCCGAGCCTCAGTATCCTTCGACGACAAAAAGTCTGGTGGTGTTTTCCTCCACACGTGTTACAAATCAGTACGGATTTACAGTCTTTAATTCTGTTTTACACAAAGACACAAAAAGCATCAGCCGAAAACTTTGAGTTTGTTTCTTTTTTCTTCGATGCTCAAGTTGCAGTTTTTCGCCGGTTGGTCTTTTCTCCAAAACATGCAAGATTTATTAGTATGAGAAACTACTAAAAAGCCGTAAGTGGGTGATTCACTAGACCATAAATCAATAGACCATCACTATCTGTTATGGTTCGGAAGTTTTGTTTTTCTTCTCCAGTAAAGGATTCTCTTTGAATTTCCTTTAAAATGAACCTCTCAGATGTTTCGATTTCTCCAATTTTCCTCCTTTTCTATCTCCACTATTTCATTAGATATCCTTGCAGAATCTAATGACATAAGCCATGATTCTCACAATTTTATGGAAGAATTCAAATCTGTTAGCGACTAAATTTGTTGCAGAGATCAATGTCTTCTTTCTTTCTGAAAAGACACCATCTTCATCTGCAGAAATTTCGCTAGCAGGCCAATCTTATAGGGGCAGCTTCAGCCAATCTGGCCATTCCCACCATCGGGATTTGAATAAATCTTTCAGATTGCATCCCCTTGAGGGTAAATAGGTGGGATTATATTTTCCTTCAATATGCCGCCAATCCTCTGGATCTGTCAGCTTGCGAATTTCATTTACTCTGTTTTCTACAAAGGTGGCCCAATTATCTGGATTTTCGATCTAGTATAAGGCGTTCATCGAATCAGCGTAGAAAAAGTTCATGTAATGTTCATACTTAGATCTTTTTTGACAGTGTGAGCGAGTCTGCCTCCAATGGTGCACGCAAGAACTTCTAATCTAGGAATAATGATTGATTTTAAGGGTGCTACCCTTGACTTAGCATGTAATAATTGACAATTAACTATTCCTCCTATATCATTTCTAACAAAATTGATGTTGCGTAAGCAGATTTGCTAGCATCTACAAAGACGTGGAGAGTAGTATTCGCATCAAGCTTTGGTAGTTCTCTTGGGATTTCAACATCCTTTAAATATTTGAGTTCATTGGCCCATTTTAAAAATGTTTTTTTCAAATTATCCGGAAGTACCGTATCCCAATTTAGTTTTTCCTTCCAACATTCCTTTAATATTAATTTTGGAACAAGAGTGAGATGACTTGTGAACCCAATTGGATCAAAAATTCTACTCAATATTGAAAATACATTTCGTTTACTTGGCACTCTCTCTAATGAATTTTCCATCTTTACCTCACAGGACAAACTATCATTGCATAAATCCCATTTAAAGCCTAAAACCGAAACAATTTCTTTATAACCATCCTCATGCATATTCAAAATTGAAATGTCTTCATCCCTTGGCCTGTTATGTTTCCAACCCCTCAAGTCAAATTGCACAGAAGCCATTAATTCTTTAGATACCGCGATGAAAGAATTTAACTCTTCCATTGTGTTCATACTCGAAACACAATATTCTACGCACATGGAATCTCTAAGTTTTAAAGCTGTACTCTTTTAAGAGTCATTTTCTAAGTGATAACTGATAATCGCGGCGAGTAAAAATGGGCTGGCATTCACTCCAAAAACTACACGGCAATGGGAATAAACAATCAATTTCTCCGTATCACTCCCTCCCACCATAAAAACCGTAGGAATTTCCTGTCAGGGGGAGCTACATTAATTTGTTGAAAAGCTCTGCAGATATCCGAATTTATCCCAAATTTTCTTATCTGGAATCTGTTAATCGGTATAGGAATCAACTCTAAATTATTTGGTCCTTTCTCAATACAATCATTCAGAGACATTAAATTTCTCCCACACGCTGACACATCGAAAACTGACCTTATTTTAGTGGTAGAGTTTTCCGTAAAGACTGGTCTATGAGGTTCCTTCGAATCAACAGGCTCAATAATTCTTTCTGCCACCCATTCCCTAAACACATTTTCATAATCCTGAAGAGCTTTTACGCATGATCTCAAACGCTTTTCGGCAATATTTCGATTATATGGTAATTCCGGGTGAACTTCCAACCAGGAGAGTGACACTTCATATCTACCCTCTTCATCTCTTCTCAACGAACGAACAAAATGAGCTTTCGCCGCTTCTTCAATCTCTAATCTTGTTTGAGAAATACTTAGTTCCGTTATTCTCAGTGAGTCAAGTGACCACAAGTCAGAAATTTTTGAATCGCTAACATGGAGGAACAAAAGCAATTCTTTTACATTAGTAGTTTCCCCAGTCCTCTCCATTACAGTCCATTCGAAATGCGTATTCATAGCAACAAGACCCTTCGACAGATATCTGTTTTTCCCAGAAAACAATTCTCCCGCATAATCTGCGCCTATGAGTCCGTGAATTTCATTTGCATTCTTATTAAATAAACAGAGATTTTCATTTATAGTAACATCATTAGGATGAATGGCCTGTCCTTTTAATTCTTTTATAATTTCTCTATTTTCCAATTTCGGAATCGGTTCACAAATTGTTTTCTGTTTCATTACATTTAATGTACATGTAAAACTGTCGTCTACATTACTTAACTTAACCACATATTTTTTACGCGTTTCTTTTTTCTGCGAAATCCCGAATAATCCTGTACAACAGTTTCCTGCACAACACTTTTTAATTTTAACTTGCTACAAATTCCGCTAAATAACTACAAGAGCTACCAGTATCAATTATCATTCGAACTAAATATTTTTATTTACCCTCCGAAATATTTACAATAAGAGTTTGCAGCATTACTTAATGGGTTTGTTTGTAGCAGGTTTTCAATGTGTACATTTATTAAAACGTTTTTATCACCAAATTCTTGTTTTAATAAATTAATTGCGTAATCATAATGTTCTTCAGTTAATTCTAAGCCATCAATTGTATTAAGTGCTAAACCGCCTAAAAAAGATCTAAGATAAATAAATGTATCAATTTTGTTTAAGTTTGCATTTTCATGTATTGAAGAATTATAACAATTCCAAAAAAAATTCAACCACTCAGAAATCTCTCCAAAGTATTTTGGAATAATCAATTTTGGTGATTTTAATATTTCATTTTGAAGGGTTTGAATCAGATTCTGTGGGGAACTGTTACGAGAAATATTATTTTCCTGAATAGAATTATTGGCTTCAGTTCCTGCATTTAAGCGTTTAATTAACTTTAAGGTGCGAAATCTTGTTCTGGTTATTTTTTCTTGATATTCTTCGACACCGGCAAATTCCTCCTCTATTTCGTCAATCTTAATAACACTTTCAATTTGCAAATCAATTAATTTTAAATCCTCACATTTTTTATAAAAAACTTCAAGAGATTCTTCTAATTCATCAGTACTAATATCCGATTTCTGACTGTCACACATACACAGTTTCGATTGTAGCATTCTGCTTCGTAACTGAAGCTCTTAGAAAGCCTCGCTTTCTCTTTAATTTATTTAATTCTTCTTCATCCATAATGTATTAGTAACAATCAATATAAATTATTCTGGTATAAATTATTCTCTCACAATCTTAGTATCAATTATTATCTTACTACAAACTATTGTAACTTATTAAATGCTGTTTATTAGTTAATGTTCAAACATGCCAGACATTCGTTATTTCTAAATAGTAAATGAACCGTCAATGTTTAAGATTCAATAAAATACGTGGCAGTCCCTGTTCGGACGCTACATTTCAATTTTAAATTTAAAAATTGAGAAAAAATTATTATTATAACGGAAGGTAAGTTTCTCACTTACCTTTTTACAACCAAAGTCCTCCACGATTTTTTCCGGTAGATCTATTAATAATCGACAAATAATTTCTATTCTCAATAAATATTGGAGTCTTGCAGTTAGTTTAACTCATTTAATTGAAAATAACATTACGACAAACACATAAATTGTACACATAAACAGCCCACTACATTAAAAAGTGAAACAAAGCAAATATCTAATATTCATTCCCAGAGCGTGGCTCAGTATCAACTGAAGTTTCTTTGAGAGTGGCGCGGCAGTCGGGCAACAGATGGGAGTTCGTGACAGAGATTTACTAATTTAGTAACAGAACTTCTCACAAAGGACCTTTTTTTTAATCTTTTCTATTTCCATTTTTCAACTTCTAACAATTTTGCATGCAGAGAATAAAAAAAAAAAAACAATCCTATCTTGGCTGTTTTCACAAACTGCCTAAATGTGCGAAATGAATTATTCCAAATTTTAAGATGATCCAAGGAAATTTGTGCAAATTCGAAGTTCGAATCTTATAATTTATTGTGTGTACCAAAAATAATATATGATCCTTTCTCGGCCGACCATGAAGAAATTTGTTTATATATATAAAATCTATAATCTAAATAATATCTAAAATCGAAAGATTGCATTCAAAATACGGCTCAGGAAAGTAAACAAGAGATCATATATGATAAACAAAAACAATTTTAATAAACAAAAATAGTACATACAATATTAACACAATTACATAAATTCAAAACAATTATATTCAAGAAATCTAAAGGAACTTAATAGTTTCATCGAAAATTTGGGAGAACTTCTCTATCAAAACAAAATCTGAAGTGCGAAGTATTTATACATATAATAGTAGGCGACATCGCCATCTATTCAAACTTTTTTCCTGAGAGTAAATGTAGGCGGTTTGCGACATTATTTCATGTATGCACAAGACATTGACACTTTTTGTCTGTTAATGCACTAACATTATCAAAATTGAATTGTTATTATAAATCTGTATTAAATATTATCTACAAATTTCACGTAAGTACAAAATGAGGAAATCAATGACAATAAAAGTAAATTACGTGATGAGAAATTCTTTAATTCAAGACAATTCTAGTTTCATCATAAATACAAACTAGAAGCGTTTTGCTATTGTGGATTCTGCAACTAAATTTTTCATTCATCTGTATTGACAATAAACGAATACATTTCGTATTGAAAATATATACACATTTTCATAAATTAGGGATAATGTCAGAACTGGCGAATAAAGGAGCTTAGACAAATCAAACTTGATTTTTTATAAAGCCATTTAACAACAAACTCAGAAGAACAAAATAGTTGATGTATGTATGACACCAATCATACAAATCTCGATTGTAGCTCCTTGGATCACTCAGACCACATATTGTCGGCACAACAATTGAATATTGTTAGTAAGATGGTTAAAACATGGCTTGTCTCCCATACGAGTAAATAGAATCTGCACAAAACGGAGGCATACTGAAGATCACATTATCGAACTGCACTTGAGAAAAAGAATTCTACTCAGCAAGCAATGCTCTCCAAGAAGATCCGTTATAAATATAGGAGTTGTAAGCTACTATGCGTCAGTGAAGCATGCCCCATCGCATGCACAGTTGACTGCAAGTTCAGTGAGAATATTGGCCATTCCAGACAAGTGATTTCTTCCAATTGAAGGCAGTCGTTAATGATTTTTGAACAGTGAGGACATGTAATGTCCTCCATAAATACAAATTCAGTGCCCATGGCACCCCTAAATAAAACGTACATGTTGTTCCAGAACAATCTCCCAATAAATTTGACTAGTCATGATTCTGATGTGAAGATCGAGATCTGGTCTGTAGTCCAGTATAATGACTCCCCAAACAAGCACTCATTCACCGTTGTTCCACCAGCAGCTCCTGAACCAGCGTTGGCATTCAATGATGTTGTCTTGATAGTACAGGGTACTTTACGTTCTAATTATGAACGTTCAACGTGAATCGGACTGGAAGCTAAACCTTAACTTCGTAGGAAAATATAACACAATCCTACTTTGACGGTGTTTACATTGTATGTTCTCTGTTCCAGGCTAACCACTGCAACAGTGAGTTACCGAATGAGGAACACATCTGACAGGCCTGCGAGCTTATATAGACTATACTGTCTCAAACAACTGCACACAGTTTGTTTTGAAACGGTCGTACTCGTAGCTGACGATAGCTGACGTGGCAGGTCCACTGCTGTGCTCCATCTGTTTCTTCTAATGGTTACTACTGTATACCGATCATCTTTCGGCGTTGTCACTTGGGGATGATCTGTACTGTAGCATATTCTGACATTTCCATCATCTTGGAATTTTTGTCATAACCTACAGATGACACTTTGAGTGATTCAGTGTTCCTCGGCTGCTGCTGTCTGTGTAAGTCCACATTCCCGACGGTTGATAATTCTACCACGTAAAACATTATCCACATACGTCTTCTGTGTCATATCTATACATTTTGATACCTATCACTGAGCGACATACGGACCGATTGTGAACACGTTTCTTGCTTTGCTACAGGCCCTTAAATACCACCAGCGACAGAGAGATACGTACTCATTATTGTGGTGTATGCTTGGTTTCATCAGGTGCCTTCATGTAATTTGTATATAATACTTGACCATGGATATAATATTGCTAAAGGTAGCGTTTTTCATTTCACACGTTCGATTTCCATATGCTCTTGGTTTATCCTTAATGTGTGTAGATTATTTTTGATTCAATAAATAATAAAGACTGCATCTGAGGAGAAAAAATGTAAAAAAAAAATGTTTAAAATTGCAGTTTAACATCTTTATATGATTTATTAATCTAATTAAACGAATTACTTCTTTTTATGAACTTGAATTTCTAGCAATGGATTATTAATCTATTTATTTTATAGTAAGACATTTATCATGATTTTCAGTTTTTTTATTTATGAAAGGTTTCGTCATGACATTTTATGATATGTTAAAGATAAAGACACATATTCATTCATACGAGGGTCACACTGAAATTTTTGAGATACAACTAGGTTTTTGAAGTTATACTTACAAAATTTTAGGAGTGTTCAAAGTAGTCTCCTCCAGCATCAATGCACATTTGTAGACTAATTTTCCACAGATTAAATGCCTCAAGACATGTATTTCTTGGAATAGATGAAAAAATGCATTTATAGCCACATCAATGTCTTCTTCTGAATGAAAACGACGTCCACGCAAGTTCTTTTTTAGGTTAAAGAATAACCAAAAGTGGCACATAGGTGAATAAGGCCGATGTTCGATCACTTTAATTTGTTTTTGTTTAAGAAACTCAACTGTTAATCCGGCTGTATGGGAAGATGCATTGTCATTGTGAAGCATTAGTATCCTAACATTCAGTTCTTGTAGAATTTCTAGAAGACATTTAGTGGTTTACCAGTTTGCTGCTATTGTCTTCTTTCCTTTCAACTTGATGTCTTTGACCAATCCCGTACTTCTGAACAAAACGGCATACATCACTTTTTTTAGTGCGCGTTGTTTTTTCGTCATTGTCGACATGGGATCATCTTCAAAGACCCATACTTTGCTTTCTTGACGTCTTGGAACGTCAAGAAACGGTATGTACGTTTCATCACTTGTTACAATTTTAGAAATGATGTGGTGGCCAAAATCATTTAGTTATTTAAGAGTTTCTTTACTGATTCTGACACGCTCCTCTTTTTGATGCTCAGTTAGATTATGGGGAACCCAACGGCAAACTACTTTTTTCATATGTAATTCTTCATGAGAGAAAGATTTTGTGTATGGCAGCGGATCCAATGTTAAGTTGCTTCTGTATCATTTCATAGGTACAGCGATTCTCATCCATTAACATTTTTCGTATGGCAGACACATTATCCAGGATTACTGCCGACGGCGGCCTTCCTGTGTGTTCTTCATCCTAAAGAAAATTGCGACCTCTTCTAAATTTTCTAAACCATTTGAATACAGTAGCACGAGCTGGAGATTCATCACCAAATGCTAATTGCAACCGTTGAACGCATTCTTCTTGATTTAATCCTGCTTAAAAATAGTAGAAAATCATTGCGTGAAAATGTTCTCACGTCAACTCCATTTTCTCTTCTGTTTAAAATTTATTCTACGCTAAAGAAGTTGAAGTAAGTCAGTAAAAAATCGTCTTCTGTGTTAAAATACTTTGTATTTTAAAATTAAACCGTTACATTTATTTTGTAAATTCTCGTTTGCGCGTATCTCAAAAATTTCAGAGTAACCCTCGTTTTCACACAAGCTCATCATTAAGCCTGTTTAAAAAATAACTTCCTTAACCTATATTTAGAGCTTTAATGTCGACCACCCTGTTTAGTGGTCAGAGTGCCTGACTGCGAATAGGGAGGTCCTGAGTTCGAATCCCGGTTCGGGCATGGATGAACTTTCTTTCTCTATCTGTCCTGCCTTTGTTCTTTCTCTGTATGAATGAGATGTGAATGATTGCCTACGCAATAAACGGGTGCTTATGGCATGTGTGTACTGAAGCAGTCGGACTCCACACCAAATATGGTGCAGTATGGAAAATAGGAGCAGCGCACCCCATATTGTCAGCCTAAGCTGGCCCAAGACAAAAAAAACTTTTAATAAATATGATGGTAGCTATATTTGAGTCTCAAGCTAGAAGTTAATTTTCAAGATGAAACCTGCACTTTAGAAATATCTACATGAGCGCAGTTTAATTTTAACGGATAAAAAAGCCGCATATATTTTTAAATAATAAGTTAATTTATGATACAGGAAAATGTCTTCAATATTTTAGTGTTCGTTGTATTTTCCAATATCAATAAACATTGTTTTAAAATTTTAGCTTTTAAATTTAATATTTAAATTTTAACTTGATTTGTGGCAATATATATTCGTTATTAACGTCACCTTCCGTTTATTACTCAAGATGGGAAATCCTTTCTATTAACAAAATAGGAAACTCATAACAAATAGATTTTTTTCCAATAAGTATTTTCCTACCAATAGCTTGAAGGTCTCCAAGGTTTCTTTTCTAATATAGACATCATGCATAAAGATAGGTAATTTTAATAGGAATAAGCAATAGAGAAGTAGGAACCAAAACCACAAAAACAGTGTGGTACAATTTCATATGCGAGAGTATCAGTAGTAAAGCTAAAACAAATATTGGCAGTCACTTTAAATAACTTTTTGTGAATTTATTCAATTAACATAAAGCTTTTATATCGAACATCATCTTTTGTTTCATTAATTTATTATTTTATTCATAATCAATATTTTTCAGCATATTTATAAGTCAATATGAATATTATTTGATGACATATATTAAAATATTAAAGGTCACTTATTCTTAGCTTTCAGATCCTAAAAAGATGAAACCATTTGCTGAAAGGATTTTCAAGGGATACCATGGCTATGATCCTTATAAAGTTGCAGATATGCGGACTATCTTTTACGCTCGAGGGCCATGTTAGTCTTAATTTTATTACTTTTATTAGTGTATATTTTTGTAGAAAATCGAATTTTAATTTAATATATAGCCATCAACTTGGGACAGTTAAGAAAATTATAATTTTCAATACTTTAAAATGTTTTTCGTTAGTTTAATTATTTTTGCATTATATAATATATTTAAATTGTTTCTTTTAACAGTTACGCATTTATAAAACAAAATATTTAAGTTTATTCCTATAAACATAAAATACATTTATTTTCAAAAAATTAGAAATTGAACTTATTTCCTGAAATGTTCTTGAAGCAATTTAGAATTAAAATATATTCTTCATTCTTTTCTATTTTTCACTGTTAAATATTTAACAAAATTTTGAGAATTATGATGTAATCACCACTTCTTAAAATGTATTAAAGTTAATTTAATTTTTGAATTTGTTTCAAAATTTTGATTAATTTTACATATCGTTTCCAAGAAAGTGTTTTATTATTATTAAGGAAACATATTGAAACTGTTACGTATTTATTTTTGTTGAACATTTCTGTGCAAAATAAGTCTGAGAAACTAGTTTCAAATGAAATGTTTCTTTCATATTGGCAGAAATATCATTCAAATTTTGTTAATATTTTTTTAGACATTTTTCATTAAGGTCTATATTTTTAATATATCATAATGCAAATATTAATCCTAACAATAGATTTTACATGAGAATTCTATTTTAGTATTTATATTTATTATCATTAATAATTCAATCCAGAAACTTCAAGGAAAATTTTAACAAGCTCTTATGTACATCAAAATGTTTGTTTTTATTAAAAATGTTTTGACAAATAGATGCATTTTCACATTTTTAAATATATATATATATATATATATTAGCGATTTTAAACCTGTGGAGCACAGTAAAAGTAGCGTGTAAACATATCCAAGAGAAAATATTATTTAAAAAATTAAGTCATAATCACATACAAAGCCAAATATATTTTGACATAATTCTTAATAAATAACTTATTAGATTAAATCAATTTAACAATTCAAATTTTCTATTATTAATTTACTTATTTATTAATACTTATTATTATTTACTTAATTTAGTAAATTATGATTAAGAACTTAATTTAAACTTACTAATTATAATAGATTTAGTAATTCCTTGCATCTATCTTGTAGAGATAGGTTTCTCAAAGGAAGCTTTAATATTAGAAATAGACACCTTCAATTATTTTCCATGTATGTAGCTGTGAGATCTATATTTCTTCATAAAGAAACTACCTCAGAAAATACAAATTCACAAAAGTAGAATATTGAAAATGGTAATAGAATGCTAAATAATGCAGTACAGAAAAATCCTTACCTACACTTGTCCAAAATTCAAAGAGGGATATATTATTAGTCTTTTAGTTTTACTACTGATATACTCAAAATTTAAGTAACTTTGAGACAATTATCTTGATTTCATTTTCGGGACAACGTCTGTCTATGTACTTGTTGATGCTTGATTATCGTCTTTTGCTCGCTTAGAACAGCTTAAAAATTTATCCATGTTTCTGAATAAAACTTCTGCATGAATATTTAATTCAATAAATTGCAATTAACGCAAAACATATATAACATACACACTTCAGATAAATTCGATAACGATAAAAGGATCAACTTGAATGATACTGCCAGGAATTTAAACTGGCGTTATCGAACATCTTCCTTTTCCCTATGCGAGAAAAAAGTTGCTCACAACTGCAAATGCTCGATACGGCATCTTTTCAATAGTCCAGAATGTTTGATATAAATTGAAATTTCTCTTAGAATCATGGGAATGTCCAGCATGGGGAACAAAACAACAGATTCCTGTGCAAAATGGCACTAGATTCTTTTTTTGTCAATGCAATGTTTTGTCAATGTTCAAAAAATCAATGTCAAATGTGTTGTAAAAGGTAAAAGAAAAAAAAATCAGTATTCTTGGAAACTTTTAATTTTTAAAATTAGCTCCTAGTGTAGTTTTAGCGCCAAAATGCTCAAAATACATTATTATTGTATACATTTTATATACACAGGGTAAGGGAGACGCGATTAAAATTATGATTGAAAATGAGGCCGCACAAATAATGAAAGGTCTAGAAAACTTAGCGCACGCACACACACACATATTGCCTCTGACATAAGAAAAGTAAATTATTATCTGTATAAATTTAGTTATTTAAATTTTATTTAAATTATAAATGAAAGTGTGATATATTTGATTGAAATTTTATTTTCAGCGTTCAAAAAAGGTTTCGTATCAGGTCCGTTGCAAATGGTGGATCACTATGAAGCTATCTGCAGGGCAATGGGAATGGAACCACTTCGAAACAATGGCTCCTGGACAAGAGTTCGCCAAATGTTAGTTGGAAATGCTCTTAAATCAGAGTCTCTTATTGGACCAGATAAAAAATCGAAGGATGTGAAATTCAACAAAAGCATTTTAGGAAGCAAAAAGAAGAATGTTTTTAAAGGCAAAAGAAAACATTTTTCTTCTTCTGCTCCTCGACATTTTGAGTTACATTCAATATTCATATTTTTAGTACCAATTCTGTCTTGTATATATTTAAGAAAATATACAAACTCATGCACTTTCGTATGCTAAGTACTTGTTGTGTTTAGTTGTAGCATGTGATGGGACTTCATTGATGATGAACTTGAGAATTTACTTAATAAGAACTTATGTATATCAATGAAAAATTACCTGACAATTTTTAGGGAATATCACTCGGAGTTCTTGTTTCTTTCATTATTTATCAGCTACTTGTTGAAGATAGCTGTTCAAATTGTAAAGTTTTTCTTTCTTGACTTTCCTTCTTGTTTTCACAAGAAGAGATTTCTGGTAATTTCTGTATTGGAAAAAGATTATGTTAACAGTGCCTTCTGAAATATTTGTTACAAAATTGTTCCTTATTGTATTTGAAAAGAAAAAGGGAACTGTATACATTACTTGCTAAACCTACAAACTCTATGAAAAAGTTTTGAAGTGGCAAGAATCTGGGATGATGTAAAACCATAACATTTATAATTGACTTCTGAAGTCAGAAGGTGTGGATAGTGTCTCCCATTTGTATTATATTTTGAATTCATAGCGTTTTATTAAACGCAATTTCGGAATTATAACTGTGAAAAATGTTTGTACTTTTCTAAAAGAGATATTTTTGCAACAAGTCTTATGTTACTGTTGTTATTAAATTAAGGAAACATTTATCATATTTTCTTATAGTATTTTTATTTAAAAATGTGCTCAACAAATTCATTAATACTTTTTAATAAAAAGGTAAAATATAATTGACTTCTTTTATTTTTGTATCTTTTATTAATTCATATTCATGCACACTTTTCTATTTAATTAATTAGAAAAAAACATTTAGAGAGTTAATTTATACCTTGTGTTCATATGAAACTTAAAATTTGGTAAAATTTAAAGAAATGATACGTATTAAATATTCCTATATTGCTGTTTATGGCCCTATGGTATATTTCATCAAGTGTTGACACATTAATATTAGACAACCGTGTTGATCACCATTTATATTGAATGGATATTACAATCATCAGAGTAGAAGATTTTTGTTAGATATTCATAAACTGTAGGAAATACTCTTCTCCTCCTCCTCATGATTTATTCATGTTTAAGTTGTTACATATAATTAATATAATTGTGGCATATAATAGTTACACATCTTACCTTATTAAAGAATTCATTCATAGCTATTAAAAACATTTGAAAATTAGTTTTGTTGAAAATGGAGCTGTCCAAAATTCAAATAAATGGGAAATATGAGTCTTAAGTTTAATTATGAGATTGCAGATCACGCAAATATGAATAGTGTATTTGACTCTTGTATTTTTAAGCAGAAAATGCATTCAAATTGGTTTGCCAAAGTCCATGTGGATCCCTTTGATCTTACAAATCAGTCAAGCTGATGGTGAGTGTTCGGTGGTTTAGTGGAAGAAGCATTCATTACAATTTTATAAAACCTGTCTCATCGATCAAAGCAGAAATATGTTCCAATCAACTGGGGGAAATGATGTTAAAGAACTCCACCGATATTGGCTAACACTTATCTTTATGTATGGTAATACTAGATTACATACAATACAAATAATTGTATCAAAACGAGTGATTGCAGTTACAACTTTTTCATCCTGAATATTCACCCGACCTATACGTACGGGTTACCACATCTTTCTTAATTTTGGACAATGTATATACATGCATATATATATATATATATGCATGTATGTATTAAAATAATATAATTCCGACAGTAATATCAAAATGGTCTTCCAGGAATTCATTCATTCTTCTATCGTCATGAACAACCTGCCTCTCAAATGGGCACATGGCGATGAATGAAACAATTTCGTATATTTGTAAATTATTAACTAACTTTTTTTTTCTTTCAATTTTGATCCTTGAGGAGGTGACAGTATTAATTTTTATCCTATATGCTGAGGAATTAACAAATATTTTTATTATTTATAATTGAAAGCTTATCCCAAATTAACAGCTTTTATTTTGTATTTTTACTTAAGAAGCATAAATAAAACAAAAACTGAGCGACAAAAAAATCCAGATAATATATATCCTATTACATACCTACTGTTCTTACAAATCCTCTTATATAATGTTATGATGGCATTTTGAAGTGATGTAAATGTTTTGTGTAAAGATAATACAGATGTAGTTAACTTCCTTCAAAGGAGGCATAGATAGCTGAGTTCATATAATATTTGAAGTTCTTGGTTTGGTTGTTTTCTTTTACTGTTTTTGTGAAAAATTGCAATTGAGCAGAAAAGCACTTTGGCAACGCTTATTTCGACAACGGTGCTCATTTCAGTTAATAGTTGAACTCTTTTACTGTGTGGATGTGTACAAATTTTATGAAATGAAGATTTGTATTTGAATGTAATAAACTTAGTATTGATGACTCTTGATCTGTCTGAAGGAGCAGCTTTTAGGGTCAAAGGGGACTGCTTTCTAATGTTTACATTTGTGGTTGAAATGCGTATGTTTCTTCTTTGCATAAGGGATGTAATGATTCACATTATTACTCTCTCTATCGGACTCAATTTTCGAATTTTCTTATTTGTGAGCTGCTCAAAAATTAAAAAAGCTCTCTCGCTAAACTCATATCTCTTTGCATTCTAAGGAAGTGACGTTTTAATCATGATCCATCTTATCGAACTTTTTTTTTAGTTAAAACTACCACGAGTTCAGAATTAGTTTTCAAGGTTTTCCTGATGATTACACTATCATTCTGTACCGTTCTATATGTGATCCTATCATTCTGTATCATTCTATATGATCATGAAGCAATTCATTATACTATTGATCAAAATTTGCTAGAATGACGAATGATGAACATCCATCAGTTGCAAATTTCGAACTTTCGGAATTCTATCACTATCAATGATTTCAAATTCCCTTCAATTTTGAGACACAAAAAAGTAATCATGTAAAAATTTGAGAACTCTTTAATTTCTTTTTACTTGAAATATTTTATTTTCATTTTACTATTTACATTACTAAACTAGACACTTCAGTAGCTACAAAAATGTTTCCAGACGTATCTTTTAACAAACTCAGTATATAACAAAAATTAATCATTAATTTAATTTATTACTATGAGTTTCAGTAAAGATAAAAATGGAAAAGTATTTACTACTTTTATTGCTTAGAAGAAAAAAATTGAGTTCAAGTAGCACACAAATAATGTGTGTGTGTTTTACTTCCATGTAGTTTTATTCATTTTTACTATACATCTCATTTTTAAAGTGAAAAATTAATGCATTTATTTTTATAGTTGTATGGTTTATTTGTTTTTTATGGTTAGTTCTTTCAGACCTCTGATTCAATCAAAATCTACAGTTTAATATTAATTATATATATATATATATATATATATATATATATATATATATCACGCTTTATGATACCGGAAATAATCTGAGATTATAAACAATAATAATTTTTTAATTTTAGTTATTATTTCTTAATAATTCTGTTTTTTATTAATAGCACTTAAATTTTTTATTTATATTAAAACTTAATTTTGTTAAATCAGTTTTAAAACATTGATTAAACTTTGTCATTTAATTACATAATAAGAATAATTAAGGTGATAGTACAAGGAAAACAATAAGAAGGAGTAACATTGATTATTATATTAATAAATTTAAAGATATAGTACGATTTACTGTGTTATCAAATTTAAAGATAAAATAAGAAAGCTTAGATGCCTTTTTTAGAGAACTGTTTTTGAGAAAAATAAATTGACAGTGACAAATGATAGTAATTAAAACTTATTAAGAACAATTTGACGCCAAACTATCTTTTTCCTTAAACAATCAAGATATACATATAAACCTAATTGATATAGAGACCCAATATAACGCTTTTGAATAGATGGAATGACGTGATTATGCATCCAAAGCGCGTACCAGAACCAAAAGCATCTCCAAAAATATGGCTTATGATAAACGATGGAGTAAAACTATAGAATGCAGTGTACTTTGCGGAATGGTTGAATTGCAAGTGGATTTTCTGTTGTCCATATTCGAAATTTTTTTTCTGTTTTATATGAAAAAAGTATTACTTAATTTCACTTAAAAGGAAAACTTAGGTAGAAAAGAAAATTATCTTTCTTTACATTATCTCTTTTACATACAAAAGAAACAGTGTCACTCATAAATTCAATTTATCAGTTCAAACCTGGTACCACATGGATATCGAAGTACCAAGTCAATTGAACCTGGTACATTAATGTCGAATACAATTTCAAATTTCGATTAGATTTTTCTCAATCGATTCTGTGCAGCATTTCTTCTTACCTAAAAGCTCTTAATTTGATTGAGTGTAGTCTTGGTAATGATATTTTAATTTACATATCTATATTTTACATATTATTATTACATATTTTAATAAATTTTACGTCACGAACACCATCTTTAAATTCTGATTCGGAAAGAATATTTTGTTATGTGGAATTTTTTCTTTATTCGACCAGAAAATTTCTTACTTATGTCTGCTGATAAGAACTAAATAATTTTTCATAAATTAATTTAAAAGGCTAGTAATTAGAACTAATCGAAACAAAAGAAAATGAATAATAATAAAAAAAAACTCAGAAATATGTTTTTATAAGAAACGTCCATAATATTAAATGTAAATGCGTTTGTATTTATACAGTGTAAATAGATAATTTTAATAATTAAATTAAATATAATGACTCGAAGAGAGAAAAGTGGCTAAATTATAAATGCATTTTTTTTTTAAAAAAAATCAGTATTACTTGAGGAAGTGTTGCTATTTAAAAATTGAAGGATTAGTTTTATACCGGTTACATACATATTTAGGTTAAAGATTGGTTGCTAACATTATCACGTTTTTAGTTTTCTAGTGAAAATCAAATGGCTATTTTAAATTAAGTTTATTCATTATATTGAAAAAAGAATAATTATTAAAAACATCACATTATATTAATACTTTCGCATTAGTTTTAAATCATTTCTTACAAATTCTTTCTTTCTTATAAATTCCTTAAGGACAATAATTGTAAACATAAAGTATGCAAAAATAAGCTTTTCAATAATTAAAATCCGATGAATGCCAAATGTATATTTTAAGAAATGTATACACTACTTTTCAAAGAAACTAATACACTATTTTTATAAATGTAAATACTAGAAAAAAATGCTTTCCCTTTGAACCAATTTTGAAGTTAAATGACTCACATATCTCGCCATTTATAATATGTTAAACAAACTAATTTCATTTGTACTTTGTAGAAGCAGATGATTTTAATATTGTTATCGTTGGATAGATGGCGCTATAAGTTCGAAAATGTATGACTTGTATGAATGATTATAAAAATAGTGTGATCAGTACAATTTATATTAATTCATAAAAATAAAAGGAGCCTTTGTATGAGTTATTAAAAATGCCTCACAAACTAAGCAATCTATCAGAGTTAATATTCTGCTGGTGAAAATATTACTACATCTGTTTTGAAAGTTTTAGATTAAATAATTACATTAAAGTGAGAGTTATAGGAAGAGCGTTATTATTTGCTTATCTATAAACATTTTTGTTTTAATTTCTTTGGGAATTAACAAAGAAAGAAAGAAAAAATAAATTAAAATGAAAATTAGTTAAATATCTGAAAATTATTAAATTAGTAATCTGAAACTACAAAGTTGTTTAATTGTTAAGTGTGGAATTTCTGTTAATTAATATATAATAAATGAGTTGAATTAATTAACTTTGCTTTCATGCATATATTGAGTATTTCAAAACCTTGAGTCTTACTTCATGTGTTTTCCTTACCAAACCCTTACGATCAATTCTAGTGGTCTTTTCAGGTGAAGAAATGCGCACATAATTTTAAAATGTATTAATTAATCCCTAACTTTTAAGCCATAAATAAAGGTCCTTAGAAATTTTACTGACGAAAATTGAAGTTTTTCAAAATTCAGCTCTATGCGTATACTTTGACTCATAAAGCAATGCTTCCGCGGGTTCGATAAACGTACAAAGAATTTAGATCATTAAGGAAAAAGTGCTTCAAGTGTGATTAACGCATTTATAAATATATTTAGTATGTTATATTTCCTAAAACATTCTAGAAAATTGAAAAACATAAAAGGATTTAATAATTTTAGTTGGGTTATCGGAAAATCGTTCTTTTGGAGGAGCATTTAATATGTTACGAAACACATTATACGAAATTTATCAAACTTATTTTATTTGTGTTTGATAAAGTGCATCCAATGAAAATATTCATGCACTCTTTTTTGAATATGTGAAATTTATCCTTAACCACAGAGGCTCATTTTTATACTTAATATTAATAACTTATACCAATAATTTGGATACTATGTCACAATTGTAGTCTCCATCCTTCAGTATATGAAATGGAATTTTACTAATAAGGGAAAATAGTTAAACATAAGCAAATAACAACTTAAGGATATATAACAGAAAACTACCTCATGAGGAACTTGATATACTTTTGTAACGCTCGAAATCAAAATGAGGGAAAACTTCATGAATAGTATGTGGCAATTTCAGAACATGTTCGTTGCATTATACCATTAGATGTTTTATGAATTTCAAAAGTATCCTTTCAAATATTGCGCAAGATCTTGGATAAACTTAACTTAATTTTCACACATATATTAATATTCTTGTATAATGCGAGCTTATAAATGATCTTTATATATTCAAAATAATTTAACAAGGTAAGTTATTTGAAAAATATATTACGAAATAAATATGATATCCAAAGGAGCAAAACAAAAAAGTCATTTTTAAACACAGAAAAATATTTTTATTCAGAACAAGATGAATTGTTCAGAATATCAATGAAAGAAATTCAAAATATTACTGTTATCAAAATAAATTAAGAAAATTACGAGGTAAAATGAATTTAACTATAGGATGATTAAGAAAAAAACTTCGAGAAAAAATGTAGAACAAAAAAGGTGACGAAGGAAAAAGCGTTTTTATTTGTGTAAAGATTCTTAAGAATAAACAATATACGAAATAAACTGCTCCCAATGACTTGGAATGAATGAAAGAAAAATAAATTGAAACCTAATTTAAAAGAATACAGAATTAGGGAAAAAGGAAGTTATGATAATAATAGAAACACCGCAAAAAATATACAAACCGCACAAGCCGGAGTAAGATATTGTGAAGAAACATAATTATGTAAGATTTTTAGACCGGGAGTAAACATAAGAAATTTAAATAGTTTTGGAAAAGGGATATACATTGAAAAGAGTAATTTATTGCAAAATGATGAACTCTACAGTTTAAGTATTTGGACTTCCCGAGAAACGAAATGAATAATCAGCTAAATGATTCATGAAAACACTTTTTAATGAGGGAAATTTCAATTAAATGGGAATTTGCTAGATGTATTCCTATGGTATCGAAATAAAAAATCGAATATTAAAAATAGATTATATTTATTAAAATGAAAAAAAAGAAAAAGTTTCTATATAAATTTTATGAAAGAATTCTAAAACAATAGCGTAAAATATAGTAAAAAAATATAAACTGTGAATGGCAGTCAATTAAAAAATTTATTCTTTTTATTAAAAAACTTTAATAAATAAGATATCGGGGTAATATTAGTTATAATATTGCTATTGAAATTATAATAAAATATTGTTAATTCAAATATTGCTATTCAATAAAATATTACTATTCAATAATATGTAAAATATTGCTATTCAAAATGTTAATAAAATATTGCTGTTCAAAATGAGCAATTTAATAACAGAGATTTAGGATCAAATTTTCACGGAGTTTTCTGGTCCAAAAAGTTATTAAATAGTGCGAAAAATGTATTAATTAATTTATAAAATAAAACGAAATTGTACTTTATGTAAAAATATTAATTTCATTTTTTAGTATAATAAGTTTTTCGAATTGAAAATTTATAAAATAATATATGTACATAACGATTTAAATTTTATTATTCTATGCGATTTAAGAGATTGTATAGTTTTAATAAAGTAATTAATATCATAATTGAGTTGAAAATATTTGCCGAATGATTAGATGCATTAGAGTTCTCATTAAGAAATTGACTTAGAAGTGAATGTAACATTTTAATTCTTGAATTTAAATGCATATATTTTGAAATTTTTGTAGGAAATTATTTATATGTATTTGATCTTTTATTTTTGCTTTCGAAGAAGATGGAAATTCCCTCAATATATATAGATTCCTTCTTAGAAATTACGTAGTAACATTATCAATAACTTCTGTGGTTATAGAGGTTTCCCTTGACTATTCCTTACTACACTTGAGAGTGTTTTGGATCATCATTTTTGCATTCGAGTACAATAAGATCAAATCAACTTATAATTTAAAGAGGATTTTGAAGTACTATAAATTTACAAGCGTGAGATAAAATCGAAGTAACAAATTATTTAACTAAAACCGGAGCTTTTACAAATCAGCTATAATTTTGTCAGAAAATATTGACAGAAATATTCCAGAAAAATTTAAAACGTTTTAAAATAAAAGATGATATCCCATTTTACTTTCATAGAAAATGTTAAAATTTACTTTTAGATTAAAATATGGGAATGAAAACAAGTTTGCTTGAAATTATGTAACTTATTTTGGATTAAAAACACCTTATAATGTATACTGCCCGACATTGAAAATGCAACATCAAGAGGAAGTTGCCAGACAGTGACGAAACTCGGCAAAGAGAGAGAGGAGGCACACACAGTGGCAGGGTCTAAAAATGGTATCTTATCATATCCCAAATCTGTTCGATTGGTGAGAGATTAGGCGAGAACAGTGGCCAGAGAAGCATATTTTGAAGGCATGTAATGAGCGGTCGGATGTTATCCTGCTGATAAAGGCACTCCTTGGAGGTTGGGGAGTGTCACCCGTCACAGCCCATCATACACGCAATGCTTTGTTGTCAAAGTACCGTGAATGTGAACTAGAGGTGACCTGGAATCGTATGCAATTGTCCTCAAACAGGGTGCCGCATTATCGCATGGTTGAATTTTTCACAATTGCATCAAGATAGGACCTATCTCCACGTCGACGCTACACTCGTACTTAGCAACTATAACTGAAGAAATAGAAGCGTGATTCGTGAGAAGCGATCCTGTGCAACTCCGTTGCCCACATCACTCTAATTCGGATCCGTTCCAGACGTTGGCGTCTATGCTTTGGGGTCAATGACATTCTTCTTAACGAATGAGAGGAATGCAGTCTACAAGCAACCAATCAACTGCAAATGTTTCAGCTATCAAGCTGAAACATTTGCAGTTGGTGGCATGGGATCTTTTCTCCTCAAGGTTTGATTCTGTTGCTCTTTTATAAAGACGGGTGGCATCCGTAGGGTGGTAGAGTTACGATCTAACATCCGTCGAGTACTAGATATTACATTAATTATAGGAGCCTCAGTTTCTGGTACTAAATCTAGTTAACTCAATCATTTGTCCTTCTGTCCTGCACATGCTACAGAATTTTGATAGACGTGCTTTGCGATGCCGCTTCCACCTCCCGTCAGACGCAATAATCCATGCGTGCTGACGTCTGTCTAGCTGCTCCGGCACCTCGCAAATTTTCCACAGTTCCTTGTTCCAACCAACTTCACAACAGCCGGTGCACTGGTGACGCGTCCAGATGTCTGTCAGCTACGATTTATCGTAAGGACTAATTTACGCTTCTCTGTCCGATCACCATGGCCCTCGTAAATTCGCTTGTCTGCTGGAATTGATTCCGTCGACGATGGACTGGAATTAGGATGGAAATGGACCGCAAAGGCGTCCTTTGTGATAAGAACAAACTTTCAATGACTATTTTCCAAGAAGCATTAACTGCGCAAATATTACCTATTCTTCCGGTTCCTCACCTTATATCTTCTCCTACGTGCGCTGAAGAGCTGCGCATTTCATATCATTTGTATAAATCAATAATGTGCGTATACTCTGAAACTTGCATGATTTTCGGGGCACTCCTTTTTGGTGTTGCATTTTCAATGAAGGGCAGTGTATTTATACTTCAATTTCACATAATAATTTTGCTTAAAGTTCAGTTTTGTTTTTATATATCTAAACAAAACAGAGCTCTAAAATATATAATTAGCACTTATATAGAAAATTTTTATTTCTTGTGAACTGAAAGAACTGGATAAGGAAAACAATCTAGATTAATGCGTGTAAAAATAGTTTTATATCAAAACAAACAAAACCTATATTTTAAAAAAGTATTTACTTCTATATACTTGTTAGTTTACTTAATTTGATACATTAGAACATTATGACTTTCAGAACACTCAGAATACAGTTTTCCAGATCTTTTAGGTTTGTACTTATCAGATGTTCTCTCAACCTTGCAAATACATCGTTATTATCATTGAATTTCAGATAATTTTATAATACAATCTTGAAGTAATATTGCTTGATCTGGATAATCTTCACGCAAATGATGGATAATTTTCCGTCACAAACTGTGAACTGATCTCTGGTATACCATAATAAAAATTTTTTCTTGTTTTGTTCCTAAGAGATACATGTCTCCGTTTTGAATTTTTAATAGCATCGCCAAAATGAATTTCATGGATAACTTTTTATTCCGTCGACATCTGGTACAAGTAGTTTCACCATGTCACAAATAGTACCGGAACAAAATTTAAGATTTGAAACATTCAGGATCTTTTTTGCTTGTGATTTTAACTTTCTTTAACACTTTTTTACATTTTCTTACTTGTCATTGCTTGGTTAAAACATTTGTTTAGATAAAATAGATTACTTCCTATTTCTCATATTATATCACAAAATTAACTGTGAGTAAACTGTCAGGATGGATGGATAATTAATTTTCACATTTGATTCCTCTTTAATTTCTCTGGTTACTTGATGTGAGAAGCATTATTATTTATTTCTCTTAAAATCTGAATTTTTTCCCTCAGTTTTAAGTTATTTATTGGAGTTATTTCGGAAAGAAAATGTTTTCAAATCTACTTTAAAAGGTATAGATTTATAAGGGGAAAAATGTTTCTGTAAATGTAATAAACCGGTGATAATAAATAATTACCAAAAATTCATAATCACCAGTAAACTTGTAAATGCGATAAATTATAGAATATTTATCGTGTTTCTCAGTTAGCTTATAAAATCCTTTATATGCCATGGGGAATACAATAAAAGTTCATAAGTTTTCAAAATTCTTTCAGTTTGTTTAGTTACTTGGCTATTGTCATCATGTACGCCGTTGCAAAGCAACACAGATTCTTTTATTGATGGTCTTTGTTGATGTCCGGTTTGTGTGATTTCAGAAGTATTTCTTATAATATTCCAGTACATTTTTATACCATAATTCAAGAAGTACATTTATCAATTAGTCATGGGGCAGAAATAGAATATTAAAAGAACTTCAAAAAGTGCAAAAAAGTTACTAATAAGACAGTGATGATTTACTTAAATTTAGTGAAAATTGTCAAAATAAGTGCAAAGTACTAAAGAAAAAACTTGTTGTAAGATCAATGGTCTTCCAAGAGATGAACTCAAGATTAAAATCAATTTAATTGTCATGCAGCTGCAACCAGATAATGATTTCAAATATATATTTGAATATCACACTAATTAACGAAACTCATATAGTTGAATGCTCTATAAAGAAATGTACAGAAAAAGTTGTATATCATTTAAATGATATTTTTGTATATTTGGTTCTCAGAGTTTTCAAAGTGACAATGATTTCGTGCTCAGTAATAAGATCATGAAAGATCCTTTTGTAATGTGGCTGCATTTGTTAATTGTGCATGGAAAACCTAGGCATAGCTGGGCTCAAATTTGGTCCAGCATGAAAACCAGTATGTCGAAAATATGCTAAGTTCTTGGTTGAAAAGCAATAAAACTCGTCGATTTTCCAAAGGATAACATTTTATACATTTTATGAAAAACGTATCATTTCATGAAGGTATCTCGTGTAATCCGTATGACGAAATGTAAGGAAAACCTTTAAAAGTAGATTTAAAACATTTTATTTCCGAAATGATTCTCTCAAATATCATAAAACTGAAGATTAAATCAGGTTTTAAGAGAAATAGTTAATAGTGCTTCTGATATAAAATCAACAGAGAAATGGAAAATGGTTCAAATGTTAAAATTGATGATCCATTGTAACTGTTTTTTTGCAGTTAATTTTGTGATTTAGAAAGAAAATCATAAAAAGTGATCCATTTTAACCAAACACTAGCCAAAAACAAGTAAGAAAATACACTACTGGCCATTAAAATTGCTACACCAAGAAGGCGACATGCTACAGACGTGAAATTTAGACAAAATCAGACAAAGCAGGTGCCAGTAGCGACATCTACATTGTGTTTAAATGAGGAAATTGTTCAGCCGGTTCCTCATACACAAATTGCATTTGAACGTTGTTGCCTGGTGAAAAGTTGTTGTGATGCCTCGTGTAAGAAGAAGAAATGCGTACCATCACGTTTCTGACTTTGATAAAGGTCGAATTGTGGCGTACCGGGATTGCGACTTATCTTATCGCAGTATTGCTGCTCGTGTCGGTCGAGATCCAATGACTGTTAGCAGAATATGGAATCGATGGGTTCAGGACGGTAATACGGAACGCCATGCGGG
The DNA here is from genome assembly GCA_030067965.1 of Latrodectus elegans. Classification (NCBI taxonomy): domain Eukaryota; kingdom Metazoa; phylum Arthropoda; class Arachnida; order Araneae; family Theridiidae; genus Latrodectus; species Latrodectus elegans. Next base: position 111,336,360 of record CM057809.1, read on the forward strand.
ATCTCAACAGCCACCTATCACTAGCAGCCGAGAAGACAGGCATATTATCCGCATGGCCGTAATGGATCGTGCAACCACGTCACGAGCCGCGATTCAAGAAACGGGGTCGTTTGGAAGACAACAAGTGTCTGCACGAACAGTTCGATGACGTTTGCAGCAGCATGGACTCTCAGCTCGGAAACCATGGCTGCGGCTTCCCTTGACGCTGCGTCATAGACAACAGCTCCTTCAATGGCGTGATCAACGACGAACCTGGGCTCACGAATGGCAATACGTCATCTTTTCAGATGAATCCAGGTTGTACAGCATCATGATGGTCGCATCCTTGTTTTGCGGCATCGTGGTGAACACACAGTAGCAGCGTGCATTCGTCATCGTCATACTGGCCCATCACCTGGCGTGATGGTATGGGTTGCCATTGGATACACGTCTTGGTCACCTCTTGTTCGCATTGACGGTGCTTTGAGCAGTGCACGTTACATTTCCAGTGTGTTACGACCCGTGGCACTACCCTTTATTCGAGCCCTGCGAAATTCTACGTTTCAGCAGGATAATGCCCGACCGCATGTTGTCGGTATTGTACGGACCTTCCTTGATACGGAACATGTTCGGCTGTTGCCCTGGCCAGCACGTTCTCCAGATCTTTCACTAATAGAAAATGTCTGGTCAATGGTTGCCGAGCGACTGGCTCGTCACGAAACGCCAGTCACTATGGTTGATGAATTGTGGCATCGTGTTGAAGCTGCATGGGCATCTGTACCTGTAGATGCAATCCAATCTCTGTTTGACTCAATGCCCAGGCGTATAATTGCTGTTATTACTGCCAGATGTGGTTGTACTGGGTACTGATTTCTCAGGATCTATATTCAGCCACATTTTTTGAAAATTTAATCACTTGTTATTTCTAGTATAATATATTTGTCCAATAAATATCATATTGTTATCTGCATTTCTTCCTGGTGTAGCAATTTTAATGGCCACTAGTGCATATAAAAAGCTCAGAAGAAAGTTTAGAATCAGAGGGAAAAACATGTTGAAAATTTCATAATCTTAAATTTTCTCCTGATAATATTGGCGACTCGCAGTGAAATTACAAGCATTACACAAATGTAGACAGATCAAGGAAGGATTCATGAAATTTACTGGTGATAATGTTAGAAATTCAAAACATTTATCACATTATCAACATTTATCTTTTAGCAATTGTGAAATATTTCAGTAGTATATTCAGTGTAGTTTTTTAAATATCGCAATAGTGCTATGTATTTAAATAAGTAAACTTACAAATATAAATATAAATACTTTTTTAGAATATATTCTTGTTGTTATTTCTGATCCTTAGTTGGCATACAAAATCAAACTAACTCCATAAGTTCAAAAATTTCGAGAAAAATTAAAAATCATAAGGTTTGGAAAATACCTAGTCCAACTTAAAATCGATGCAATTTAAAATATACTCGGGTGATGACTTACATTTGGTGCAGGCATTAAAAATTTTCTATCCCTGCTCAAAAGAGAGAGACCTCTAGTGTCGACTCGCAAGAGTCGGAGTGCTGGCATCTGTAGCCAGTGAAAAAGATAGCGTCACCAGGGTTATTCCTAGAGTACCCAGGGTGATACAGAGAAAGTTTCCACAAGTCCCTAAATTTAGTTTCTTTTCCCCTGAGGAAACCTCACTGAAAGTGGAACACCGGAGGAGTAACAAAAGTAGCGAAAGGTTGTGTTAGCTATCTCGTTGCCAGAAATACCGATGTGATATGGTTGGTATCCATTGGATATGGATTACAAAATCATTTGAGAATACAGGTTTACTTTGTTTTTAACATGAAATTGCTTTTTATAAGTTCTTATAATCTAAATTGTATTCTTTATCTACGCCTTTTAATTAACAAGGCGTAAAAATTATCGATAAGTACTAGCTATTATTCAATTTAGTTCTCTTTTGCTTAGATATACAAAAAGAAAATATTTACAGAAACAACAGTTTGTCTTTACTTTACTCTTAGTAATTTCAATTTTTTTTTTATTTTGAATACACACCTTTTATGACAGATAATATATATATAATTTATCCAGTTATCTATTATATCTATTTTAAAATATCTTACTGAAAGTAAAATATAAGCATGTATACCTTACTTTTTAAATTTAAATATTATTCTAAGTTGTATCCTAAGTTACACATCATGTTATTGTTTAAATTCCTTGGAATAATACTTGAAAATATTTGTTTTTATCGAATTAAGATAACATTTATCTACAAAATAATCAGATTTTTTTATATTCCCCATTACAAGTTGGGTATTTTATAAATAAACCGATAAAAGTGATAAATATTCAATAATTTATCACATTAACCAAGCTTGATAGTGATTATGAATAATCACTGGATCAATCACTTTTAAAGTAACATATAAATTTCACAAAATTTATATGCATTATAAATAAATTTTATGTCAAATAGAAAAAGATAATTTTATAGTTTATTTATCTATGTATTACACATACACGCATGCGGTTGGCACTCACACATATATATAAATACAATAATGTAAACAGAACCTTAAAACATTGTTTTCCGTCAGATTCTTTTTAGTTATAAATGACTTATTTTAATTCTAATTATTGAAAAAATAGAAAGATAATGATTTAAACTAGTTCTCCTTAATTATCAAAGAGAAGATACAGCTCATTTTTTTTATGAGAGATAAGGAAAGAACAGTTAATTTTTTATATTATATAGAAATATTGCAACTTTTACAAATGAGATCGGAAATGTCGAATTCTAAGTAAAATAACTCTCTTTCTAGTGCTCTCTTTTACCTTCCCCATTAAAAAATTTTTCAATTTGCATTCCCAAGCTATCATCTTCAGTTGAAAAAGCTACAAGTTAGATTTTCACCATGGGAAAAATTGTGATTGTATAGAAGGAACCAGTTTTGCTATATATAGAGTGAAATCAAGTTTTGCAAATATAAATCTTACACTTTGTTATGAATCGATTATTACTTTAAATCTTTTAAGGGAATTGAAATTTTAATGATTTCAATAAGTTGAGCGGGATAACTGTTTCAACGTACATTAACGTACAATACAGCGTTAACATTCAAAGTACAATGTAACTAAAAGCATTATGAGTTGAATTTCAACTAAAAATGAGCTCTTTTAGTTTTAATTTAGCTTCTAAAATAATTTCTAAAGTATTATTCTGCTTCAGAATTGAAAGTGAATGGTGTTTTCGAATCTTAATCCTGATCTGATTGAATCTGAAAATCTGATTTCTAAAAAAAGCGAGGGATTTTAAATTTCTATGAATCCAAACACTAAGACCAATTAATTGATTATATCCCTTGTTTGTACTCTACACCATTAAATTAATTATTATTGAAATTATTACAATTCGAAATATTACATCTATTTCAAATTTCATCTTTAGTAAAATAGATCTGGTCCTTTTTCGTGCATTAAATCATATAAATCTAAATCGACTACCATCATCAATTTATTCAGATTCTTTGAAATGATTTATAAAATCAAATTCTGTCAACGACCACATTTATACTGCGAATTTATGTTTTATATTCAATATATATCCACTACTTTTATTAGATTTTTTTAAACTAAATAATTCACCTAAATTAATATCGATATTTTTTTGCCCAAACTTAACTTATTCAAACTATAATTCAAAAGAAATTTTTGTTTTTTTCAACTATTATAAGTTTTTGGAAAGTTAATAACTGTTGAAAACACTAATAACTTATAGTAATAATAGCTTTTATTTTCAATAATATAATAATAACTTATATTATTGGAAATAAAAGCCTACTCTTTTTTTTCATATGAAACGAGTCACATAAAGAGAAAGAGTAAATCAAGAGTTTTAAGACTATCATGTTAATTTAGAATATAAATGAAAAGAAGAAAAATCTCTGGTAATACAAAAATTGTATTGATTCTTTCTGTGAAGATAGGGAAAAAATTGTTTACGTTATCATTATTTGATCGAAAAGTGCAAAGAAACATTTTTGATAACAACAATTTAGAGAATATATAATTTGGTAGAACTTACGTAAATTATTAAGTCTGAAATTTAATTTAATTGCTTATTTTAGTGTTTTATAAATTTTTAAGAAGTTTATTTACATACAGGAGCTGGTTACAGATTTTTCATATGATTTTTCCAGCGTATGAAAAAATCATCATTGAATGGTATATTTAAAGAGAAAATTCTTCCAAATATTTATCGACAGAAAGAAACGCATTTTTTCTATTATTACAAAGAGGAAATCTTTAATACTACAAAATAAAATCTTCTAGCTCAGAGGTATATTGACCACATACTTTAAACTGTCCAGTTTTAACTGTAAATGAAATTATTAACTGATTGAATCTTAAAAGGGTAAAAAATGTGACATTCTTTATATCCTTCCTAGTATCATATCGAGGAGCGTAGAACACGTTACAGAGTTTTTTATTAAGAACATTTATTTATGAGGAACAAAATGGAAAAATGTAACTATAGATGAATCTTGGGTCTACAGTGATTGCAGTAAAAATAAAAGATGAATTTATTATCCTGAAAGAGAAGAAAAAATTGCGTTACATGATTCAAAGATATTTGTAAAAAATCCTATATTTTCTCCAGTAACAAACTATTTTTCAGATGTAAATCGATGTATTTGCATTTTTATTATCTTCATGTCCCATATTAATTTATAGTCACTTCTTAAAATTGTGATGGTTGACGAAATGTTATTCACTGTATAATGTGCGATTATAGTGTGTTCCTAAACTAAAAATAAAATACAAGAAAAACCGACATAGTTTTTGTAATCCCATTTTATTCCCCATACAATAATAGAATATTACATATATACAGAGCAAAGTCAAAATTTAATAAGACATTTTTATATTTCCATATATGCAATTAGTTCCTTATCTATTTACTGTAGATAATGCCAACAATCACTCTTTAACATCAATCATTTGCTATGAACATTCTTGGTTAAAAGTTTATCTATAATGATAAGGATACTACATTTAAACAAATCCTTTTAAAACACAGGCTTTGGGATATTAGGGACAGTTATATACAATCAATGTTTGCAACACTATAGTTGTACAAAAGTTTGGTTTCAATGACTACAGAAATCACGTACACACTACAGGAAGTGAAGATGGGTTTCATAATTGTGAAAAAGAAAAAACTGAAGTAAAATTCACTGCAGAAAAATATAGAAATCAATTACACGACTACAGTTCCCGACGAAACACAAGCGAGAGCAACAGATTTCAAAGCTGTAGGAAGGAAATTGAGGATTTCATCCTATTATTCACATGCTTAAATACAACAGTTCTAACTGTATATCGTAATCCCATTAAACTTTGTTAGTTCTAGTGTATTTATCTATTTTTCAATGCTCTGCTCTTAAAATAGAGTTCTTTTTTGCGAAACTCAACAGTAAGTGCCTGCAGAAAATGTTTTTACTGACATTATACTTATAAAGATTACATGATTATTCTAAAATTATATGAAAAATTTTTTATAAATTATGAAGATAAATTTTAATAGATATAAAAAAGGCGCACTTTCTCTCTCTTTCTCTTTCAATAGAACATCAATATGTGGTTTCCAACTTATTGTCATCGTAATATTTTAGTTCTGTGATGAGTTAGTTTAAGTTTACGAGTTCATAAAACAAGTTGTTACAAATGAGTTTCTTTTTCAGTAGTTTTGTATGTTAAAAGAAACTTAGAAAAGTATAATTATTTTTAAAATTTCCTCTTCAAAGATTGTTTACATTTCTCATAGAATTTAATTTTTTTGTATAAAATGACACCTTTTATTTATTTTTTAAGAAATACCAATCAAATTTTAAAAATACCCAAGAGTTTCACTTAAATATTGAATACATGACTGAAGCGCCGGGTACAACAGCTTTAGCTTAGAAAAGCCTACCACAACACAGTTTCAAATATTAAAGACCAAATTTTTAAAATAAAAAAAGATGTATAAAGAGTGCTTTAGATTGTCACATTCAAATAAGCGTCATTACGATTAAGGCGATGGTAAATGCCATAGAGTGTATTATTGATGAAAAATTGGAAAAAAAGCAATTTTTTTTAAAAAACCCTTGAATGAAATTTTTAATTAATGATTATTCAAAAAAGTTAAGATGAGAAACTTTGTGGAATGTCAGGAAACTATTATTTTTTATAGTAAGGACTAATGACTATTGAAATATAACATTTTTTGGGATATTATTAGACGTAACTAACATGGTTTGAAAAATTATATGCACTTAATAATTATGTATGTTCCAATACCAATTATTTCGTTTTAAATATGATTTTAAATACTCGTTCAAATCGATAGATTTAAGAGATTAGTTTGCTTGTTAAATCAAATATTCTAAGAACAACCGACGCTTGAGTTGATTAATGACGATTAAATGCATAATGCTTTCATTTACGCTTGCATTTGGTTGACGATTTGCTATGTTTTTGACAGAGCCATGAATTTTAAATTTAAATTTTAAAGCATTGGTATCAATAGTGTTAACCTCAATGTTTCCATTTTAAATCATTTTGCAACTGTACCCTAGTTTATTAATATATTTACTCAGTAAAGATAATTGCCATTTTTGTAGGATTTAATGACTACTCAATTATTAAATGATAAATGTACTTATGTGTCTTATTTCAAAATTAATACTACACTTATTTATAATAGATAAGAAAATATGCTACATGTATCTAAAAACTTTCTTTCATGTTTTTATATTTATTATTTCCCTCAACATTATTTATTATCCGTATTGTTATTATATATTGAAACTAAATAATTTTTAATCTAGAATGAAAAATCATTTATTTATAATTAAGTGGAAGAGTTTGTTAACATTTCATTTTATTATTAATGCGGTAGTATTCCTTTTGTTTCAAAAATAAAATTCAGAGTTAAGTTTAGAGAAAATCTAAAACTTTATATCTTCTTTGACAAATTCTTAATGGTATTATTTATTTTATTTTAATTTGTGTGAACTTGTAGACAAGTATTCTTTTGGGAATTTTAATAATTTTTAGGATTAATAAGAAAAAGGCAAAATGTAGTGACCTAGGAAATATTATTTATTTTTAATTTTTTGAATTTGCATTATTTACTTTAAATTAAAAGTAGAATCAGAACTTTTTTTAAATTGTTAAATTATATTAATTTAATAAGAACTTGAAATTGTATAAACGACTTATTTTAAGCTTAAATTATGTCAGGCTACATTAAATCTAGTTATGCAGTTATTGATTAATTATAAATTAAAGATTTAGGAAAAATTGCCTAAGTGACAATGAAATATAAATAACAGTTTTATATAAATAAATAGTTTAAAGTTCTTAAAAATGTATTTAAGAGTCATGATTTTTCTATTTCTTTTAAAAAATAAATTAAGTGATTTTAATTTCCAACTTTGGAATTAATAATCAATAATTTACACGACTATATTAAGCGTGATACTATATTTTATTTTAAAATAATTCATGGAAATAGGAAGAACTTATAAAAGACGAAAAAAAAAATTGCAAAGTACAGATTAAATACATTTTTCTGTGTGGATACTATAATAGTTTCTTTCCATGTCTCTTAGTACTGAAATAAGATAAAAGGAAATCCAACTGAATTACTTCCTCAAGCTTGCTTTTCTCAAAAAAAAAAAAAAAAAAAAAAAAAAACTTGAGAGAGCTGGTCTTTAAAGTATTCTATCAAACACGACTTAAAAGTGTAAAGAATAATTCCTGAAATTTTATGTTGCAATTTCTAGCACTCATAATATTTTCATATAGTATTTGTTTGCTTCACGAGAGAGAAAACTTTTGAAAAATTACTATTTCCCTAATTCGTACCACTAGGAAACTAAGATCGAACACATGAGCTCAAAATGAACGTTCACCTCGAATATCCTAGAGGAATTTTAAATTAGAGATTTTACAGAACGAAATTATATTTTGATTTCTATAAATTTTGAAAATGGAATGTCTGTGTTAAAAGTTTTGCAGAAAATGATTTTTATTATATCTTTTGGAGAATAACTAATAACTCCTTTCTAAGAAAAAACAACCTCGTTTTATTTTATATGACCATTAAAATAAATTACCATATCGTGCATTTAGTGTGAAATTCTCTCCTGAAAATGCATCAATTGATTAATTAAACTACACTTTCCCTTTATATAAATTCTGGCATTATACAACAATTACAGACATATTATTTTTAAACATAACACATTATCTAAAATTTTAGCAATTGTTTAACAATGCATCTAAATCAAGAAACTTATAAAAAATAAATTTCTATGCCATTTGATTAATTTTTTAAAAGTTCGATTCAATATTTTTGAGCTGTTGATTCTAACTACTTCCATACTCAGTGGATCCGATATATAATGAGGTACACATCTAAGTGCTACTAGTTTAAAGTCAGCTTTGATCTAGACATTGAGTGTTATTTGTTTAGTTTAAAAAATTCCTCAACTCAAAAATATCTACATTAAGATAAAAAGAATTTTTCACTCTACAACCATTAATGTAATGAAATAATATAACAAAAATATAGTTCTCTAAATATCACACATTAGTGAAAGTCAGTGTTGTAGAACTAACTGTTAGCAAGCCACCACGAATACTGTTACAATTTTGTAAAATTTGCTGCTGTTCCACATGTAAAAACTAAGAATTTTATTTTATTTTTGCACAGGTACATTTAAGAAAATTGGAAAGTTATATTTTAAAATGTAATATTTCAAACGGGGCCTGCCAACAGAATTATATACTTGCATAACAATTTGTTACACATAAACACCATTATAAAATGATTTATAAATATGAAATACAACACAGATCCCATAGAGTTCAATTGACGATGTCGTAAAGTTCTGCTTTTAACAACTTCTTGAGAAATATATCTTTATATCGTAATTAGAAGTTGCACTTGCACGGCAGTTTTCTTTGTTGCTGGTAAGCTTTCTCAGTTTCTGAATAACACGGTTTGTAGGATTATCTTCTTAGTAAAGTTACAGCTGGAGTTATTGGCAGGTAGAAGAGACTAGATCAATATCGGAAATACACTCACCAAAGCTTAATACGACCCATTTAGGTTTCTTAAAGTACACAGGTTCTTTATACTTAGGGTTGAATTAGAATGTTTTCCCACATTTCTTCAAAGTGTTACGCAATACAAGTTCAAAGAGTATATTATAAAAATAATCATTAACTTCATAACTTTCTTATTAGCAAGAATTTTTAGAAATGATAGTACCAATAATATTGACACAGATAGCCTTTAACATTATATAAGAATTAAGCTAATTTTCAGCTATATATAAAATATAACAGTGCAAATACATGAAGAAGTAAAATTATACTTTTTATAATTATACTTTTACAGTAATATACATGAATATGCAATAATGTTGAGTGTGCAAAAGTAATTTCTCTTGATTTTTCAACCAGTAAGAAAAATTAACTTTTGTGGTAAGTCCAACAAACCATTTGAGTAAAACAGAAAATATCGTGAAGTTCAAGTTGAATTCAAATAGAAAAAATTACTTTTGAATTCTTTTTCATAAATAAAACACTTTCTATTTACATAATTCTATTTCCCAAAATTAATATTCATTTATCTTAAACAGAAATATTAAATCATCTCAACTTGTTAAGCAATAATAACTATCAGCACCAATTAAATTCACTTCAAATATTTTGTTCAAGCTTTACTCACAATATTTTAATTTTTACATTGCATATTCTTAATATATATGTAAATTAATAAATTGAATTCTGGATATCAGTAATAGCTAAATTTCAAAATTATTCGACAAATTTTAGTTCAGTTTTATTTTTTAAATGAAATCAGTGATGCCAATATTCTTACAAATTATGCTTACTAAATTAAATGTAATAAAAAATTGACATTTTTAATAAATTTCGAGAAGCTTAGTAAAATTTTATAATTTCTTTTTTAAAATTTTTGTTTAAAAAATTCAAAGAAATTTTTCAAATTTATTTAAAATAAATTTTGTTCAAAAATTCTTATTTCATTAGTAATGTAAAAAATATTTCTGTATGGAATAGTTTTTTACATTATGTATGAAATGTAAAAACTAAATCATTTTTTAAGCATTAACTTCATAACTTTGCAAATGTTGAAGTTATTAGGAACTTCAACAGTTGCATTTATCATGTGCTTAAAGAATGATTAATTTCATAATCATATTAAATTTTCATAGATAAGGGGTGCGAAGTTAATTTATTGATAGGAAATATTTCAAATAAGTGAAATATTTTGCTTCAAATATACATACTTAAGTCAATATGGTATTGTGAGAAGCTTAACATTTCATTGCTTCTAATACAAAAGGAAACAATAATATACACTTTTTACATGCACCCCTTGCTTAGGCATGTAATGATCAAAAAAGAATAAAATTGAAAAATAGCATGTGAACATTAATTTAAAATATTACATTAATTTTACTTAGTTTCTTAGCTTTATCTGAAATCCAATTTCCAAGGCACACATCTTTATTTACACACTGTAGTTAATCAACCATTCCAATAGATTAAAAAAGTTCTATAGATTCATTCTAGATATATAATAAGCTCTATATACACATGAGCAAACCTTTATATGTATATATATAGCGTAGTATATATTCTCTTGGTTGGATACAGCTTACACACTTCCGCAACTTCTAAGAGTTCAACATAAATCTAGATGCTTTAGAGACTGAATTTGCTGGATTAAAACTAAGATTAGTGAAGTTTTCTATGTCTATCATCTACTTTCCATTCAGATGTTTTACGAGTGGTTAATATATATTTTTAGGTAAACTCTAGACTGGCACTCAAGATATTACAAAAATATCTGTCAATCATCACTTTTTTTGATGAAAGGACAAATTGTTAAAAATTTCTTCTATTTAGTTTCAACTGAAGAAAAATTTGTGGACACTTTATATTATTTTGTAATTGCTGGTAGAGTACTTGTGTGGGAAACTGAAAGACTCCAACATTTATTCCAAGCTAGAAATATATATAGAAGTATTTAAAGAGTTCAAAGTTTCTCTCTCCTTGCTGTGACAAAATGTGTTCCAAGTTCACATACCATCCTTCATCCTGATATGAGTTACTTGTAAGAAAAATCTTGATTAAAAGTTTTGCTCATTTTTTTCTTCGCATTTTTATGCGTGAGGGTCTGACCGATTGCACCTCACCTATAGCAGTTATCATCTCGATTATATCAGGATCTTCAGAATCCTAAGACATGGATCGAAGCTTCAAAAGGATTTGTCTCAGTGGAAGTCTACAGTAAAGACCATCTTTCACATCAGCAGTATTCTTTCACAGAAAGAGCTTAAAATCGAACACTGCTTTCTTTTTTATAAAAATACATCTATAGAAACGGATCGATGAATCCAAAAAGGAAATAATGGTGGGAACATCTAAGCGCTGAAATGTATTTTAGAGTTTTGAATACTATTTGCATTTCAGGCGCTCTCTTCGATAAGAGAAGCTTTGTTTTCATGGGATTTTAAACAAAAATCGTCCTATGAAGAGTACAGGTGACCAAATTAGAAGCAAAATATAGCAATAAATTATTCTTAAAATATAAATTAGAGAATAAAATAATAACAACGTTAAAAAAGCATAATTTTCTAAGAAAAATAGTTTTAAATAACAAAAAATTTCATTTTGGAAATATTATATTGTTGATATGATTTTAAATAAATAATTTTTGTACCTCTATAAAAATTACTGCAAATTTTAAACAAAAATATTTCGAAAATTATAAAAATATATAGTCAAATGAAGATATTTAAATTTAAGGAGCATTTTATAAAAATAGATATTGAAAAAGCAAGTATATGATAAATAATGGGAAAGAAAGTCTCACAATAAATGGAATAAAATCTGTAATAAGTAATAGAAAAGTTAATGAACAGTTTTACAATACTTATGAAAAATGGAATTAATGGTGATAATAGCGCATACTGCAAACTCGAATATGGTAAACGAAAACTGCTTAGCCCATAGTTAATACCATAAATCAAATGCAGAGTAACATTAGTGAACAGAACATAGATTAAATTTTGCTTTCCATCAAGAAAGCAATTCATGTGTAAGAGTAAGTTCATGAAAACTTTATGTTTTCGATTTATTTGAATAATAAAACATTAATAAAAAAGTAAGTATACAAAAGTAAAAGTAATGTAAAAATGTTCTTAAAAGCGAGATATTTGAAAATTGAGTTATTAAAGAACAATAAATTCAAAATTTAGAACGTTATCATTCAAAATAATCATCTGAAATCTATTCTTATGAAAAAGTATATCAAACAGAAAGGCAATGATTTGCAACATAAAAACAAATAGTGAAAGAATTTTAAAGGCATAGAGATAAGCATTTTGCTGAAAAAGAAGATGTTAATAGAGTGTTCCTTTGAGCAATTTTTATCATGAGCTGCAGCTAAACATTTCTCTTGAATCATTTTCTCCAAACAACTAACTTAAATTTCAATTTACAAAGAATAGCATGTTGTTGTCCCTCAAAGAATATTTGTACTATGAGGATATTAAAAATTTATAACACTTGTATAGGATTATAAATTTTCTTTTCTACCAAAAATAAATAGCCAATAAGGTATATGGAATTCCTTACAAAAATTTACTTATTACAAGTGAATGAATGGAATGATAAACTAAAACACAAATGGAATTAAATAGTAGAAAGTTGTTAAAAATTATAAAGTCAGCACTTTTAAAATAATTGCTTCAGTTCATCAAGTTGTTTTGTACATAACTAAATTATTAACCGATATGCAGAACATCCATTTTAAAAGAAAGTCTCATCTAACAAATTTCAAATCACTGAATATTCTCAACATGCATAACATATTGACATAAGCAAATTAAAATTAATTTAATAAAATATAAGTTTTAAATAAATCATTGTCATAAAGTATTAGTACTTTTAACACACACACACACACACACACACACACACACACACACACACACACACACACACACACACACACACACACACACACACACACACACACACACACACACACACACACACACACACACACACACACACACACACACACACACACACACACACACACACACACACACACACACACACAAGGTTGATATCAATGTTTAAAAAAATGAAACCAATAGTTTATGAAATAAATAGTTAATTTTACAAAAACAAATTTATAATATAAAAGAGTAAACCAGTATAAAGTATAATCGCTTCTATATTCAGTGTATTTGTTAATTTTTCACACACAAGAAAAAGTAAAAGTATAACTTAAATAAGCTAAAATAAGCAAACTTTAGAATTCATGCAATAACCGGCAATGGTCAAAAACTGGCTTTGATACTAAAATAATATATATTTCGTCTTTAACTACTCTCTTTCTGTTTCGCTGTGAAAGGATAAAAATAATATTTTTACGTGTTTTACTAATTTTGAATATGTTTTAGTTTCTGATTACTGGAATCTTTCCTTTGGACTCTCCCAAAAATCTTTGGCTTACACAATTTGTGCTTTTTAATGTTTATAAAATAGGTAAATTTAGATAAATATAATTAGAGATCAGTTTGTTGAATAATTTCTAATATGGACTTTAAATATAATTTCTTCTGGATTGTCACATGTTATAGTTTATCAACCCCAGCGATATGGCCCTAATATATTGAATAATAAGGCTAGATTCTGACCAGTACTTGATGACGTGTGATGAATTGAAGAAAAAAAATTGGTTGCCTGTCTAGATCATAGTTCCTAGCCCTCACCTGTAAGGTTCCTTGAAAGGACTCTTTAAAATTACTATTTAGTTCTGTTTTTCACCGGAAGCCACTACTGAGTTTCTTTACATGCATATATAAGAGCATTTATATATTTCATTATTCTGAAGCTCAAAAAGAAGTAATTTACTTTCTGTGAGCGGATTCAGATCGAGCTTATGCTCGTACTGTAGGAAAAGATCGAACAGAATCACTAAATTCAAATCTACTTATGTTCACTCGGTAATGACGGTGAATATTCTATTACAGAAAAAAAAGGGTGATATCATGCATTTTCCTTTCCAAGTAGGGCTTCCTCTTGTTTTCGATGTATTCCAACCCTTCAGGGCCACAACGCAAGTGGTTTAGGCACTCGTGTATGAGGACCAGGTAATCTATGAGGCACCTAAGTTCTCCTTCAAAAGCATCAGCCTCATAATGGAGAGAATAAATAAAAGGTCATTCACTGAGCTTAGCACTAGGTTCTTTCTCATTGATGTTCACCATCCAAAGCTTCCAAGTACTTGCCATCAACAAGGCACGGGACCACCTTGTGCCTGCATAGAAAATGATATTAGTACATCTGAAAGATTGTACAACACAAAAATATAGTGATACATTTAGCATTTTTCACCTCCCAGTTTTTACTATGGCATACTGAGAGAGCATAAAAATTAATAAATTGTAATCTATATTATAATGATTACTTTCGTTTGATGTAGCAGTAATAATAAAGAACAACTTATAGAACTATTCTATATCCAGAGCAAAAATCTAAAATTTAAGTTTTGATGTTAATTATATTTTGTACTGTTATCTTTTGATTAAACTAAAAAGTATTTAAAAATATTTACTTTTTTATAAATTTAATAGTCGAGCATATTTCTTTCAATTTCTCTCAAACTATAACAAAATATAAGTTATTTTAACTCCTACTGTAGAAAGAAGCTGTTATCTTCATAAACGTAACTCGAAACATGCAGAACACGAAATATTTGTAGTTAATTATTAGAGTGTTACTTGTAAATGTATTTGGCCATCTACCTATTTCGCTATTTGTTAACTTTTTATTAATTCTTTGATAAATTTAGCTTATCAAGATGATAGCAACAATTTAATCATATCTATTCAATCAAAATTTTAGATATTATATCTATTCAATATAATATCTGAAATTTTTCTTTTTAAAGAAAATATATTGTAATTTTCTTATTTAAAACTAATGAGAAAAGTATAAGAAAAAAATAAAACAAGCATTTGAAGAAGTGATTAAAATGGATTTTATTTATGAAAAGACACTAGTGAGTCATTGATTATGGTTTTCTTCATGTTAATTCTCATAATTAGCAAAAAATTTTATAATTAATTTTTATAATTTAAATTCCCTTATAAAAATAAGTCTATAATGACGATGCTTTAATCTATTATTATTTCATGCAAAATAAATAAAATTGTTTCAAATATAACTTCTTAAAAACTGTTTTCTAAATGAATTTAAAAAATTGTATTTGTTATTTGAATTAAATCAGAAGTTTTGGAAACAATGTATTATTTTACCTGAACGGAAGTAATAGAAAAATGATGACGGGGAAGACCATCTTGACGTATGACCAGGGTGAAAATCCAAAGAAACACATAATGGCCAACTGAAACACTTGACACAGAGTGAAAATATGAATTTTTCGTTGCGGGCATCGTCGTATGTAGTGATTTGGAGGATAGGCTGCCTGTTATCATAAAAAATTGCATCTGAGCATTCGGAAATTTTATCACAAAACGAAACTCTTACATCATCCAAAATTATATATTTTCTTAAAGGAATATTACTTTAAACTAAATATTAATAAAACTTTAACTGAAGTATCACAAAACTATTTCCTTTGTCGCTATTCCCAAATATAATTTTAAGGATAATTTTTCCTGTTTCTCTCAAAGGACTTAAAAAATATTTAAATTTATCCTGACAACTAAATAAAAATAAATTAGATTTTATAGATAAACTTTAAAAGTTGTTCAACATTAGTTTTTCGTATGAATAAAAGTCTCCTAGTTCTTAAGTTACAATAATAAATGTAAAATAAAAATCACTGTTTAAGCTTGAATATTAAATAAATTGTCAAAAATATTTCATTAAAGAATTAATGATTTTACAAAAGTTCTTTGCTGTAAGTAAACTTGTTATTTAAAAAATTAAGTCGCTGAAAAAACATTTATTTTTTTTTCACATCTGAAAATGTAATTTGGTAATAATTGTCGCAGTCAACAGCTAAATATTGCATTTAACATTGGGCATTAAGATTATTATTTTACATTTATTAGAGTTAAGAACTATAATAAAGCAAGAGTTCTTAAGTTACAAACAATATTCCTTTTAAGGAAATTTTCATTTTTAATTGGCAGTATGTATACTATTCTTAATGTCATTCTTAAGCATTTTTTTCATATAATTTAATATTTATTTTACTTAATAGATACTGAAAAATTTAATAAAAATATAATAAATGTTGCCATTTTCATCCTTGATATTTGCTACTATTTTTCATCACTGTATATATTTGTAAGATTGATTAAGGTTGAAAGTTTACTAAAAAAGATGCTGAAAAGCTTTATGTGATAAGTTTGATATCCATTATTAAGATTGTTAAGGTGTCTGTGAATGGTTATAATGAAAATTTTTGTTCGATGTGAGTACAGTTTTGTTGCGAATTTACTAATAATTAGAGTTGTGCTAAAGAAAGAGTATCATTATGGATTATCGATCTAACATCATATTGTAAAAAATATTGGAAAGATTACTTGTTCCATGAATAGTAATGTAATTCTTTCAAACATTTGGTTCCCATTGAGCGAAGTGATGGCCATGTATAAGAAAAGTCCATCCAGCACTGCCGTTGGAATGTAGGCCATGGGGTACGGAAGCAAAAAGATGGATAAGCCAATGAAGATGTGTGAAACGATGCCCGTGACACGAGTCTCTCTTACTTTTACAATTCTATAAAGGAAAATGATCATTATACAGATGTTATACAAAATTTTAAATATAAAAGCAATGCCAATTTTACATATCCGTTAACAAAACTTTGCAATTTCAGCCATGGTTTGTTACCACAAGATAAAAATACTAGTAGTAGAAAATCACATATTTGTCTTCAGCGATTGTTTGTGTCATCATAAATATAATATCTCATGCTTTCTATCATGACAAACATTTGAAAATCTTATTATAGTCCATTTATCTCTTTAAAATATTTTTTATAGCAAGTATTATAGATCCGTTAATAAAGTTTCGTAATTTCAGCCATTGTTTTCTACCGAAATGTAAAAATACTGGTGGAGAGTTGCGTGTTCATCTTTAACAATTGTTTGCTATCATAAATGTAATATCACACATTTTATATCATAATAAACATTTGCCAATCCCTTTATCTCATATTAGTTCATTTCTATTTAAAATAAGAGATTTAGAAGTTCTTTTCATCTGTAATCATGAAAAAATACTGAAATTAATATTTTCTAATTTATTTTCCACTTAATATCATTTTTGGAATGTTCGCAGTTCATTCATCTCTTAACACGAATAAATTATTTCCTCCTACATCTTAAGTTCTGAAAAATGCAATTAAAAAATGCTAATTGTTACCACATCAGCTAGTTGCATAACACATGCCACTGTATGTTCCAATTAAAAGAAACACGCTGTAACTAAACGTTAAATATAATTTTATAAGAGGGGGAAGTTTTATTACTAATTTGTTCGCGCTCTTTTAATGTGTGTGGTGTTATAGATTTGTGAAGTTAAAATAAACCTAAATTTAAATATAATGGCTTTGAATTTTCTCTTATATAGAGTATTCTACGCCTTTGTTCTTAGTTTACTACTCCTAGATTTTGATTTCCAAATGAAGAAGTTATTTAAATGTTTCACAAGTCTTAGATCCATTAATATTATACAAGTTCTTCGTAGAATTTGAAATTCATCTGGAAAAAAATAAACATTTATTTGCCTTTATTAGACCAAATATTATAAAAAATGATAAAATAAGAACTTCATCAAAAAAGGGAAATATTAAAATATCTTTACATATCTTAATTCCTAGTTTCATAATTTAATTAACTTGTCTGCGGCAAAAATAAGATTTACTTATCAGTAAATTTTATTTTTGCTTTACTACGATTTACTTATCAGTAAAATTAACTTACTTAATACTAAATTAAATTCTATCTGTATTACTTTGATGAATTTTATTCTGATATTATATATTAACTAAATACATTAAAACTGAAGTACATTAAAACTATTGAATTATAAGTCTTACTTATTAGTTTTAGGAATGTGTTCTAAAAATGTTACAAAAATGAAAGAATAACTAAAATGAAGAATAACTTCAAAAGAGTAATATTTTAATATCCATTGCATTTATGGAAATAATGTAAATTTACAAAAGGGGTTTTTCATACATTTCATACACGTGTCCTTGCTCTACACGTTCTTCAACATCTGCCAAGCTGCGAACGTGGAGGGGTGAATGTGGCAGAACACCATGCATCCATGGTAGCCCATATAAAGACAGGAAACCATTCACAACTCCTACCACAAACAAATCTAAGTGATAGGCAGGACCTTTCTTCAGCCTGCAATAAAAGGATTTAGTTTATATTTCAAGCATACTGTAAATAAATCACGGTTGTCTACATTAAAAAGTCTATGTTAAGTACTAAATGATATTATTTCCAAATATTTTTAAGACTTTATTGAGATATTATTGAGATATTTTTCAACCCCTTTGGGCAAAATGACAATGCATTTTAAGTACTAAATGAATTTTAAAATTAATTAATTTAATAATACGTTTTCCTCACTTTTTACATTCAGAAATTATTTTTCTTTATTTGTTGAAAAGGGATGCAAGAGTATAAATATAAAAAAAATACTTTTTTGCCATGGTTAAGTTCCTCAAATTGAACAGAAGTTTCCTTTATTACTAGTATAAAACTTCCTTAATGAACATATTTTCTTATGAACCATGAATATTCGTATAAACAAGCTTATACAAAAGAATTAATTTGACCTTTCTCTGTTTATTATAGTCACAATAAATGCAAGTTGTATTTATAATAGACGATTTTCATGTTATGAAGAAGAATCATAGAATTTTCCTCAATTGCTATGAATAAGGATTAGACAAAAGTGACTTCCAAAAAGTTGAAAAAATCTAAAAGCTAATGGATCTAATTAACTTCAGTGCCAATTTATCATTACAAATAATGATAAAAAAATTAAAAATGGACTATTACAAGACTTGCACTTAATTCGGAAACATTCCTGTGAATAATGTGCCATAGGGTGTGAAATACAATTTATATACCTAAAGTTGAAAAGCTGTTTTACTTTGAAATAATTTTGTACTTTATTTTAGCTCATAAATTTATAATGATTGATATTTTACACATAGAGACAGCAAATGGAGATGTAGAAAATAGAGACATATTTGTCAGTCTTCATATGATGATTTTTAATTGGAACCTAAAATGGCTTCTTTATGCACTTAGTTTCATAAATTTGCATATTGTCCTGTAAAGTGGACACAAAATGGTTGTGCTCATGATAATATTCTATAGAATGAGATATTTGACAGTACCATGTTCAACCAAACTTATGGTTACTGCTATTTTTCAAAAACCTTTTAATAACAATTATTTTAAAATACATCAATTGTAATCTAAAGTTTTGATTCCAAATGTTTTTAAATTTAAGAACAATTAATGAATAAATTATTTAAGATTGAATTATTTATTAAATTTTTGAGTTACTTGTTGCAAGGATTGTTCACCATTGCCGCCGAAATGTTCTGGTCCATAAAGAACAGCAACGACAGGGCAAAACCCATGCCCAATGCTGCTATAGAAGCTGTCCATGGCAGCTCTTCAACTGGAGCTCGGGTGAGAGGTAAACTGACATTGTAGCGGAACTGGTCAGCTGAAATTTAAAAAAATACAGTTTAGTTATTTTAAAAGTTTTTCCCTAAGTTTTTAGATATAAAATTTCATAATATAACTTTAATTTTTGACACAATTCAAAACATTTAACTTAAAAGCATTATGATTTTGACATAATTGAAATTACGTATTTCGTTATTAGCCTTTTTTAACTACAAATGTATCGAAATATTACTAGTTGAGATATTAAATTGGAAAAATATACATCACAAAAAGTTATACTTGAAAAATTAGAACAGTGGTTGGAGACCTTCTAACTGTGCCGTGCCAAACAAATTAAATAATATGAATCAAAATACCACACAATGTGAAATATTTGAAACAATGCAATTAATGCAGATATGTAAAAAAGTTAAGGAATAAAAATCAAAACCCTTAATTTAGAATTTTATTATGAATTAAGTGTGCATCATTTAAAATATTAGTTATTGATAATTAGAAATAATTAATTTTGTACTGTGTAGATCCCCATTTAGAATTGTACCAGTTGTCAGCTGTGGCATGCGCGCCAATGTTGCCAACGGATGGATTAATGATGTTTACTTACTTGCCACATCTTTAAATACAAATGATCCTAGAAAGCTCATCGAGATAACTGCTACAGGCAAGGCGTAGTCGGCCAGGATTTCACGTTTACTGGCCTGCAGGTACGGCCTAGAATACAAGAAGTATAATTTACAAGATGCTAGCAAACTAGACATTTTGATATACCATATATATTATATTTTTAATTTCATAATTAAGCTTTTGTCATTCGAATGCAGAATGTGAGAAGAAATGATGCTACATTAATAAATATATATTGTAAGAACTTTTTGCTTATTTATATATCCTAGTTTAAATGATAATGTGAGGACATTGGACAAATGATTCCTACGTTTTATTAAAGTTGTAGAGGGAGACGGCCACCCAGACGGTTCCACACATGAGGAGCAAAAAGAGCAGGCTGTTTTCTCGTTTACAGGGCTGCGGCATCGATACTTCCCCTTGAGTTTCGTTGATACTGGAATTCGTTATCCAGAGGGGAAATTCCACCGTTGGGTTACCCTCTTCTGTGCAGGCGGGGGAAAAGTAGTTGGAATTAAAGTCTGAAAAGAAAAATAGAAGAGACCTTGACTTTTTTTCTTTTTAAACAAACGAGAAACAAATAATTTAAATCTCAATAATTATCAAATTAATTATCAGAATTTAAAGGAATACGTTTTCCTGAAACAAATTTTTTTTATCTTTCTTTATAACCACACACACACACATATATATACTGCTTGAAAAAAATGGAAGAACACTCATAGTTTATAAATTATGCTTCATATTTCAGTGCAATTAATGTAAATTTTCTTTTTTATTTTATTAATATATATATATATTTTACTTTCATTGAATACATTTTATCTACTTTTAATAAAATATTATAAAATAGAACTTAAGGATTTTTGGACTATGAAAATGTAGAAGGACTCCTGCAAAAATATTCTCATTTTGGAGTCTGTAGCAATTTAATATGTTGGAAATATTTTTCTTTTAAACTGACACTCTTTTAAAAGATATATTTCGTTTAAAAAAATCCTCAATATTTGTACAGTTGAAATGCTTATAGGAAAACTTTAAAATGAATTTTAAAAAAGTCAAATTGTGTCAGATGAAGATGTAGGTGATGTAGATGTCAGCGAAATTGCAAGGCATCTACTCATGAGTCCAAATGCTATTTCTAACTTCTTGAATAATCCAAACAGTCAGAGGAAAGGAAACTCTGGCAAACATGAAAAATTGTCTCTACGTGATCAAAGAAAAATACTTAAAGAACTTAAAAAAACGTGCAGAAGCCTTAGAAAAGCACAAGACACATCTAGAATCACACATATAACCAGAAGAGTACATAAAAACTACATACAATTACATATTATTTATGTTAAAAAATGTTTAAAAAAAGGAAGTGGCATCTTAAAAAAATGGAACGAAAGGCGCATTGATCATTGCTACTGTAGGCCAAAGAACACATGACTTGGAACTCCGAATGAACTTCAGTTTTTTTTCTGATGAAAAAAGTTCAATTTAGATTACCAAGACGGTTATCAATATTATTAGAATTGTCTGGGTACACAAGAAGAAACATATTCTATTAGACAGGTAACAGTAGGTAGTTTGATGGTATGGATACCTGTTGGCTAAGCTGGAAAGACCAATCTAGTATTTCTGGATGAGAGACAGAAATATAAAGATTACATTCAAATTTTAAATGCAGAGTTTCTTTCCTATGGTGCTGAACTAGTTGGAGAAAATTGGATATTTCAGCAAGATGGAGCATCGATTCACATGCATTGAAACAAATAATGTTCGGGTTTCGCCATAGTACACACCTCAATATTGTTGAAAACATGGTCAGTAATTGTTCTGTGTTTTTACACCGGGAGAGCAAGAACTATGAATGCTTCATCGAACTTCGATAAGCTTTAAATTGTATTTCGGAAAATGTTTGCCTAATCAAAATTCAATATTTATATGATTCAATGGGAAATGGAATCTTTGAAGTAATAAAAGCTAATTACAGAAAAATTCCTTATTAATAAGACTTTATTTGTATTATTTAGAACTGTCCATCTACTTTTTTCACACAGTATGATGTGAATGAAATTAATTTTTAATTGTAATAAGCAGGTAGCTTTTTTATTTTATGTTACAGAAATAGTTTTCTGATTGTAAATAAACTTTTAAAAGTGCTGTAATGAAATTATTTTGTAAAAATTTAAAGCTCATCTCTTATTTGAAAAAAACCTAGTGTCTTTCTACTTGTTATTAGAAGTATATATATATACTATACTATACAGAGAGTATTAACACATTTTTAGAACTATTTCGCGGTCGTTTAATCAATGTTTAAAATGTAAAGATTATTTTTTAACTGTTTGATCTGAGAGCCTTTTTTGTGCTACAAATCTACATCGTGATTTCCATGATAAAAGAGCTTTTCGCAATATTTCCAGAGGTATTGCTTTCCATTCCTTTTCCACTACTTTCCAGAGTCCATATATCGTGGTGGATTTGCGTTTAGAAAGAGCCTTTTTTAACAAATGAAAGGCACAATAGTCCATAGGTGAAACGTCAGGAGACTTCGCAGGGATATGTTGAAAATGTATAGATGCAATACCTGTATTAGTCATCATCTTTTCTAGGAATGCAGTGGCAGTTTTCGAAGTATGACTATTAGCCTTGTCTAGATGACGATTCTCTCTTTGAAAGTCATTGGGATAAAGAAGTGGAATTTTTTTTTGGTAATATTGGGTGTAAAACCTTCTCCTGATAGTATTATGACTTGATTTTAACATTTCTTTCCACTCTTCTTATTTTTAATTTCCCATTGTAGGAGAAACCGGCGACAATCCTAAACCCGTTACTGAAACTTTCATTACATTGACGGAAACAGGTTTGTACATATTTTCTCTCCTCATATTCTATAGTAAAAAGACCTTTTTTTGTTACAATTATTTAGGTAAACCCATGCTTCATAAAGGGTCATAATGTTTTTCCATTTATCTCTTCTAAGTGGTTTTCATAGAGGATTCTACAAAATGTTTTGCGTTGAGCCACATGTCTCGGCAAAAGCTGGTGAACATTATGTTTTTTTACTATTTTTAAGTTGTAAATACTGGTTTGTTATTTTATTTATTGTTGCTACAGATGTATCTAAAGACTTTGCTACTGATTTCTATGTTGTTGGATTTTTCTTGTTACCAGAGATTTCACTTTAGAAACATTTGAAACAGTATGTACATTTTACAGATATTCGTTTGGAGTCTTTTTCTTTGTAGAAATAGTGATTGACAGTTTTTATCTGTCAGATTATTGCTTATTTTGCACTTAGAAATTTTAATACCATGCATTTCACAACGTTTTTGAATACTGGAATAAGAACGTTTATCTTCGAAAAGCTCAAAAACAAATCCTTCAGTTCCCAGCATGTTTATATGTGATATTTTGAAAGAAGAATAAATTTAAAAGTAACAGATGATATTTCTCATTTCAAATAATAAGCTGTTTCTAAAAATTTTTGTTCTAAAACTTTTACTTTTTTTTAAATTCAATTCGTTATCAAAATCATTCTAAAATATAATATATCATTCTCTAATATATAATATTGCGAATATTATATATATATATATATATATAGATATATATAGAT